>CM052884.1:89777965-89795898 GCA_028534135.1 Potos flavus | reverse complement strand
GGCCAGGGAAAGGGTGCGGGGGCAACCAGAAAGGGAAAACTGAAGGTCAGGGAAGAGAAACTCTGCTAGCACAGGAATAAGACAGTGAGTGAGCTCTCCATCACTGGGAGCATTCAAGTACTTGATGGGGACATGGCAGATATTTTCCTCCCTAAGCCAAGGCCTGGTTCTTTGACTAGAAGACTCTGGTTTCCACCCCACCTTATCATTTCCCCAGGACCCCATAAGGAAACTATCAAGAGATATTTACTGTGCTGCTCAAAATGACCAGCATCCCCTGAAAAGTCCGCAGCCAGGTCACCCAGCCCTGTCGAAGGGCTGCTTGCGCCCACAGAGATGCTTCAAAATCCCCATTCTCAGGGTCCAGGGGGCACTGGGAGAGGAAGTACAGACACCGCTCACTCCGTCTTGGAGCCTGGAGCTGGAGGCTGGAGGGTGACCCACCCACTGCGGCTGGTCCCTGTCCTCTAAGCCGGGTCCTGACCCCGCCCCAAGGCGCGCCCTCCCCTCCCACCCCTGGCTCCCTTCCCCTCCCAACATACAGCAGCTGCCGGCTTCATCCATCCTTCCCAGCCAGGTTGACGGCTGCCTGGGGCATTTTTCACTCTGTGTTTTTAAGCATTTACCATTTCTTTTGAAATGGTCCAAGTAGTCGCCTGAAATACCCACATTTGCTTCTCTAAAAACACTCACAAAAGGATCCCCTTGGCTCTTGAGTCCCCCGCCCCCCGCCCCCGCCTCTCGTCACTCCCCCCACCTCTGCATTTTTAATATATTGTTTCTCTCTTGTTTCGGAAATTCTCTTGTCGCTGGGGTCGGCCGCTTCTCACCGTAAGTGGGAGTGCAAGTGTGCCCCAAACTCCCGGTGCTGCGGGGGCCACGCCAGCCCTTTCTCCATGTCACCCCCGAAGACACTGTGCAAGGGGCCAATCTTCAGGCTGGGGCAGCTCCTGCCCTGCTCCAGACAGGAGCATGACAGGCCCTGGGCTTTTTGGGACCACTGTCACTAGCCCCTCCCGCTCCGTTGCTGAAATGCCCGGCTTGCTCTGGGAGGACAGTATGGCCGTGCTGAGGGCACATGGTGTCCTGCTTAAGGCCTGACCGGGCCCCCACTTCCTAGCAAAGTGAGCCCCTCGGGCACCTGCGGCGACCATGGCGCCCTGGGCCCTGTCTTTCCCACACCTACCCACGCCGCCCCCCCCTCGCCCCCACCTGAAAACCCAAAAGCTGGAGTCTGGAGAGTCCTTGCGGGAAGGTTGGCTGTCATCACCCCTAAATCACTTTTACGGCCATCAGGGTGAGTGGCCGCTCTGGCAAGATGCCAGGTCCCCGTGCTTCTCTGCGCCGGGTCACCGAGGCCCAGCACAGCGCCTGGTACACAGGGGCGTTCCATCCTCTCTTCTCAGCCCTCCCTTTGCGTCTCGTCCTCCCTATTTGCTGTCTGCCCTCTTGGGCTCAGTGCAAAGGGCCCAGGCGGATGTGCTGGACAACAGCCTCCCCCCCAATCCCGCTCTTGCCTCGCCTGCAGCCAGCACAGGGAGGGGGCCCTCTCGGTGGCTTTTCCTCCCAGAAGCATCTCACTCTGCTGTCCCTTGGACCCACCGATCACCAGCTGTGAGACTGAGCGGGGAATCCGGCCACTGGGCCAGCTCGCACAGCCAGCTTGGGTGACTCGGTTTCCCCTCTCCGAGTGGAGCCTCACGTGGGTGACGAGGAGGGCAGAGAGCTGGGTGTCTTCCTGTGTCTGATACTCCCGTCCGGACTCCCTGCTCCCCGCCCCCCAGCCACCTGCCTGGAGGAACTAACCGGGCTTTCTCCTCGAGACAGAAAAACGAATGCGACTGGAAAACCATTGCGACTGGGCCCGACAATCAGCTAAAGCAGACACAGGGCGGCTGCGCTCACCTCCACGGAGGCGGGCCGTCCGGGGCTCCTCTCCCCTGCCCCCTGCAGGGCGCGTGTTTGCAGAGTGTCCTACCCAACCCTGGCTGGTCCAGTTTTTGGAAGGTTCTGGATACCCAGGAGGAAGACACGCCACCCTGAATCTGGCCTTAGGTTTTTGTTTTTGGGGAGTTTTTTGTTTGTTTTTTTTTAACCCAATCCAGCTGAGACGCCCACCCCGGGGTCCGGGGCCGAGCGCCAGACTGTAGCATTGGGGAGATTTTTTGGACGGAGGGCCCTGGTGCCTTCCAGCTCATAAAGAGATGCTGAGAGCCGTGGGGAGGAAGCCAAAGAGCCCAGCCTTGGCGGTCTGTCCTCTGAGAGGGAGAGAGATGGCGCTGGAGGCTGGGGGAGGCTGTGGGGCTGTGAAAGCAGGCGAGCGGGGCTCTGGCGCCCTTGCGCGGCACGGCTGGCGGCTAGTGGGAGCGGACGCTCGCTAATTATGAATGTCACCAGGCAGGTGTGAACAGGGAGGTAAAGGAAAAAAGGAAACTAAAAGAAACCCCACGCCTCAGCACCGCAGAGCGAATGTTTTCTAAGAGCCACCGACAGCAATTCCCTCTCCTGATGTTAAAAGGTTGTTTGTATTTCATTTGGTATTGTAAAGATTTCTGGAGCCACCCATGGAATCCATTCCCAGAGGTCGAGGAGGAGGGGGAGGGGGAGGCCGGGGAGGGATCCTTGGCCGACCCCAGAGGATGGGACACAAGGCAGGGTTCGAGGGCACACGAGGGCACAGGGAGGGCTGGCCCGTGGCCGAGCCCCCTTCTGCCTTCCTGCCACCACCCTGAGCTTCGGCCGCTGAGCCCCCACCTTCCTCACCTGCAGAGCCAGCCCTGGGAGGCCAGGCGGCCACCGCTCCTTGTCTCTCTTCCTCTTTTTCGGAAGGGTAAAGCAATCTCGGGGGTCTGAGTGACGGGACTCCTCGCACCGCTGCCTGCGGCCGTCCAAGACCCAGGCCCCGCCTGCCTCACTCCCAACCTCACCCCCAGACGGGGGTTTTCAGGAAACCGAGACACACAAACACCCACCACGACCACGACACAAACCAAAGTGCACTGCGAACCGCCCTTTGGCCTCCTTCCTGTAGGTGCCTTGAAACTTCAATGTTGAGATGAATGTGATTAACTATTTGGTCCTTTTTTCTGTTTGTCTGTTTTCATATAAAATGTCCAAGTCCACTTTCCTTGTCCTTTCTTGAAATAAATAGAAAGATTTAACTTTTACAGTCATCTCGGCTGCTGACTCGGCTTGGGGTCCGGCGTCCTAGGGGCCAGGCGTCTGCAGCCCCTCCCCAGGCCCCCCGCCCCCGAGGTTCAGCTCTGCCGTGCGGGTACCCACCCCTCCCCGGCACAGAGCGGTGGCCAGGCGGGACGGAGACTCTGGGGCAAGTTCCCCAGGGCATGATCAGGATCAGAATCATGAATCTGCAGCAGAGCAAAGGGACCTCAGACTCCATCCCATAGGCCCTGGGAAGGTGGACCACTAACTGAAGGCCGACTCCGAGAGTGGCCGGGTGTTAACGGGAGCTGTGGGTCCCGATGGGTTATCGCATGAGAGCTCTGGCCGCCTCGAGGGCACCTAGGTAAGGCTGGAACCAGGCGGGCGCTGGGGACACATTGCTGTCCCTCCACCGGGCGAACACCAGCCTGGGTTCGTCCCTACCCGCCCAGATGCCCCTTGTCCCCGAGATGCACCCCCACATTCACAACCCTCTAAGCCTTCTGTGATATCTCATACCCCAATGGGGGAGAAAGGAAAAAAGATGATTTTCCATGAGAATAGCAGTTTCTGCTAAATTTAACATAAAGTAAGAACTCATTACTTCTGCCTTAGATCTGATTGTGTGTCTGGATATGGGTTAATGAGTTTTTCCTCATATTCCAAGGAAGAAAGTTATTTCTCGACATGCCTGGGTGGCGGGTGGCTGGGCCGGGGTGACACAGGCATCCCTGTGCCTCCTCATCATCTCTTAGTCATCACCTCCCACCTTGGTAGCAGCCAGCCAAGAGAGAACACTCCAAAGAGCAGCCCGTGATGCAGCCTTTGGGCAAGGGCCGAGTGTGTTCCTGCCCCCTGCCTAGGCCCCAGCACACAGTGCAGGCGCAGGAGAGCCACCCAGCCCTTTCTGACATGAGACCCATTCTCTGGGGAACCATGTTTCCCCTGGGGGTGTTTCTCCCTGGACGAGGAGAGAGAGCAAGAGAGAAGGCCTGGGGCAGGGGGCAGGAAGACAGGTCCCATTCTGGAGCTCCCGCTGCGAAGGCTCCGTCTGCCTCCTCCGTAAGTGCAGGAAAGCCCAGCCTCCAGCCGCACCGCGTCCCGGTAATTCCCCAGGCAGGCCTGCCCTGACTCGGGCTCCTGGTCTGTGCCTTGGCTGATTTCTGGGCTCAGGTGCCCTTGAAGGCCCTGGAAGGTTCTACTCGAACACTGTGTCTGGAAAGGCTGTCCCCTCCAGCCCCACGCCGGGCCCGTACCGCTCGAGTGACCAGTTCCAGCGCCTCCCTCGCTGGCTGGTCTCACCGGCCGCCCCTTCGGGTCCCCAGAGCACACTTGCCTGGTACACAGGAG
Source organism: Potos flavus (assembly GCA_028534135.1). NCBI lineage: Eukaryota > Metazoa > Chordata > Mammalia > Carnivora > Procyonidae > Potos > Potos flavus. The sequence goes on along the minus strand of CM052884.1, from coordinate 89,791,386 downwards.
GCATCCCTAAACGTGAACTGAAGGAATGAGTCAATAAACACTAGTAAATCAATCAACCCGCGGATCCATTGATCAATGCTGAGTCCCAGGAGGGGCCGCTCTCGGCAGCCCCGGCGTCCCAGTAATCTGACAGTTTTACTTTTCCTCTCCAGCCCCCTGGCCCGCCCACCCGGGAGGGCACCCCCCCACCCCCGCCGCCGGGAGTGGGGGGCAGGGGCCGAGGCACGGATGGGCCTGCCCCCAGCTCGTCTTAATCTGCATACAGCAGTGGACCGGGCGAGGGGAGGGGGGCACCTCAGGCTCTAATGAGTGCCCCCCAGGGTGGGAAACCCAGACAGGGCTGGGTCACGGGAGGGACTCACCGGGACCCGCTGGGGAGGCTCCAGGATCTGTATTTCTGGTCAGTGGAAAGACCTTCCAATCATAACTAACCCTTTCTGATGAGGAATGGGTGGTCCGAGAGGCCGTGAGCCCCGTCCTCACGGGACAGCAGACAGAGCTGGCTGCTGGTCCCTCGAAGGGCTATGAGCTCTGCGTGGTGGAGGGGACCCAACTGCCCCTGAAGAGCCCCTGTCTCCGTCATGTCTCCGAATGGGCCCTGGGAGACGGGACCCCCACCCCCCACTCCCCACCCCTGCTTCAGCACCTGCCTTGCCCTGCTCCAACCAAGCAGCTTCTGGACCTCTCCTCCCCAAAGACATCTCAGGACTCACATACACTGAGGTTACACGCAGGTATGGGGTTAGACCCCGCATGGCTGCGCTGTGGCCAAGGGGCACCCCAAGACCCAGGGCCCGGCTTCTTACATCCAATTCCACCTGTTTGGTGAGATGCAGGACTAAAAGTTATGGTTCAAATGGGACAGAGAAAGGGTGGCCACTGCTCCCGTACCTGGATCCCGCCCTCACCTGGCCGCCACCAGGCTCCGGAAGTTTCCCTCTTCTTATGCCCCCACTTCCCAGAGGGCTCTGGGGCCTCAAACACACCCCAAACCACACCCCCACGCCCAAGTTCTATGGAACGCTGCTTAGGAGGTCCCAGACGGGGAGCAGGGGACACCCAGCCAACGCCAAAATACCCCCGCAGTAGGTCTGGGCGGCGTGTGCTCACCGACTCTTGGGCGCCCAAAACCAAGCGCACTTCCAGCCCGGCCCCGACGCCGGCTGCCTCATCCGCCCTCCGCCATGCCCCAGGCCGGCTCGTCAGCACCTGCCCCCCTCCCCCGCCCCACCGGCCCGCCACCCCAGCTGGCACCTCTGAAGGACCCTCTCCTCCCGCGGCAAAGTAAATAGGCTCTCTCAAGCCACTAACTGACAGCACAAATGAAATCCTGGCGCTCCCCCTCCGAGATTTACAGGGGAAGTGAAATCTTATTTGCACTGCTGCCAAGCCTGGGCCGCGATGAAATTATGCCTCGAGAAGAGGCCCGGCCAGCCCCTCGCGGAAGCGGCTGCGTCAGAGACGGGCTTTATTAAAAGCCACAGTGGCCACATTTCAACCTGTTTCAGGTGTTAAGTAATTTACTGCCACCCAGAATTCAGTGGCAGGTTTTTATCATTTTTATTTCCGTGACACGGGCGAGGGCCCCCCAAAGTCCCTACATAGGGAATTGCAGGTCTAAATGCTCCCTGCCCCCCAGCGCTGCAGAGGGAAATGGGGGAGCGGGAGCCGGGGAGGGGGCAAGGGTGTGGGCCGGAGGGGCAGCCGACAGCCCCGACTCTCCCCAGGGTCACACCAGGCTTGGCCGAAGCTCAGAGTGACAGGAGAGAGGCTCTAAGATCCCACACCCCACATCTGGGAGCCCAGGGATCCCCCAAAGTTCCCAGCAATAGTATAAGCTCTGTGAGAGCAGAGACCACCTCTGTCTCAGGACCTGACAGCCCACCCCACGACTGAGCCTTTACTGAGCACCTACGGTGGGCCAGGCCCTGCCCAAATGGAGGACACTGCGGTGAGCAGGACCCCAAAGATCCCTGCCCTATGGAGCTCTCGTTCTACTGGTAAGTATTGGACAAATATTTGTGGTTGGTTGGTTAAAATCTCTGAGAGGCAAACAAGCTCGTGAAAGGAGAGACCCGGGCACGTGGGGCATCAGAGGGAAGGGGCAGGGAGGGAGGGGGCCCGTGTTCCTGAGTGTTCCTGAGCTCCGGGCCAGTGGTGGCAGCAGCCTGCAGACAGGGCAGGCTTCTGGAGCATGAGCAGTGAGGGGTTCATGCCCTGCTCTGCCCCTCCCTGGGCCCCCCGAAACCCAGGGAGTGCATGGCCTCGCGTTCCTGGGAAGCGAGGACGGGGAGCCCTCTGTGGTCTGGGGCTCACAGGAAGGGCCCCTGAGTCCTCCCCCGAGCCCCCTCGTAGTGCTGGGTGGAGGGCTGTTTGATGCTGTTGGCTTTGGGGGGGATTAAGACTATTAAGAAGGCTACCAGGGGCTTATCCAACGCCCTCTCTGACACCCCCCCTTCTCCACCTGTTTTCAGATACTCCAGGAAGACCAAGGGGAATCTTCAAAGTCCAGGCTGAGCCAAGAGCAGAAATTCTTTAATTAGCTTTCTCTTGGATCGGGGCCCTGGCAAATGGATTAGCTGTGGTGGGGCGGGAGAAAGGGACTGGAATCCTGCTTAAAGCTGAGATTACAAGCCTGGGGTGAAGGGCTGGGGGGGCCGTCACCGGGGATGATGGGTCCCTGAGCAGGCCTTCCCCAGTCGGCGACTCCCCAGGGGCCGGCAGATGAAAGCTGTCACCAGGAAGACTCGGGATGTGTGCTCTCGGGGAGGCTGTGGCCCTCGGGAGCTGGCGCAGAAAGATGCTTGGCGCGGCCGGGCTGTGTGCCTGGGTCTCCTAATGAATGTGCCTCTTTCCCGGGTGGCCGCCCAGATCTGGAACTTCATAATTAGGGGGGATTTCCTAAAGGGGTGCCCATCTGTGAGAGGTAAGGCAGCATGACCTGATGGTGCCAGGAATCAGACATCTGTCACTGTGTCCCATCCTCGCTTATCCCCACTTTCAAGTGAGCAAACTAAGGTCCAGATCTAAGGAGTTGGCCCAAGGCCACAGTAGCAGAGGTTACAACTGGAACCAGGTCTGTTCAGGCTCCTCCCACTGTCCCAAATCCTGGCCCACAAGGCCTCTTGAGGAGGCTTCACTGGGGGTGGGGGGAGGGTCTGTGAGCCTAGAGGAAAAGGCACAAGTGAGCCCCCACCGGAAATCAAGGCAGGGAAGTAGGCCTCCCCATGTAGGCCTCTTCCAGGAAGCCTTCCGTGACCAGCCCACAGCACTCTGGATTCCCCATCAAGGCACTTACAGCCTGTGTTGTAACTCTGTTGCCCCCACTATACACGGAGCATCTTTGAGAGGCAGGGACTGGGTCTTCATCACCCATACTCTCCGAATGAAGGAAGGAGGGCTGTGCCTACCTCAGTCTGGGGACCAGAAAGAGAAGCCCGGTAGGAGGCTGGGCCTCCAGAGCAGGAGGAGGGGAAGGATCCCGGGAGCCAAGCTCCAGGCTAGTGTCTCTCCTGGGCCCGGGTTCTCCTGCTGGCCGGCTTTGCCCAGGGAGATGTACAGGGGGTGGGCAGGTAGGAGGATGCTTCAAGGACTCGGAGACCCAGATTCCCAGGACCAAAGCTGTTTGAAGTACGACTCGTGCTCTCCCCCTTGAGCTCTGCATCAAAGGCAGCTCTGCTGTGGTCCGGCCGAGCTGCGCTCTACAGATAAGAGCCGCCCTCGCAGGGCAGGCCGAGAAAGGGCATCTGGGCCACCCCCAGCCTCCCCCAGCCTCCCTGCTCCCAGTGCAGCAAGCTGAGCCTCCACCAGGCCCCAGTTTGGGCACTCCGGCCAGCTCCCCTGTCCTGACCCTCTAGACAGGTCGGCACCAGGGTCCGGTCCCCACGGGGGTCCCAGCTCCCTGGGGTATCCCAAACGCCTAAGCCACATCTCCCTTGCAGCCCCAGCACCTAGCACCGCTGAATGAATGAATAAGCAGGAAGCTGAATGAACCACCATCTACAGAGGGCGAGGGCGCATAGGTGGGGGGTGTAAGCCAGGTCAGAGGAAGGTCCTGGAAGAGATGACATCTGAGCCGGGACCCGGAGCACCACCAGTGTCAGCCCAGTGAAAGTGGGAGAAAGGGGGCTCCTGCGGGGGGAGGAGCCCGTGCAGAATCCGAATCATGGAGAGGGTAGGAGAGGAAACCGGAAACGGCAGGCGAGGTTCTGGGGCCAGATGACGTGGGTGAGCCAGCCAGGACGCCCAGAGAGCTAAGGTCACTCCTAGGGTAAGTCCTTTCCCAAACTGAAGATCCCAAGGGCACTGGAAGAAGCCATGATAACAGCCAAGACTGCCCAACTCTGGGGGCCCCCATTTCCACCAGGTGCCTATGAGTACCCCCCACCGTGTTGGGCAGAACAGCCCTGGCACCAGCCAAGAGGCTGCAGAGAGCATTGGGACCAGGGGCTCTGCTGAGCAGCAGGAAGCGGCAATGCCCCACGAGGGGCGGGGCCAGAAAGACCAGGGATGAGGGAGCTGGGGGGTGAGGGGGAAAGCCACCCCCTCCCACCCCACCCCCACAGAAGCATCTCCAGTGGCAAACAGGGCGAGCCAGGGACATCAAAGGCAGTGGCGGTGACCCCGCTGAGACTTAACGGGAACAGAGAGTTGTACGCATTTTCTGGCTTAAAGCAAGAATTCCCACGCTCCTACTAAGCATTGGTTTGGTGCAAGCAGCCGGGGGTGAGCCCCACACAGGGCCCAGCTCCTGCCATCGCAGCGCCACACCGGCAAGATTCAGGACTCCCGGCCCCTGCTTCTCCGGCACTGAAAAATGATGTCTCTCATTTCAATTAGCCTTTTCCTGATTACTAGTGAAGTTCTGCATCTTTTCACTTGTTTACTGGCCATTTGTTTCTCTCCTACCGGGAATCGCCGGTCTCCATCTTTTGCCCATTTTTCTTATTGATTTGTAGGAGCTCTTCACATATTAAGAGAGAAGCAGAGAAGCAGCCTTCTCCTGGGGCAGACCCTCAGGGCCTCCCTCCAGGGTCCTGGGGCCCAGGCAAGGGAGGAAGATTTGTCTGGGTTCCTGGATGCTCCTGCTGAATCTCTGTACACCTCCTCCAGCTCCCAAATGGCCAATTTCATCAGAAGATGAAGCGCCTTCTGCAGGGGGGAGTCCCTGCCAGGCCCGCGTCTCAGCTGGCAAAACCCAAAGGGCTTATTTTTTACTTACACTGAGAAGCCTACACTGCCAGCGGCTGGCAGGGTGCTCCTAATGGCACGGAGGGGAGCCAGCAGGTGTAGCCAGGCATGGAGGAGGGAGGGATGACTTCCGCCGTTCCAGGCCAGTTCAGCGGGGCCATCCAACCAAGGGGGCAGGTCCCAAAGCCTCAGGCCAGCCCTCCCACCAGAATTCCAGGGCCCCCTCTGGCTCACACCATCCCTGTACCCCTCCCAGCTGGGACGGTTCCTAAAGAGTGACCCAGGCCCGAGAAGACACCTCTGAGCCCTGCCCCCTCGCCCTCCGCCACCTGACCTGCAACCCCACGGTTTCTTTTGTCCCAGTGCCTTCCATGTCTCAGCGGACGGACAACACAGCCCATAAAACTGATTTCCAAAGTCTATAAAGGCAAAAACATTCAGGGAGCCAGGAAGAATCCGGCCTCTCCTCTCCTGGAGTGACGGCTGCCAGGAGCCCCCGTGGGGCCGCTTCTGCAGCTGGGGCCAGCCCACACATCTCCTCCAGCCAGGTGGTAAATGGCCACTGGGCACATGTTCCGAGGGGCCCACAGCAGCCGGGGTGGGGGTGCTGCAAACTGCCAACTTACCCCTTCTCTGAACCCCCTGCAGCTTGGGGCTGCACCGGCTCCCCAGGAGCCCGGGAGGACTCAGTGGCACCCTGTGCCACCCGCTCGCTCAACCCCAAATAAGCACCTGGCAGAAGGGCCAGACTGCAGACCGCAGGCCACCGTCTGGAGCCGGCTAAGGTCACTGCGTTGTGGTCACAATGGGCGAGAACGCCCGGCTGCAGGTGGCCTGGTGCTCGGCCCGAGCGGTCAAGCCCGGCATCCGGCTCTGCATCGTGCTTGGGTGAGACCTCCCGGAGCACAAACAATACCGCCGTAACGGCAGCCACCGTGACCCCTGGATAAGAAGGGGGTGGGGTCCCTACGGGGGCCTGGAAAGCTCAGCTCTCCCCTCCCATACCCTCCAGACATCCTCCATCCTGGGCTAACCACAGGCCCACCAACCAGAGAGACACCTAGAACTCTAAGTGGCTACCATGTGCCCACTCCTTTCATTCATTCACTCACTCATTAATTCAAGGGCGATGGGAAAGAGTAGAAAGTACCAGGATGCAGAGTGAGCTCTGGTTCGAGCTTCCTGACCAGCCTGGGGACAAGTCACTCGAGAGCCCTGCACTGAAGCTGCTCAGCCTAGAAAGGGGGGATACCAAAGCCGCCTCCCCCCACCCATTGTTATGACGATCACACCGGGCTCAGAGAGTTGCCAGATGACGGTGGGACCACTGTCTGATGCGGGTGGCGGCAGGAGGCTGGGTCAGGGATGAGGGCAAAGCACAGAGGGGCAGACGCAGAGGACAGGACCCACCCGCAGGCAGCAGGAAGGACCAAATGACCCCAGCGGTCTTTCCAGGCGAGAATGAAGCAAGTTCGGGAGACACGGCGTGCAGGCATTAAAGAGCCACCTTCAGGGAAGATCCATTGTATGACCCACAGATCCACAGACGGGAGGGGGAAGCGAGGGGTCTCCCGGGCCTGTGGGGACACACCCCCCCACCCCCAGAAGCCACTCATCCTCGTTCTCCTCCAGGATCAAAAACACATCATGACATGGAATTAGCTCAGCCTCCGGCTTAACCACAGGATGTGGAGAGAAGCGAGGATCTTCTAACTAGGGACGGCCCCCTGCAAAGGGGCCCAGGAGTTTCTGGCGGAGCGGGGTGCCAGCCCACGGGAGCATGGGGGCGGCCTCCGAGGGGCTCTGGGGCTGTCCGTGGGGCTGAGAGGCGGCATTTGCATGGAGAGCGCTTGGTGGCTTTGGAATTTATGCAGCTGCCCGTGTGATTCCGGAGGCGAGACGAATCTCCGGCTGCTTTTCTCAGCGGGAACAAGTCTTTTCTTCAAATCGATGGTGACACATTTTTAAACTCTGATATTAAGGAGGGAAAGATTTTTCTGGCCCCCTGGGGGCAACCCTTATTAGTCACTGGCTCATCTGAGAGAAATCGCAGAGGCAGACCCAGTGGGCCCTGGCAAGGCGAAAGGCCCAGAGGCCAGGCCAGCTGAGACGGGAATGGACGGTGACAAACAAGAGGGCAGAGGGGGCCTCGCGAGTCAGAAGCAAAGCTGTACTGGAAAGACTTGGAGAGCGAGGCTGGGGGCTGGGCTCCGGAGCAAGGTACCCAGTGTCCGTGGGGGAAATAAAGAACCACTGGCATGTGATAGTGATAGAGTGATAGAGGGGGAGAATGGAGAAAAAGGGAGAGTAGAAAGGGGCATTAAGCTAAAGTATAAGTTGATTCCAAGTGCGAAGTTATAGAACCTAAAATCTTATTCCCCATCTTGCTCTGGCTGCCAGGAAGCTCAAAGCCATGTTTCACATTCAGTAGTAATGGACTTGTTCAGCCTAGTTTTGAGGTGTCATCCAGCCAGGGCCAAGGTAGGTGCCAGGAGCCAAGCTGTCCCGAGCAGCTCCCAAGAGCATGAAACAGAATGGTGGGCACGAATTGTAGTCTCTCGGTAGACAGACACCGGCCTCAAGAGGCAGTTGGTAGGGCTGAGCGGGGGCCACAACCAGGCATGGGGCCGGAAGCTGGCAGGGTGGAAAGCACGCGCCGAGGGCATCCAGGCCAAAGGTTTCCAGGTGTGGCCAAGAGCCCGGGGCTCAGTGTCTTCCCGTGTCCCTTGTTTCTGTTTATCCCTGTTTTAACAGTTCCCTAGTTTTATTGTACCTATTTTTCAGTGGAAATAGGTGGGTTAAGCATTTTTAAAAAATCAATTGCAGCTCAAACGCCCACTTCCTCGGTGATAACAGCCACCCTTTATTGAGTTCCAGCGACTTGTCACATCTGCATACATCCTACTCCATCCTCTCCAACACCTTCGGCGGGGATAGGGCTCTCCTGGGTTTATAGATGAGGAAACTGAGGTTCAGAGGGGAGGTGTATCCTGGTCAAGGTCACAAGAGCTCGTAAGTGGCCATGGCAGCCCTGTCCAGTCTGTCCCCTGGCATATCCCCATTCCCACCCCTGAGCCCCAGAGCCCAGCACCCGGCTCTGTGCACCTGGTGGCCAGGGATAGGGCCAGGGGGGCGGGGTTCCTGCCTGACCTGTTAGCAGGAAGATGAGGCTGAGTCAAGGTCAAGGCCCGAAAGACAGTCAGGGGACCCACAGAATTCCATCACCCCCTGACCCCGCCTACAGCGCCCGGGTCCCCGCTCTGCCAAGCACCGAGGCTTCAGCCACGGCCTGACCCACCTTGCTGTGACCCTCACCGGGAAAGTTCCCCGCCAGCTGCCAGACGGGATTTAGCTCCTTTGACAGTCAAAGCTGCAAAGCTCCTGTTGCAAATGTCAATTCTGGGCCATTTGCTTCGTAGATTTTAATGTTCCTGTTTCTCCTCAACATCCTCAGCAAGGTAGCTCTTGCTCTTCAAAAGGGACGTGGTGTTTGATGATGTTTAAACCAAACGTGAAATACAGCCAGGCGGCAATAATAAAACAGACGCGAGCCCTGCTGGCAGGGGAATGGCTGACAGCCGGGCCTCTCTCTCCCCACATGCTACTCCGCAGCTCAGCTCCTATTTTTATGGCAATTACAATGTCCGACGAGGGGGAGGAAGCAGCGATGGAGAGGAGGAGGGCGGGGACCGCCGTACAAGGACCACTTGTTGCTGATGGGAGTGGGGCGCAGCGCGTGGAGTCTTAACGAAAAGGAGCGGGCGCCGCCCGCCGGGCGCCCCGACCGCCACCCTCCCGGACCCTGCGGGGCCCCGCTCCACACCCCTGGACCCGAGTCCTCACTGGCTTCCGTCTCCTGGCACCCCACAGGGACAGAAATAGCTGTGTCGCCTCCCTGGCCTGGGGGGTGTGCGGGGAGCAGGGCCCCCGCCCCGGGGCAGCCTGCCTCCACCCAGGGGACCTCGGCCGCCCCCACACGGGTACCGCCCCGCCCTATCCGGGGATGGAGACGTGGGGTCAGCGGGAGCCTGCTCCCCCAGGGGCTCCCCCCGGCACCCCGTCTAGTGGTGAAGTGAGGTATCCCACTGCTAGGAACAACCACTACCCTTCCCCGAGCCCCTAGGGCACGCCGACCGCTCATCCCCTTTCCTCTCCTCCCGCAGGGCGCCCTGTGGGCACGGAGGCTGGGAGAAGCGGTCCGTGGAACTGGATTTTACCCCGGTCTATTTCGTGAGTGGCCACGGCTGGCTGCCCTCCCCAGGGGGCAGCTGCACCCTCCCGACGGGCGATCCGGGCAGACAGCAGGGAACGGGAGCCCGAGACAGGGCCCCGAGGATGGACGCGCCCACCGGTAGGGCCTCAGGAAACATCCAGACAAGCAACTTGCAAAATAAAGAAATGAGCCCCAAGGGTGAGCTTCTGAAGCACCTGAAGGCTCTGAGGAGGGAGAGGAAGGGAGGGCTGGAGGCTGCGGGGACCCTGGGGGTGGCTTCGGCTCTGCCAGCTCGGGCTCGCCATGGCCACCCAGCTCCGACTGGGAGAGCACTTCAGTCACCTGCCTCCAGGAAGAACTGGCCTGGCCCTGCACGGGCCATTCCCATGGAACACACACACCCTTCCCCGCGGATGGCCCTGCCACGATCGGGGGGAGCCTGGTTCCCCTGCCCTGTACCCTATGGTCAGGAAACCCCAAAGCAGGAAGGGCCCCTGCCTCAGCCACTCCGGGCCCTGGACGGGCTCGGTTTCCACAGGAAGGACAAGAAGGAGGCACCCTCAGCCATGCGCTGTCCCCAGCCCGGCTGAGCCGCAGGTGCCCGGCAGGCCCCAACTGGTGGGTCACAGCAGCCCTCCCTCCCGGACAAGCAGCAACGGCAGCCAACAAAGGAGTGGGCATTTCCAGGCTTTCCTTTATCCCGGACATCGAGCTGTCTCCTTCCCAACTCACGAGAACCCCAGGAGCCGGGTCCGACTGTGCGCTTCTTCCCATGATACAGACAAGAAAACTGAGGCTCGGGGGTCACGCGACGGGCCCGAGGTCCCAGAGCTTGTACCCCGTGGAGCCGAGACCCGTACCCAGGCCGGCAAGTCCCCCTGCAGTACCCTGCGATGACCGCAAGAGCGGGGGGTTGGGGGTGTCTGGAAAGTGGGGTGTGAGGGGACAAGGGTGAGCTTTGGACTCTCTTTCAGGCCAGGTTACGTCCTAGAGACCACCTCGGCCTCAGCCAGGAGGCCCCAGGGTCAGGGCTGGGAGTAGGCACGAGTGCACCCGGGGAGTCTGGAGAGAAGAGCTTCAACCCAGCACCCCTGCAAACAGCGCAGGCTGCACAGAGCTGGGTGTGCAGCAGAAGGGAAGGGGCCTCAGTCCCTGGGGAGGGTCCATGGCTTCCACGGGCTGCATCCAGACCCCTTCGCCTCCTGGGGACACAGGGGACCATCCGTCTAACGGGCAAGCAAGCCACAGCCTCCTGGAGAGGCCTGAGGCCGGCTGGGCAGCCTCTTGCCAGGCGCTGGCGGAACATTCTGGTAGAGCAAGCCAAGGGCTGCAGATCCAGCCCTTTTCATGCTTGGCCAATTTAATGGTCCCCATTAATTTCAAAACACACACATTCCCACAAGCTCCGGCCTCCTCAGCTCAGTGCTCAGGATCGAGAGCACGCTGGGAACACGGGCAGGCACACAGGTGCGGGCGCTGGGGCTGGCCGGCCTCAAGGACAGGGAGGAGCCGCGCGGCAGGGGGCGGGTGGGCGACGGAGCCCTAACGTGCGTCTCCTGACCTTGTGTCTGTCCTGATGCGGAGAAAAAAGACCAGGAGGAAGGGCCCAGCTCTAGGAGTCAGGGGGGCCTGCTTTGCACTTTCCTGCTGTGTGACCCTGAACAGGTCACTGTACCCCTCTGGGCTTAAGATACACTCCCAGTTTCCTGTCCAAGCCTACAAATGCCTTGAGGGCAGGTACCGGGTCGTATAGACCCTCACACAGAGCCGGGAACCTCACAAGCAGCCCGCACTGTGTACCCACCCGCAAAACAGATCCACCCCTTCCAGCCCTGGCATCTGTGACCAGCCGTGAGGGGCAGAGTGGTGTCTGGGCCGGGGCAGGAGGGGGAGGCCCAGAGAGGGGTCCCTGGCACATCCAGTCCCTCCCTCTGTCTGACCCACTCTCCAAGGCATTCAAACAATCATTTATTCAACACACTTTCATCGAAACCCAGGACAAAGGGCCAACGGGTCCAGGGTCCATGGCCCGCCTTTGTGTTCCCCGAGGAAGGACAGGAAGGATCTGGCTCATACACGGGAGACTTGGCAGAAGACCCTGGGATGGAAGGGTCTTTCTAGGGTCCACGAGTCCTGCCCGCTGGCCAAGCTCAGCTCGCTGGACAGGCCCTGTGAGCCCTCAAGGGAATCTCAATAATTCAGGAGGGATCCATCATTTATGAATTTATGTAACCGCTTCTCGACCTTGTGGAGATAAGCCGCCCTCCTCTTCCAGTGGTGGAAATTAGGCCTTGGCGCTGTCTCGGGTGTTCTGGGGAGGGGGCCAACTGGACTGCAGGCCTCCCAGCTGGCCTTCCAATCACTCTGCCCCTCACCCCCAGACTAGAAGCAGAGGGAGCTTCTGAGAAAGGGGGAGCTTCTAAGCACCCCCCTTACACCCCAAGTCTGAAAGGGGAGGGTCTGGTTCCTGGCTCCGTTTTTTACCAGCACTAAGGCCCCTTCAGTGCCTCAATCTCCTCGTCTGTAAAATGGGGCAAATAGGAGTTCCTGCCTCAGAAATGAGGCGATGTGGGGGGCGGCCCAGACACGGAATAATAAGCCCCCCCCAGCCTCGAAGCAGGGGCTCTGGCGGGTGAGTCGGGGGGCTGCAGGGGCTGGGAAACAGGTCCACCAAGCAGACCTCAGGAGCCACAGCCCACCGCGGGGCCAACAAACCCAGATCGAGACGGTAGGACCATCTTTTCTGCACTGACCCCCCACCCCCACCCCGTGCCAAACACCCATCCCACTTCTCAGTTTCCCTGCAGGGCAGACAGATGACAATGCATCTCTTTGACCAGAAAGGAAAAGGGAACAAAGACGAGATATTTCCACCCACCCTCAAAAATATAAGGATTTCCGGGGCTCCTGGGTGGTTCAGTCGGTTAAGCATCTGCCTTCAGCTCAGGTCATGATCCCGGGGTCCTGGGATCGAGCCCCGCGTTGGGCTCCCTGCTCGCAGGGAAACTGCTTCTCCCTCTCCTCCCTGCTCATGCTCTCTCTCTCTCTCAAACAAACAAATAAAATCTTTAAAAAAAAAATACAAGGATTTCCTGGAAGCTCTAGAATCTTGTAAATCTCCGCCTGCGGCACCACTACTGGTTAGCTGTGTGGCATTAAGCAAGTTACTTCACATCTCTGAGCCTCAGTTTACCCCACTGACACTGCGGGCTAATATAATAACACCAGGAGGCCAAGAGAGGTGGCTTGGGTGTGCATACAGCCTAAATCTGAGGGAGAGCCTTGCTCAGGACTGGCCGTGGCTCATTCCAAACCCCTCAGAGCTTCCCCAGGTATCCCCCCACAGGCTCTGCCTCACCCCTTCCTGCCAGGGCTCTCCCCCTCTGCCCCTAGAGTACCCTCTTCCAACTTCTGACGCAGCACCCCCCTTTTTTTTCTTTGAAGATTTATTTATTTATTTGAGAGAGAGAGAGAGTGCACGTGAGCAGGGGGAGGGGCGGGGGAGAGAAAGAGAGATCTCAAGCAGACTCCCCGCTGAGTTTAGAGACAGGTACAGAGCCCCCCGAGATCATGACCTGAGCCGAAACCAAGAGTTGGCTGCCCAACTGACTGAGCCACCCAGGCCCCCCCTGCCTTTTTTTTTTTTTTTAAGATTTATTCATTTATTGTAGAGAGAGTCTGTGCTCCCTTCTCAGCACAAGCACTGCCTCCACTTTGCCTCCTCCAGGCAGCCTTCCTGATTCTCTCCCCACCCCCCAACCTCTGCAGGCAGGACTCCCAACCCTCACATACTTTGCTATCTCTTTCCATTCACGGGTCTCACCTCACATTTGGGATTCAAGAGTGTGTCTTTTGTAGCCCAGTGCCTACCCCGATGCCTGGCGCAAAACAGGCCCGCCTCTCAGTCTGCTGAATGAAGGAAAGGCCATGCACGAGTTCAAATCCCGACTTGGTCGCCTGCCTTGGTCTGATCACTGAGAACCTACCTGCCTCAGGGATGCCTCGAGGTCAGTGCCAT
>CM052884.1:89729506-89777465 GCA_028534135.1 Potos flavus | reverse complement strand
CCGCGCCCGTCTCCCAGCCCTCTCCTGCTCCCCCGCGCCGCACCTCGGCCCGGCCTCGGCCTGCCCCACTCCGCCCAGCGCCCACAGCCTGCTCCCCGCCACCGCCACCCTCTCGGCGAGGCCTTCCACCTGCCCTCCCGCTGTCTCTCTCCTTTCCCTGCTTTACTGGTCTCCAGAGCCCTTACCGCCTTCTGCCATCGACGCCCGAGGTCCCTCTGCCTGATTCCGTCTTCCCACTGGGACACCCGAGTTTGAGCTTCGTGGGGGCAGCAGCGAGCCGGCCGCACTCATCGCTCTGCCGCCGGTACTCAGAACGGTGCCCGGCCCCCAGCACGTGCTCACAAACGGTCAGGCACAGCACACGATGCACACGAAGAGCCCAAATCATTGCAGCTATTGGAAAAGCTACTAGAATCATCCCGAGCACTTACCCTGTGCCAGGCCCTTTGCTGCCGGCTAGTGTCCACTACCCTAAATCCTCTCAGAGGAGCAGAATCACCCAAGTCTGCTTGGGCTCTGCTGTCCAGGCTGAGGATCCTCCCAGCACAGAGCAGGGATATCGGCAGCACTAGACCTCCTGCACAGGCCACACACAGTGGACACTCAAACATTTGCTGAATGACTTAGCGGGAAGAACAACAGAGGCTCTACGAAATTCAGTGCCGAAAACCACGCAGCCGAAAGTGAAGCCAGAACTTGAACCCAGCTCTCCACAGTCCTCCTGGGTAAATCACACTCTGAGCGGGGGGTCAGAGTAGACCACAGGCCCCACACCGCTGGATCTGGCCTGCAGGTGAGCTGTCTGGGCCACACATTTTACATCTGAATTAGCGGCCTTCTGTTAGAAGTCAGGAGAGTCACATCAAAATCATTATTTCTGGCTTGTTCTGGAAAAACAGATCCGGAAACAATGGAGGGACAGGCACAGACACTCCTATTTACCCTGGGGGCTTCTGCTCCCTGCTGCCGGCTGGCGCAGAGCTGTGGTGCCCTGTCCGCCACCTTCCATCACCCACCTCCCTGGCCCCTGAGGTGGACAACCCCAAGCGCCCCTCCTTTCCGGTGGAAGGCTCTAAGCATTTCTGATCTTGGGGCAGGAGTGGGGGTGGGAGATAACATTTACTAAGCCCTCAGGCTGTGCCCACTGGATACCATTTACACATACCCACTGTCCCGGCTCCCAAAGAGAGCGAGGGTTAAGGCTCTCACCTCGGGCTGTGAGAGAGCCGGGCCCTGCACGGGTCCGCCCCTGTGCCCCACTGCTGCCTGCCTACCCCTCCACAAAGATCCCAGAGGCAGGCAGCAGGACGTGCCCCTGCCAGGACCGGCCTCTCCCAGCCGCTCAGCCCCCTGGCGAGCAGCAGGAGACCTCGGCTCATCGCCAGCCTGCACCAGGCCCCACAGGGCTCAACAACCGCCCAGCGAGCAGATACTTTCTTCCTTCTGCTCTCACAGCAGAGGACCCCACAGCTCAGAGACAGTGAAGGACCTGCCAAGGACACAGCTGCTGTATGGCAGAGTCAGGCTAGGAATCGAGGTCTTTTTGATTCCCGAGCCCGCACACTTGAGAACCAGCAAGCAGAGGGCTACCCCAACATGCTACCCCTCTGAGGCTAGGCCAGCAAGGAGCGGATCTGAAGCAGACACACTCCTGCCCCCTCAGCCAGGCTCCCACCTTGATCTTCTGTTGATAGATGTTGTCATCCTCAGCATACTCCTTGTACAGGACCGAAAGCTCCAGCCGCTCCGAGACCAGAGGGTTCTGGACAGCAATCTGCAGGGGGAAGGAAATCCATCACGCCCTGGCACGCAGATGGCGTGACCCACACCTCCTAAAGGAGGAGAGCTGGAGCACAGTGACAATCCTCCCGCCCCAGGACATCCAGTACCTAGCACAGCTTGGAGAGGAGGAGGCTTCCAAAGCAGAGATAAATAATAGGCCTCAGGCCCAGGCTATGCTTCCCCACAACAGGGCCACTGGCCACAGCCCCTCACCTCTTGCTGAATTCGGTCCTGCTGAGCCATGATGGCTTCATCATAAGCAAGACAGTTAACACCTGGAAGAAGGAAGCAAGCCGAGGATTACAGTGCGCCCTAGCTCTCTCCATGCCAGGCAGCTGGGCCAATGACAAGGGCAGCCAGGACCAGGAGAGCAGGCCTGGAATCTGCGAGTTTGCATTTCACACTCTGCTCTACCCCAATGGTGTGATCTTGGCAAAGTCCCTTCCCTCCCAGGCCCTAGTTTTCTCATCTTTAAAATGAGGGGGCAAAGATGTGTTCTGCCCCAAGGCGTACTCATTCAGCTATAAACACCCCCCCCCACTCCCACTTTCTAACATCAATTCCCAGCAGCCCGAGAATGCTCTGGGGCCAGGCAGGGTCTCTTGGGGAAAGTAAGATGAGGAGGCGGAGTTCCGGGCTGGAGGAGAGCTTCCCATAAGCCTGCACTTTACTCGATCACACCCTTCCTCCTTCTGCTGTGCTGGGTTTTCTTAATGCCCATTTTACAAATAACAAAACAAACGCAGACAGGCGAAGTAGCCTGCCCAAGGTCATAACTAGCGAAGACCTGAGCTCAAACCCAGGTGTGCCTAGTTCTAAAGTCTGAGCTCTTTACCACAGCATCTCTCCTCTGCTATCTCCCTGCAGAGGCCTTTCCTTAGCTGTAAAGCGGCGCTAATACCACCACCTTTCTCCCTTCATTGAAATGTCAAGAGAAAGAGGTGGTACCTTGAAGGCATACTGTTCAGTGAACCTGTGGACCCCACCTCAACAGCCACTGGTGAGGAGCC
Source organism: Potos flavus (assembly GCA_028534135.1). NCBI lineage: Eukaryota > Metazoa > Chordata > Mammalia > Carnivora > Procyonidae > Potos > Potos flavus. The sequence continues at coordinate 89,774,673 of CM052884.1, read as the reverse complement.
AGGAGACCTGAATTCTGGTCTTCCCTCTTTCTTATGTGATCCGGAGCAAGTCTCTTCTGCGGGCCTGCGTCTCCCAGCATTCAGTCTCAAGTGTGCGGTTAGAAGGGGGTGTGTGCGTGCTAAATGACTTTTAAGGTCAATCCTTTTGAGCCTGGGCATCCCGGATCCTCAGCTGGGCCCTGACCCATCCCTTACACCGCCCTGCAGCAGGGCAGTCCCTCCCACTCAAGCGACCTACTCGGTCCCCGCGGCCTAACCGTGGATGAGGAGAGGGCGGCACCGTTTTTGAAAGGTCCCCCTCCAGAGGTCTAAGAAAACAAAGCCCAGGCAGGCGGAAAGGGGCTGCAAAGCCAGAAGAGGGGGCTCTACCGGAAACGAAGGCTGCAGTCCTCAGGGGCACGCACCGCGGCCGCTCGCAACCCCCGGCCGCCCGCAGCATCCCGAGCGGCCCGCCCAGTCCTTTGTGCTCCGCGGCCCGGCGTAACTCGACGCCCTGCCGAGCGCGGACTGCTCTGGAGAAGGCGGGCGGCCAGGGCCCGGCCTATAGGCCCCGGCCCGACTGCAAGGACCGGGGCGGGAGGGCTGGGGACCCGGGAGCCCGGCGGCCGGCACGGAGGGGCTGGGCGGGGGGCGGGGCGGTTCAGGCCCCGCCCCGGGAGCGCGCGAAGGGAAAGAGCCGCGGGCCTGGGCCCGCCCCGCTCGCTTGCTCGTTCGCCCGCCGGCCCGGCCGGCCGGGGGTCGCGGCGGCGGCTCCTTCCATTGTGGGGGGGAGGGGAGGCGGCGGCGGAAGAAGGGGCCGTCCGTGCGTTTCGCCCCCGGCCGCCGGCGACCCCGCCCCCAGCCTCCTCGGGAACCGGCGGCCCGGCATCGCTCCTGCTAGCCCGGGCAGAACGGCCCTCCCCGGGTCAGTACCTTCGGAGTCGCTGCCGAGCGGCTCCTGCTTCTGCTGCTGAGGTTCCTCCGCCGCCATCTTTAAACAGCGCCGCACTGCCGATCGCTTCCGGGTTAGCAGTTGCCCTCCTCCCGGAAGGGAGCCCCTCCTCGTGGCCCCTCCTTGGCAACGCCCCTAGCGACGGGATCCCCTCCGGCGTCGTCACCTGTGGGGCTCGCAGTCAGGTGCGGCTGCCGCCCCGCCCACCCCCCAGCCGCACTCTTGCTGGGCTCCATCTTCGCAATCCCCAAAGTTCCCGAGGGTAAGAGCCTTCCGGAGGCAATTCAGGTTTCTTTTCACTGGAGTTTGAAGCGCGGATTGTGTTACTGAGATGAGTGGGAAGGTGAGGTTAAAATCACCGGAGGCAGCATTGCTGCTACGGACCCCGGAACTCCTGGCACCGATTGCAGTGGGGAGAGCCTGGCGGTGGAGACGGAATCGTGCTAACAGAGGAGCCGCAGGACATCACCGCCCGATTCCACGGGGTCTAGTTCTGAGCGGACGTTGGTGTCCTGTTCCGGCGGGGAGAACATGTCCCTTACGGTCAAGGCCAAAGTCTTGGGACCTAACTTTGGATTCCGTGCCTTTCTGATTATGAGAAAAGCAGCCTCCCCCTCTTTTTTGAGTTGATAAAAATAGAAAACATTAGTGGTTGCGGGAGGTTAAGTGAAGGGTTGCCCGGGGGCCGGAGGGAAGTGGATGTGATTGTAAAAAGGATGCGGGAGGGATCCTGGTGGAGATGGAGATGTTGTGTGTGTGTGTATTTTTTTAAGATTTTATTTTTAAGTAATCTCTACACCCAACATGGGGTTCAAACTCACAACCGGGAGATTCAGGGTCTCAAGCTCCACCCGCTGGATCAGCCAGGCGCCTCACTTTTTTTTTTTTTTTTTTTTTTAATGTAAACTCTACCTCCAAGGTGGGGATCGAATTCTCCACTTGGAGATCAAGAGTTGCATGCTCTACCCACTGAGCCAACCAAGTCCCCCTGAAATATTCTATATCTTGACAGTGTACGAATACTCTGGTATATGCTGTACGATAGTTTTGCAGGATTTACCAGTGGGGAAAATTGGGTAAAGGGTACACAGGATCTCTGTGTAACCTATTAAAATTGCCTGTGAATTATCCAAAACTGAGTTTAAAAAGCAGCAAGGCTGGGGTGCCTGACTGGCTCAGTCTGTAGAACATGCAACTCTTGATTTTTGGAGTCCTGAGTTCAAGCCCCACATTCAGGATAGAGTTTACTTTAAAAAAAAAAAAAAAAGGCGGCAAGCCTTAGATGCTAAAGATCCTGTTTAGAGAAGTTAGTCTGAGGTTCAGTTTCCCAACTTCTTCATGATGGGACAGCAGTGTCTGAGCCCCGGTAGGAGGCTGTGCCTGAGTCCCAAGCAGACCCCTCAATGTGGGGCTGTACAGGAGTGGAATATGACCGAATGTTCTCGTGAGCTACACCCAGTCCTGGGGTAGGTGCGGTTGGTGTCAAATCTGTATTCCAGCAACATTGCAAATTACTATTTATTGGATCACTGAGCCTTGGGGTTGCTTCTAAGCTCAAGAAAGCAAAAGGTCCACCCTGTTTGGACCAGTGCTTACCAAACTGTTCTTTCCTTTTCCCCATTTTAACACCAAAATCTGTAACTGCCAGTGAGATCTTCAGTTAGCAGAGCTGGTATTCCCAAATGAAGAGCTAAGAGAGTTGATGACAGCCACATGATTTCTGTTTGGCTTTTCAAAATCTTGAAAACTGCTGTAGACCACTCCACCCCACCCCCTCATACTTCGACTAGGTAGTCCATGGGGGCAGACAGGGACACAAGGGAGCTGGGGTTGGGACTAACGGTCCGGGCAGGAAACACCTGCTCTGACGAGTGAGAAGGAATCCGAGTTGTGACCCAGTGCTGGACTACAGCCAGGCTGCCAACAAGTAAATACCAAGTAAATACCTCCCTCCCGGGGGTGTCGAGCTTAAAAAACAGACCTGGGTGGCTCAGTCAGTTAAGCGTCTGCCTTTGGGCCAGTTCGTGATCCCAGAATCCTGGGATCGAATCCCACATGGGGCTCCTCGCTCAGCGGGGAGCCTGCTTCTCTCTCTGCCTGCCACTCCCCCCTGCTTGGGCTCACTCTCTCTGACAAATGAGTGGATTAAAAAAAAAAAAAAAAGACCTGTCCCTTCAATGTACAAAAGGACTTGTAAATAAGGGTCCTCTCAACTTGCTCCCCAGACCTTTCCCCCTTAGGCAGAATGGTTAGGAGGGGCAACTGGCTGGCTCAGTTGGTGGAGGGTAAGATTCTTAATCTCAGGATAGAGGGTTTGAGCCCCACATTGGGTGTAGAGATTACTTAAAAAATAAGATCTTAAAAAAGGGGCACCTGGGTGGCTCACTCGGTTAAGTGTCTGCCTTCGGCTCAGGTCATGATCCCAGGCTTCTGGGATCTAGCCCCACATTGGGCTCCGTGCTCAGTGGGGAGTCGGCTTCTCCCTCTGCTTCTGCTCCTCCCCACTGCTCATGCTCTCTTTCTCTCTATCAAAAATAAATAAAATCTTTAAAAAAAAGAAAAAAAAAAAACCTTTAAAATCTTTAAAAAAACAAAAAAGTGTGGGGGCAGGGGCAGGAAATGCCCAGAGGGAGGTTTTGGCTCTCAATCCAGCCCAGGATGGCCGACTTTTGCCCTGATCTTCTGTATGCTGATTTATTTGACAGTTACTAACTGTTCTCTTACCCTCATTCTGTCTCTTCTATTACTTTTACCATTTTAGGGTTTTGATTCTCTATCCCGAAGCATCTAGAATCCCACTACACGTTCAGGGTCACTGGCGGGGCTCCAGGCGTTTCTCTCTGCCTCCCCATTCGCCACCCAGAAATGGAGCAGCGCCGCCGGCCCTGACTGTGAGTCTTGTGACGAAAACAGGCAGCGCTGGTACTTGGGTTCCGACTGCTGCTGAATACAGTCACAAAGGTGACAAGCGGCAGAGGACTTTATTTTCCACTGCACTGACACGACAGGTGCCTCCTCAGAGCCCCGCGGGCACCCGCCGCGTCTGAAGGGCGCTGTCAGGTGCAGGGAGAGGAGACTCCATACCCAGACTAAAAGCTCAGCCCCAGAGATAGAGTTTACGAACAGAACAGAGGCTGCAGGAGAGAGCTTTCCAGAAGAAAGCTGGTGGGCCAAAGATGAGGGCTTGGCGGTCCTTCCTGGGGCTGGCTTGGGAGTCAGGCATCTGCCGGGATGCGGAGAGTTGGGGCATGCTGGCCCCAGGAACCCACAATGGTCCACAGGCAGCCCGCTCCAAAGTCATGGTCTAGGGAGGCTTGTTGGTGCAGGGGCCAGGCCGGTGAGGCTGAGCAGCGGCTGTAGTTTGAGGCGGCTGGCTGGGTTGACACTTGCCCGCAGGATCCAAACCACCTAGGGCAGAAAGGAAGCAGAGGAGGGGTGGAGATGGCAAAGGGAAAGCCCCCCGCTGCCCTCCACCCAGACCCACCATACCTCACTCCTCACTGGGGCACTGGCCTCCTGTGAATGCCTCAGATCCCCATTCACCTCTGTCTGCTGAGGATCCAATCCCCCGGAGCCGGTGCCTCCCTGAGAGCCTCAGAGCCCGAGAAGGATGCAGGAGTTTCCCTGTTGCTACCGTAAGAAATCACCACCAATCTAGTGGCTTAAAACGACACGAATGTTTAATTTTACAGTTCCTGAGGTCTGAGCTCTGGTATGGCTTTCACCAGACTCAAGTCAAGGTATCTGCAGGCTGCGTTCCCTTCTGGAAGCCGAGAATCTGCTTCTACTAACCCAGGCTGTTGGCAGAGCCAGCTCCCTGCACCTGTATGACTGAGGTCCCCGTGTTCTTGCTGGCTGTAAACTGAGGGCTGTTCCCAGCTTCCAGAGGCCACTCATCTCTGAACTCATGACCCACTTTCACTGTCTTCAAAGCCAACCACCATGGGCAGAGTCCTTCTCAGGGGGCATCTCTGAGATAACTCATCGTCTGCCCTTCTTGTCCAACTTAAGGACCCCTGTCATTATGCTGGGCCTACCGGACCATCTCTCATTTCAACAAGCTTCCCATGAATCACACCTGTCAAGTCCAAGGATGAGGACAGGGACAGCTTTGAGGGGGCATTATTCTGCTTGCCACATCGCTGTTACTTTACAATCATGAAAATAGCCTCAGAGAGGCTAGATGACTTGCTCAAGGTCATATAAGAAATGGCCAAGCCAGGCCTCAAACCCAGGCCTCCTGACTCTCAATACACTTTTCTTGACATTCTAGCATCTACCATGACTGCAGCCTCCCCCAGCCCCATGTGCCCTCCTGGGCAGGCGCCTACGCCTCCGGACTTGGGGTCTAGCAGACGCCCACACTGACTGATTATGTACTCTTTGGGAGTATTTAAGGAGCCTTGTTTTCTCTGCAGGGAATGGACCCAGGGCCCCAATTTGGTTAGGAATGAGAGAGGGACACTGCAAGGTGACCAGATGTCAGACCCAGCGGCCGCACTGAGGACCAAGGGGAGGATGGGGCTCAAGCGTGACAGGTGATTTGCACCCCAGACTCTCGTCCAGCCCCACATATGCTGCAGGACCCAGCAAGTTGAGGGAGAGCAAGAGCCAGAGCTGCTGATGGGCTCGCTGACGACCTTCTCAGACCAGGACCCTGGAGGACTTGCCCCGACCCCTGGCTTTCCACCAACCTGAGCAGTGGCTCAAGATGCACAGCTTTGGGCTGGAGTTGTCCCTCTGGGGTCCAGGGGCACAAAAATGGGGGACACCCAGTAGGAAGCCTTGGCGGGGCAGTGGAGTTACCATAGAAACGCTCTTCTGGCGTCACATTCTTGTGTCACGGCAGCTTCATGCCCTCTTCTGTGCCCACAGCAAACCTGAGCCAGCCAAAAGCCAAGTAGCTCGGAGCCCTCTGCTCAGGAAGCGTGAACAGGAAAGCCTCCCAGAGTGAGGCGGAGACAGAAGCCCCCCTGCTGTTTTAGGAGCCAAGCAACCAACTCCCTACCCCTCAGGGAAGCAGCCATGGGCAGGCGTCGGGTGCTGGGTCCCACGGGCAATACTCGGGCTCGTAAGCATCAGACACCATACGAAAAGGCCAGGAAAGACTAGACCGAGGGAGGGAGGGCGGCATCCACTCTCAGCTTCTGTTACCAAAAGCCAGGAATACAAGCCCCGCACAAGAGGGGTTGGGGGCTGTGTGTGGACACCTGGGGCCTGAACCCAGCCGCACCCTAGCGCCTTAGCTCCACGGGCGACTCTGACCCTCTGTCTGTTCAGGAATCACTCATCTCACCCCAGCAGGGCAGCGGCCTCCCCCGAAGGTGGGGGCGACAGGTCTGAGCCTTCTTTCCAGACACACGCAGTCGTTATTCCGGCTCCGGCTCGGTGTGGAGCGCTTCCTGGGCCTCATCCCAGCCAGAGAGACGCCCACAGCCACCCCGGAGCACCAAGGAAGGGCCCTGGGAATGGAGGAGCAGCAAAGGCCCCAAGCCAAGAGAGGGAAGAGACACGGAAGCAGGCAGGGAGAACAAGGAAGCCAGTCGGCCCACAGGCGTTTGTGGACACAGTACTAAAAGGGGCTCTGGGGCTGACATGAAAAAGCAAGATATGATGAAACGCCTCCATCTAGGAAGGACAAGCAGCTCTGGAGAAATGGCTGGAGCCCACCGCCGAGGAGCGAAGGGGAGGCTGGCCCCACTCGGAGGGCTTCCAGCTGCAGAGCTGGCCCCAGTGAGAAGGGCAGACACACAAGACGTATGCACAGCACGGCCCTGAGCTTGGCACAACCAAGGGAGCCAGAGGGGACGAGCAAGAGAGGCTGCCCAGTGACAACACTGTCTGGCAGCTTCCCCAGAAGCCAGAAAACGCTCAAACACAGGAAAGCATGCAAAGGAAGCACCACTCCCAGGCAGCATGAACGGCTGAGCACGCGTGACCTACCACAGGACCGCCAGCCAGCAGGGACAGGCGGAGGGCCAGGCCCGCTTCACACCCCGCCCAACAGCAGCCTCAGCTGAGGTGTGGAGGCAGGAGCCCAGGCCGAAGACACGCTGAGTTTCTGAAGCAAGGTTTAAGTAGCCTTTATTGTTACAAGGAGGGTCCTACCGAGCAGGGCCTTATAAACCAATATATGTGGTCCCAGGATGTCACCATGGAGAAATGGAGAGGTCATGACTGAGGAAGAGGTCACTGTAATCGAAGGACATGATCCAGCCAGGAATGCAGCAGACATGATCGGGAGAGGCCAGGGGTGGTCAGGTCACAGGGTGAGGGACAGGACAGCCCCGTTCACTCCCGCTTCTTGTAGCTCTCCAGATGCGACAGGACCCAGCCCGATGGCAGGAGGAAACACAGGAAGCAGGAGGTGAGCCCAACAGCAACATCCTACAGAGCACAAGAGAGAAGGAACCCACAGAATAAGGATTCCCCCAGGTTTCCTGTAGTCTGAGCAATCTTCCCAGGCAGCAGAAAGCCCCTTTCAGGGGCGCCTGGGTGGCTCAGTCGTTAAGCGTCTGCCTTCAGCTCAGATCATGGTCCCAGCGTTGTGGGATCCAGCCCCATATCGGGCTCCCTCTCCAACTTCCCCCCCCCGCTTGTGTTCCCGCTCTCGCTATCTCTGTCATAAGTAAATAAAATCTAAAAAAAAAAAAAAAGCCCCTTTCAGGGAGTCAGGATTCGGGCTCCAGAGAAGGGACACAGCAGATCCAAGGCCTACACTCTAGGCCTTGAGGTAAAGGGTCAGATATGGGGGTGGGGACAGCCAGGGTTAGAATCCATAGAGCAATCCACCAGGAGATGATAAAGTGAAGGCACAGATACAAGGATTTAAACCTGTTTGGTCTGTTGGGATCCAGGAACCTTGCATAGGCTGATAAGGTAAAATGCACCTTCCCTTCTTTGCCTTAAAAACCCCCTCTTCCGGGTGCTTGGCTGGCTCAGTGAGTGGAGCGTGAAGCTCTTGATTTCAGGGTTATAAGTTCGAGCCCCACACCGGGTGGAGAGATTACTTCAAAATAAAATCTTAGGGACGCCTGGGTGGCTCAGTCGGTTGAGCGGTTGCCTTCCGCTCAGGTCATGATCCCAGAGTCCTGGGATCGAGTGCCGCATCGGACTCTTCGCTCAACGGGGAGCCTGCCTCTCTCTCCGCCTCTGCCTGCTTGTGCGCCCTCTCTCTTTCTCTCTCTCTCTGACAAATAAATGAATAAAATCTTAAAAAATAAATAAATAGGGGCGCCTGGGTGGCTCAGTGGGTTAAAGCCTCTGCCTTCGGCTCAGGTCATGATCTCAGGGTCCTGGGATGGAGCCCCGCATCGGGCTCTCTGCTCAGCAGGGAGCCTGCTTACCCCTCTCTCTCTGCCTGCCTCTCTGCCTACTTGTGATCTCTCTCTGTCAAATAAAATCTTAAATAAACAAACAAACAAATAAATAAATAAAATCTTAAAAAAAAAAAAAAAGAACCCCTCTTTTCCCATCTCCTTTCCAGGACTGCTATTCAACCTTTGAAGCTGGGGATAAAGGACTTCACAGCCACCTCCATATTCCCCAGAGCGGTTAAGATCACAGCACAACTTAGTGGTTAGACCTGAGTTCAAATTACTTCTTTGCTACTGCAGGTTTGACTTCTGACAAGTGAATACAGTCCTCCTAGATTTCGGATCCCTCAACCACGAACTAGAGATGATGGCCCTTTGTTGTCTGGGTCCCAGGGACCAGCGCAGCAGTCTTGGTAGTGCCCAGCACGCAGCAGGCGCTCAGCAGATGCCCGGTGCAATTAGGATCACTACCGTTTCCTCAATAACAGCGCTCCTCAACCTCTGATCCTAACGGGCCCGCTGACTTGGGATTCTCAAGACTGGCGTTCAAGGCCGAGTTCTGCCGTGGAGGCAAACGCATAAAAGCGCCAAACAGGTTAAAGTCATTAAGAGTTAAACTCTCTCACATTTCTGGAAATTACCAAGACCCACCTTCCCTAATAATGAACAGCCTCAACAACCATCATCGTCGCTGACAGTCGTCAGGCACCCCCAAGTAAACGATGAGGCTTAGAGAGGACTAAGGGCTCGAGACTGCACAGCGTGTAAGCGACAGCAGTGTGGCGGGATCTGACCCGAGACCCCGGAGGTTGACTGAGCCCCGACTGTTGCCCGGGCACTGTGCCCCTCGTCGCGCCCTCCAGACACGCCCGAGCCAGCACTGCCGCCCCCCGCTAGGCTGCGGGCCGCGAGGTGCAGGGCACTCTCAGGACCGCCAAGGTCCAGGGTGCCAGACCGGCCAGCTCCGAACTCGCCGCAGGACCCCAGTCTGGCCCGCTGCATCTCCCGTGCCCTTCCCGCCCCACTCCTCACCATCGTCCCGAGCTCCTCCCGCGGCGGCTTGGAATGGATCTGGGCACGCTGCACCGGGAGCCTCCGGGTGAGACCTGTCAGGCCCCTCAGCAGCTGCGCGGCCGGCAAAGACATGACCACACGGAATGACTACAGACACTAGTCCACAGTAGCCCAAGGTCGGGAAGTCAAAATGGCGGTGCCGGCCGGAAATTCCGGCGCCGGGGAGGCCGGGAAAGAGCGGCCCGGAAGTCTCCCGGAAATGACGCAAGGACACACCTCCCGCCCGCCCCCGTCAGTTTTTGGCGCGTTCCTCAAAACAGCCAATCGACGCCATCCCACCACCGATGGCCGGGGCATGGAGGGGCGTTTCTTTCAGTTATACCCCGCCTCCAATACCGCCTATCTTCTTGAGTGACATCAGAGCCACCCAATCACATAGCCAGAAACGAGGCCGCATTCCTGACTCCTCCCTCCATTCATACTCTTATATCTCTCTATTCAGAAATTCTCCTTCTCCGCCAGGCCTCCGTTATTTCTGGCCCGACCACCTGACACTAACCTTGTAAATGAACTCTCATTAATGTTACGCTTTCCAATTCCAGTCTCCATGCAGTGGCAACCGGCCTCTCATCCCCTTCCTTTCTTCTTTCCTTCCTGGCTCCCTCCCTTCTTCCGTTCTTTTTTAAACATAAATCTAACCGGGTCATACACCTACTTAAAAAACCATCAGTGGCTCCCCATTGCTTACTAGACAAAATCTCAATTCCTGGATGTCAATCTCCAGCCTCATCTCTACTTACTCCACACCTTTCTCCTTGCTCTCTGATCCTCCCCACCCCCAAGCCTTTTGCTTCTTTGTATCTTAGGTTCTAGGTTAGAACATTTTTCAACTTTTCATTTACCTAGCCTTCCTCTTTCATGTCAACTCCTACTTCCAGGCCTCCGCTTACTGATACAGTTTACTTTACCCGAGATATAGATAGATAGATAGATAGATAGATAGATAGATAGATAGATAGATAGATAGATCTATCTATATCTATCTATATATATATAATTTAAGATTTTACTTATTTGACAGAGACACAGCGAGAGAGGGAACACAAGCAGGAGTGGGAGAGGGAGAAGCAGGCTCCCCACCGAGCAGGGAGCCCAGCCCGGTGCTGGGCTTGATCCCAGGACCCTGGCATCACAACCCCAGCTGAAGGTAGACACTTAATGACTGAGCCCCTCAGGCGCCCCTATCTGACAAATATTTACTAGCCCCTACTGTATGCCAGGAACTGTTCCAGAGAAGGCGGACAAGGACTCCTTTATCACAGAACTGATATTCCAGAGGGGAGAGACGAACAATAAGCACTTAATGAGAAGATATCCGAAGTGTTCTGATGTGATAGGAAATGGCAGCGTGGCACTGCATCAGAAAGCCTGGGCCACCTTTGTGCCCAGCAGCCCCTGTTCAGCACTACCCACAGGGTCAGTCTCTATCCCTAGATTGGGGGCCACAAGCGCAGAGCATGTATCTGGTTCACCACTGTCCTCAAAGAGCCTGGCACACATCACTCCGAAAACTTTTAGGAGTTGCAGGAGACTGAACAGTATTCAAATGGTCAGGGGGTGAGGAGCCAGCCACTGAGCCGGGTCTTACCTGCAAGAGTCGCATTCCATCTTCACAACAATGTCATGAGGGAATTGCTATTATTTCATTTTTTTTTTTTTTTTTTTTTTTTTACAAATAAGGAAATAAGCTTAGAGAGCTGGAAGATCTGATCTGCTCAAGGTAATGCAGCTACAAGGCTGCCTAGCCAGGATTCCAGGGCAGGTCTTTCTGCTCTAAAATCCATGCTTTTAACAGTCACACAAGCTACAGCAGAGGGAGTTTCCAGAAGTTCCAGTTTGTACATCTTGGTCAATAGCATCAAAGACTGCGGCTGAAGGTGGGGGTGGGGTAGGGTGAGATGGCAATGTGAGGTAGGGAAACTGAAGGGCCCTCATTTTATTTTTAATTAATTACTTTTATTTTTTTTTGCAAGGGACTTTATTTACTTATTTAAGAGGAGAGCTACAGAGAGCATGAGCATGCGCAAAGGGTGAGGGAGAAGCAGATTCTCTGCCGAGCAGGGAACCCCACTCGGGGCTCGGTCCCAGGATCCTGAGACCAGGACCTGAGCCAAGGGCAGATGCTCCACTAACTGAGCCACATAGGTGCCCCAAGGGACTTCATTTTAGAACAGCTCTGTCTTGGGTGCCAGGCTGGCTTAGTCAGTGGCGCATGCAACTCTTGGTATCAGGTTTGTGAGTTCAAGCCCCACGTTGGGTGTAGAGTTTACTTGAAATCTATATATTTTAAAAAAAAAAATAGAAAAGCTCTGTCTCTGCTGTTTCTCTTTTCCTCTAGGCCCCATTTCTGAATAAGCCAAAGAAGCTATGTTCCCACTTCAAGGGGGAAGCAAGAAATTTAGGGCGCCTGGGTGGCTCAGTTGGTTAAGCGACTGCCTTCAGCTCAGGTCATGATTCCGGGGTCCCGGGATCGAGTCCCACATCGGGCTCCCAGCTCCGCAGGGAGTCTGCTTCTCCCTCTGACCTTCTCTCCTCTCATGCTCTCTCTCACTTTCTCTCTCTCAATAAATAAAATCTTTAAAAAAAAAAAAAGAAAGAAAGAAATTTAATCATCCTCTGAGTTTTGTCCTAGGTCCAAAACACCTGGTAACGCCTAAGAGCCAAATCCCAAACACGTTCCGGGCCATTGGTTTCCAACAAACCTTGGCTGACACTGGCATCGATACCCCTATCTTCAGTAATTTCTGGAACAACGCCTATTGTTCGCCTGACACTAGCCTTTGATCTGAGCCTACCCTGGATTCCTGAAGGAATGCGTGCCCTAGACTCCTTTCCGATATAAATCCCTATCCCCAGCAATGCTCAGACTTACTCTCCTTTCCGTTCCAAGTCTCCCAGACTTGCTAGTCTCTACCTGTCACTTACACTATTCAATAAATTGTTTCCAGTTTCTCTGGCTCGTGTTTGGTTTCTTTTTTTTTTTTTTTTTTTTTTTTTTTTAAGATTTTATTTATTTATGTGACAGAGAGAGACACAGCGAGAGAGTGGAACACAAGCAGGGGGAGAGGCAGAGGGAGAAGCAGGTTTCCCGTAGAGCCCGATATGGGACTCGATCCCAGGACCCTGAGATCATGACCTGAGCCGAAGGCAGATGCTTAACAACTGAGCCACTCAGGCGCCCCTCGTGTTTGGTTTCTATCCTGTGTGAAGCTGAGGACCCTCTTGGCTGGGTATGTGGGCCCCCTGCCCTGGGTCTTTGGGGCCTGCCTGCCTGCACCGAAGAGACTGGGAAAACAGGAGCTGTGAAAGAGAAACCTCAGCCCCACAGGGGCAGGGAGTGTGTGTGTCAGGGTGGGGGGCAGCTCACAGAAAGGTAGCAACGGAACCAGAGTGCCCCAAAGGGCAGACTGTGCCTGAACTTCTGGAGAAATGGGCTCCCAGGCCCTGAGCTACCCACGACCCTTCTCCACTCCTCCCCACCTCCTCCACCCCTTCCTGACAATTGTCTAGGCCCAGCTCCACCCCCCAGCTACCAGGCCGCTTTCCCTCACCCTGCCCTGGGCCTTGGCAAACAGCCCAGGACAGATGCTTCTAAACTTCCCCCCACCACCTCCACTCCAAGAGGCACAGCCTAGGGGCATGAGACACTGGCGGCTGTCTGTCACTGAGAGAAGGAAGGGGCAGGGACCTCCCTGCTGCCCCACTGGCTTTGTCAAGCCTTTGTCCTTCGGCCAAAGTAATAATAATGCCCAGATTAGAGCACAGCCAGGCAGGAGGCCCAGAGATACTTTAGGGCGGGCCTTTCTGGGGTTCCCTGGAGAACCACATGTTCACCTTCTTGACCACTGGCTGGAGGCAAAGGAGCGGAGGTTTCTGTGCTCTGTTCCCCAGCTCTCCTCACCGCCCTGGTGAGCTGGCTTCTCTCAGAGGCAGAGCAAGGAAGAGGCAGGTGGGGGCTAAGGACCACCACTGAGTCTACAAATCCCAGGGCAGGTTTGCACCTAGGTCTGCCTTTTGGATTCATAGCAACATGATGCTTTGGCCCCAGCCCCCCCAGGGACCCCTCCCCCAAGCCAGGGACAGCCCCTCGTGGTGCACTGATAGAGCAAAACAGTGCAGAGCAGAAGCCTGAGCAAACTACAGCCACAGACAGCAGGGATGGCTCCCACAGACGTGATAGGGCGGCAGAAGAGGCCGAGCTAGACACACACACTGTGTGGTCCTGCGCGAACAAAGGGCAACAGCAGGCAGGACGGGGCCGCGGGGGAGGGGAGCAGATGTCAGGTGGTGGGAATCTTGGAGGGAGGAGGGAAGGCACAGGATCCCCGAGAGGCCGGCTGGGGCTTCTGGGTGCTGGTGACAAAATCGTGTTCACTGCGATAATTCCATCACGAGTGGCTGTCCATTCACGACTTAGGCAAATTTCTGTCTGTCTGCTACACTTCAGTTTAAAAAGTTCAAAACAGGGGTGCCTGGGTGGCTCAGTCGTTAAGCGTTAAGAGCCTGCCTTCCGCTCAGGTCATGATCCCAGGGTCCGGGGATTGAGCCCCCGCATCAGGCTCCCTGCTCATCGGGAAGCCCGCTTCTCCCTCTCCCACTCCCGCTGCTTGTGTTCCCTCTCTTGCTGTCTCTCTCTCTCTGTCAAATAACTAAAATCTTTAAAAATTAATAAACAAATAAAAAATAAAAAGTTCAAAACACGTAAGAAAAAAGCAAGGAAAACTAATGTGTGATAAGGTCTAGTTTTTGTAATACAAAGAAGAAACATCTAGAGAGGTAGATGCGCATAGATAAAAGCCTAGGAGGGGACGCACACACACTCAGACTGTTGGAAGGCTCACTCTCTATGGGGGTGAGGCCTAGAGGTCCCAGCCTGGGTTCTAGTTCTGATCCCAGGGCCCAGACTGTTCTCTTGACTCCCCTCTCCCTGAATGGGGCAGTAGGAATAGATCATAAGCCCTGGGGATGGATAGGGGCACTGGTCCCTACTCCTGAGGCCAGCTTCACCATCCAGGCCCCCAAGGTCCTGACGGTCATATATGGGCTGAGAAGATACCAGGTGCCCCATCTCAGAGCTGGCCCCCGGCCCGACCGGCCATACAGCCAAGAGAAACACTGCGGATCCCCACCTGGGGCCTGGGACCTTATTAAAGGTGCTGGCCCCACAGCCACTCTGTCCAAACATAAAGCCTATGAGCCCTGGGGAGGGGGCTGCGCCCTAGCATTGTGGGGCCGCAAGGTGTCACTCCCTCAGATGCCCCCTCCCCCAGGACACACACCTTCTGGAGCTCACTGCCTCCCCAAGCACCTAACCCCACCCAGGAGCTGCTAAGAACTGGCCTAGACTCTCCTCCTGGCATGTGGAGTGGGTGCTGGGCACGGGACCGAGGGCGGGCAGAGGGGAGGGCCACAGGTGAGGGAGCCCACCCCAGGGTTCTCACCGAGGGCAGCCGTAGCCTCTCCACAGGCCTGGAAGGTACTTTCTCCCTGGGGTGGGGGTGGCGGCAGAGGCCCTATCCAGGAGGGGGTGTAGATCCCAAACTAATTTGCTGGGTTACCTAGAGAATGGCCCTTTCCCTACTTGGGCCTCAGGGGTTCCCCTATCTGCAAAATGGGGGCTTTCCTGCCAAGTCCTGCGGGAGAAAGAGGCAGGAGGGGCTGGCCTCACCCAAAGGCGAAGGCTGACTGGGGAAACCTAAGCTGGCACTGGTCCAGGCAGAGCAAGGAGTCACGGGGGCGGGTGTAGGCAGAGTCCCCGAGGGGCATCTGCTCTTCCTGGGGCACATGTGTCAGCAGGTGCTAGACGCTGGCGGGGGACACAGCTTGGGGAGGGAGGGGGGAGGTGTAGAGCAACAAGGGGGTGCTGCTCTCCCCAGGGGAATGCAGCTGGCCTGCCCAGCACCCCAGTAGTGTGGCAGCTGGTCGGAAAGTTTCAGCCACACACACACACCCCCCCACCTCCAGGAGCCAAGCAGCGGTTAACCCCTTCCAGCCCGCAGCCCACAGCCAGCAACCACATGTGAGAGCTCATGTGCTCCGAGCTACAGCGCTCCGGCTTGGTGAGGCCTAGCGCGCCGGCACAGCAGGATACAGATGGGTACACTGGGACCAGAGGAGGCAGTGGAGCTGCCAGGACCACCCCCCAGGCACACCCGGGCCCTTCCCCACCCCAGCCCTATCTCCCCAGGGTACACTGGTGGGCCTGGGCCAAAAGGAGCATCCCGAGCTGCTCGTGGAGGCCCCAGTCAACCCCAGGGCCAACAGGGAAAAGATGATCCAGGTCGTGGTAGAGACCTTGACCTTTCTTGCCAAGCCTGTGTGCTACTGCCATCTGCCTCTGGCTGCAGCAGTGAGCACCAGCGTACCAGAGCCCCCGGCCTCACCCCTTTCCTGCTGTGACCCTCTGCCTTCTGGACCCCCAGCCTGGACCCCCAACTCCTAACCCTGAGGTCCTCTCTCGGCCACGGGATCCCTGGCCTCTTCTCCATCCTGCAGCCCAGGGCGAGTCCCCCATTCTTTCTCATTGTTCTCGAGACCCCGTCTCTCAGCCGGGCCCCCAGAGGGTCCTAAGACCTTGCACCTGACAGCGCCATCCCGGGACCCCCACACCCCTCTAGCCACTGTCCCTTCCCACTGCCTGTACCCACCATTCAGGCACAGGCTGCCCCAGGAGGGCAGGCCCTCTTTGGTCTCCCTCTCAGTCTACTACCCGGGCATCAGACTGGATCCCAGGGATGGCAGCCCTCACTGTGGGCCCCTCTGTGTCACCACCCAGCGCCGGACCTGGCTGGCTGGGGCTTCACTATCTCCTGAAGGTCCTGCTGAGGAAGTAGTGGCTGCTTTGTCACAGCTGGTGGAAGGGGAGGGGTCATGAGGCCATCCCAGGCCTCTCTCCACTCCTGTACCCTGCAACTCTCCACTCCTGTACCAGGGCAAGACCACACAGCAACGTGGGGCCTCCTTCCGTTCCAGGGCCCTGGAGCGAACAGTCCCCAGGGGAGGACAGCTGGACCCAGTCCCCTGGGCCAGTGGCTGCCAGCTCCAGCTCTGCTCCCTCCCCTGGGCTCCTGGCTGTGACCCCTCAACTCGTTCTCCAAGGCAAAGAGCCTGACTCCTTTGGAGGCTCCAGGCCCCTCTCAGCCTGGTTGCTTTCCTTCAGGGCCCCATCCCTCTAACCTCGGGCTGGCCTACACTAAGCTCGGGGCACTGCGATATGACCTCAGCCCCAGCATGGGCAGTCCTCCTCCTGCTGGCGCGTGGTAAGTGCTCACCTTCACACGATGCGGATCTCACAGCAGGGATGCCCAAAGCCACAGCGTAGGTTTACAGGTTCACCTGGTCCGCTTCCACGCAGGCACCTCCAGGAGACGGAAAACCACGTGTGCCACGGCAGGGCTCGCTCAGGTGCTGCCCTCCAACCTGGGCGGGAGATGGGATGCAGAGGGGACCAAGTCTGGCTGCAGGGCTCTGGTTCTGAAGCTGGGGCGTCTGGCGAGCTCTGGTACAGCCTGCCTCTCCTTGAACCCATCGCTCCTTCTTCCCTGTCCCGGGACGTCCAGGAAAAGCCAAGGTAGGGAGCCCTCCTGTGAGGACCAGCCGGCTCCGGCTGCCTGCTGTCTGGAGAACTACAAAGCTGCCCGATGGACGAGTCATCACTACAGGCCACAGGCACTCCCGCTGTCCCAACACCCTCCTCCGGGCCTCCTTCGCGGCCAGCCTGTGTCCCCACAGGACGGCCATACCTCGATCTTGGCCTTCCCAACAGCCCCCCGCATGGGACACAAGGAACCCCTCAGGTTGGCGAGAGGCCCGGCCGGCTTTGTTTCCCTGGCCAAGCCCTGAGAGGGAAGACAGGGCCTTGAGACCGACAGGGGCCTGGATCCCATCAGCAAGTGTGGTGCTGACATCACAGAGCCCCGTGTGCCGACAACACCCTGCCCGGGCGCCACCGTGGACCTGAGCACTGCGGACTGGGTGCAGGAAATCACGGTCCCCCGCACCACGATCAAGGTTGTTGAACCGACACCTTCAAAACCTGGTAGCGGAAATCACCGGGCGACCAGGTTGCTTCTACTGGCAAATATGGTCCTTTTCAAACGAGCTCGTGCCCTGAGTGAAACAGAAGACTCCTCCTGCGGGGGTGGTGCCTCTTGCTCCATCTGCCCCCAAAGGCACAGCACCAAGTACCACTTGAGAGCAGCAGCTGCAGGGAGGGCTGGAGGCAGCCACTGGAGGACCAAAGAGGGGTCCAGGCTCCTCAAGGAGGTGGGCACAGACCCCAGGCAGCAGGGACCGAGGAAGGGGCCCATACCCTTCCAACCCTGGCCATTTGCCCTGTGACGAGGGGATGTCATTCCAAGGAATTCCTGCCTGGGATTAAAACACCCTGCAAGGAACAAAGAACTTGGGGGGGGGGGGGTGGCAGGGACAGAATTTCGTCACATCGCAAATCTGTTGTATGATTAGCCCAGTGAAATGCTCTCTCCCTTCCTAAGGGTTGTGATGCCTTTCTTGGTGCTCCCAAGGTGAGGCAACAGCACAAACCGTCCCCAGGAGGGAGGACACTTGGGGATGGCTTGTCTCACCCATACGGACACCCACCCACCGAACAGCTATTAACCCTGCTTCCCCTTCTCCAGCCCACGGCCCTGCCGGAGCACAAATACTCAAATACTCCCCAGAGGCCTGGGGCTCCCCCTGGCCTCCTCCCTCCCCTCTCCCCCCACATCCCGGCAGAGAGGATTACCAAGCAGGAGCACGGTGAGGCTGGCCCCTCGAGTCCATGGGAAGTGATCCTGAACCCCAGAACCCCTGTCCTAGCCTACTTCCTGCCTCTCCTCCCAGCTCACCCGGGGCCAGGGACTGGCAGGAGTCCTGCCTGGGAGAAGCAGTGTAACTCCGTCACATGCCAGGGGCCCAGCCTCTCCCAGCTTGTAACTTTCCTGTCCTGTCAGGCCTGACCAGTTACCCTTCCTCTGAGCCTTTGTCCTTTGTGAGTGGAGGGAAGAGGGCTTTAGAATCTTTTTAAGAGGCAAAGGATATTCTGAGTAACCCAGTAACATAAAAGGGAGGAAAGAAAACACTGATACCCTCAATCTAGTCAACTCCCACACAAGTGCACTGGAATTTACGTTTAGCCAAAGATGTCAAATGTCACAACGCCTGGCTTGGGACTCTGCCCAAGATGCAAAGCAGGCATCCCTTGTAAGACCTTTTACCTCCACCCAGGGCCAGTGGGAAGCAGCACAAACGCACACACTCCGTCTCAGTTCCCCCCTCTGGCTGTTCACCCCAGACACCCTGAAGTTTCCTCAGGCCAAGGCTTCTTTCCCAGCAAGGACTGTGGGGCCTCACGGCTTCGTGCCTCTCAGGGTTTCGGCAGGGGTGTCCCCTGAGAGCACACTGCCCATGGCACCCCAGCATTAGGACACGATCCTGGCAGCTGAACAAAGTGTCTTTTATTTGTGACATACAAATACAACCAATGCAAAAAGAGATCACTTTTCCCTTTGATTCCAGTGATAACAAGTTGCTAAAGAAAAAAAAAATATATCAAGAAGGAGTTTATCTTGTTTCCTCTAAAAAAAACCAGAAAGGGTTAAAAAGAACCATACACATGTCATACACACATCTGACATCAACAAAAATAACCTGAAATAGAGTGGATACAACTAAAAAAAAAAAAAAAAATCTTAAAAAATATTTCAACATGCCCCAAACAAAACACACAAAAAAGCCGGGGAACAAAAGGCCTGCTCTGTTTCTCAAAACCAAGACCCTCGGAAGGGGAGGAAGACCGATGTTTGAGACGCGAACGGGCTCAACACCAGAACACAGGGAGCCGCTGGTCTCCGGCCCCCGCACCGGCCCCCCGGCCCCCCAGCAGGAAGCGGCCGGCAGACGCCGCACCAGCAGGTGTGGCACCAAGCCATCCATCTGCCGGTGGGCTTGGTGGCAGGTGTCCGAAGAGCGGAGAGAGACAACATACGCTGAACTCACCTTATGAGGAATTTACAGCGGGGTTCCTTTTGATCCCCTTGAGTGGGAGGTATCAGAAATCCATGATCTAAGACAATAAATAGTTATCGGTTCTATGCCGACAGACAGGTATCAGAGGAAAAAAAATTCCTAAACATGCTTCTGTCATTCCATGATTCTTGCAAGGAGCCCACTGATGCCCTCCTCCCAGCAATTTAAGATGCTCCCCACCCCTCCCCCCGACAGAATCCCCTGGGAGCCGGAAGGTAGGGGCAGAGACAGGCTTACTCCAGTGTAAAGCTGCAAGGCCCTCTCGGATGCTGCCGGCGGGGTCAAGAGCAACACACAGCACTCTGAGGAGGGCCGGGCTGGGTGGAGGAGGCTGTGTGCACAGGCCCCTGCACGAGCAGCAAAGTGGGGAAGCAAGATCAGCTCTGGGGAGACCCGCCAGCAGAGACCACCTGAGTCAGGGCAGAGGGTGGGGTCTGAGCAGACCCTGAGGTGGGAACAGACAGACCTCCAAGAGAGCAACTCCACAAAGGCTAGAACCTTTAAGACACTCCCTAAAGCAGAGCTCAAGATGTCCAAGGGGAGGCGGCAGGTGCTTTTCCCTGGATAAGGATTTGGTCATTTTCTTCCCTGGAAGGGGCACAAGGCCCAGAGATCACGGTAAGCGTAAGCTCTGACCCGCAGCCTCCCTACCCTGCGAGAGAAGAGGAAGGCCTTCTCTCCCTGCTCCAGTCCGCTGCCACGGGGTGATGCTGGAGAGAGAGGAGCAGCGGTTCTGGCCACCGAGAGGCATTCCCGCGGCAGCCGGGGCTGCCAGCCAGGGCGGTGGCACCAGGCCTCACGGAGGCAGCAAGGGGCAAGGCTGGGGAGTGCAGGCAGTGGGGCCTGCTGCTGGCTGGGGGCTCTCTGAAAAGGGAGGGCGGCCCCACTTTCAGAGAGCGATCAGCACCAAGATACGAGAGGCAACAGCACTGAAGAGGCCAGGAACGAGGGGTCCTTCTGGGAGAAGATGAAGGGCTCCCTAATGTAACTCTCCCCCTCGAGAGTAAGAACAGAGGTATCGGGTGAGGTGAGCCGGAAAAGGACAAGTGGTGGGGGGCGACGGAGAGGAACTGGCAGGATCTCTGGCTTGTTTCTGTGACCAGAGAGCTCGAGTCGCTGCCAGATCAAGAGGTTCAGCTAGAATGCAGCAAAGTCCAAAAGCCCAGAGAAGAAACTCTCTTCCTGGGGGGACCCCCCGGCCCCCGTCCACACCTTGTTCCTGGTCCTCCCAACGACAACGAGGCAGAGATGGATGCAGCCTTCCTCCTAACGGGCCGGTCCCCTGGGATGCCTCCGCACTAACTGTGGCTCCATAAAAGCACAGCCAGAAAGAGCTCCCTTGCCTCCCAGTGTCGTGGCACAAAAGACCTGCCCACAGTCTCCATCAGAGCACTCGGCTACGAAACAGGACTCCCTCGGAAGCCTATCTCTACGTCCAGATCCTGCACTCAGTCCATTCCTCGTTGGGGACCAGCCAGACCCTGACCCAGGGCTCCAGGACTTTTCTAAAGATGGGTATAAAACACCCCATTTGTCCAAGGTGTGTGTGTGGCGGGGGAGGGGAGGGCTTGTCAGGAATCCATCTGCAGAGAAGCTGGGGAACCTCATGCTCAAGGGCGCAAGGGCCGAGCGAGAAGGCAGCCGCTGGGAGAGGGTCCTCGTCAGGCCCGGCCTCCGCCAGCTCTTCCCTCAGCGCGCTCTCCTCTCTGCTCCTTCAGGCACGTTGTTCTTCTAGCAGAGCGGAGGACAGGCGGCTCGGACCACTCCACCCCAGGGTTCTGTGCTCTCGGGCCGCAGCCTGGCACACGCAGGGCTGAGGAGGCCACAGCTCTGAGGGTACCTGGCCAGCGACGTGAGCCCAGGGAGAGGACAGGCCTTGGAGAGAGCATTCTAGCTTGGGAGCTCAGTGGCAGCAGCCGCCACAGTGCCCACCCGCATGGGAGTGCTGGCTGTCCCCAAACTTGGTCCTCCGGCTCAGGATCTCGTAGGAGCAGTCCTCTCCACAGCAGCCAGACATGCTGGGGGAAGAGTCATCGATTTCAAATCTGCAAGGAAGGCAAGAGGAAAGGATGGCTGCAGACAGCTGACTGCCTTCTTTCCTAGCCCGGGAACTTTCCCACCTGCCACACTCGCGAGACCCCTAGGAGTGAGGGCGCAGCCAGAGGGCACTCCCATACCATCTCCCCAGTCCCCAGGCTACTCCCAACGACCACCACCGGACAGGAGCTCAACCTTCAGGATGAATGAGCGCCAGGACCAGGAAAAAGCCCCCGGGGCAGGTACACCCCCCACCACGCAGAGGGCCCCACAGCAGGGCCCAGCTCCTTACTGCAGCGCTTCTCTGAAGAACTGGTAGGCGCCATGATTGTGCTTAAATACAGTTAACATAACTTTCTTCATCTGTGTGCTGAAAAGAAAGCAGAGAGAACACCTTCCAGAAAGAGAAACGGATGCTAACTCGTGCCTCCTCTTTCGTCTCTGCCTGCTGCCTCCCATTTGCTCCTGAGAAGCGTGCCTCTGAGCTCCAATCTGGCCTCTGTGCCGGGCGCCCACAGCACTCCCTGCGTCCGTTACGGGGCTGTCAGACGGCACGGGCATCGGGCCCCCACAGGACTGGCTTGCTCTCCACTTCCTCTCTGCACCCCACTGTTCAGGCACAAGAGGCGCTCAGAAGCGCTTGTTGCTCGGAGCCACATGTACAAAATCTGGAATCACAGCAGGGCGGGGAGTATCTTTACGGAGAGCGTTCTAGATGCCTCTCTTCCTATGAGCCTTATCCTCCACGGAGGCTCAGAGAACAGTGTGGATGGCTCAGAGGCAGATCCTTCCAACGGAGCGACACACGGAGCGGGGGTTGGGGGGCGCCCTTACCTATTGGCCATGAGCTGCAGGATCTGTATGAGGAACTTCCCCAGGCCTTTCCGCCGTACCTTGCTTTCCAACTGCACCTCATAGCTGGATGAAGAAAGCAGCCAAGTGAGCACGGGGAGGAAGGGCCCGTCAGAGGACCTGGGGCCCATCAGCCCACAGACCCAGACTCGCACAGCGGACTGTGCCACCCGGCCGAGTGCCTAGAGCGGCGCCGGTGTCCTCCCCACGGCCTACCCCAGGCTGGGGCTCCTACCAGTACAGGACTTCATCCCCGCACTCCACGTCAAACCGGAAGTGAGAAAAGGCAACAGGGACCGCACTGCTTTCCCAAGCAATGAGGTACCAGGCTCGGTCATCCGTCATTTCCTCGCGCTTCTCTCGGTCCTTCCAGCCCCATTCGCTCTGCTCATACCTGGGAAACACGGGGCGGTCAGGGCGGGGGAGCCCCGAGGGGAGGAGTGTGGCCCCCCTCCCGGCAGGGTGCGCTCACATGGTCTGCATGTTGGTCTTGGTCAGGTCGAAGGCCCAGGCCACGGTGGCCGGCTCCAGGCCAGACACCCGCTTACACTCGATGGAGACGTTTAACCTGAAGGAGAGGGAAAGGTGGCCAGTGGAGCTGGTGACAGGCCTGAGTGCGGCCTGCTGCCCTGACAGCCTCGCAGGGTCTCGGTGCGTCCACAGAGAAAAGCCGAGCTTGCCCCTGCCTTCCGGGCCGTGACTACAGGAGGTGGCGCTGAAGGAACGAAGCCTTTCGGGCCGAGATTAACAACTGTCATCGCCGGCCCACCGCCCTGACCACAGTCCCATTTCCTGCCTGCCCTGAGAGGCCCTTATCAGCCTCTGCACTTTGTAAACTTCCGTCCGTCTCTGGGGCCTCTTTGCTTTCTCCAGCCTCTCTGCTGCACTTTGCTATGAATACTAGAGTCTTCTCGGATCCTTCAGTTCCTGCCTTTGGGTGTTTAGTCTCTGAACTGACTCCTCAGTGGGCAGCCACGGCACCTTGAAAGTGGCTGGGTCGCCTCAGGCCCTTTGAGAAGACCATGGTCCCTAACCCCCCCACACACACAGGGGTCCTGCCTGCCATTTCCTCTGAGGACACAGCAGGCACTCTCAGCTGACCAAACCGGGTGGAGCGGGGTCCAACCCCACCCTGTTTTCCTACACTAACAAATGCCGTAGACATTAAGGTATTGTCATCTATTTACCTCTATGAGAAACGTTAGTAAAGCACAGTTCAGCTCCTTGGCCAAACCGTGGAACCGCAATCTCTGGGCAGTGCCACATTCTGACAGGACCGAAGTCAGTGACACGAAGTCCTTAAAGAGGTCCCAGGTCAGGACCTTCCAATGGCCCTTGACATGACCCCTCAGAGGACGTCCCCACTGGAAATGACCATCACCTCTGCTGTCCGGCCCACCATAGGAGCTGCACATGCGCCGGCCTTATAAATTCGGAACACCTTGGCTCCGTGTAAGTAGTGGCCATGTCGTGGTCAGAAATGCCCCAACACGGCCTTCCCTCTGGCTCAGCCATCTATCTTCCAAAGGCCGGTCTGGAGGTATGAATTCTCCACTAATCTGAGTTCTCTCTCTCTCTTTTACTTGAGTTCTTTAAGTACATTAAAGGAGGATCACAGCCACACAAATCACACAAAATTCCAGGCACCAAAGGAGCCCAGAGTCAGCTGGCAATGCCCGCTTTAGAACTGTTCCAGTATTTCTGAGAGTCAATAGGGATGTGGAATATGGAACACAGAAGACATCACAGTAAGAGATCGCTAACTGTGTCAGAGGACTTCCCAGACACCGAACGGCAAGGCTGCTGGAGGAACTGTACTACGTCTGATCAGACAGGAAGGACAAGTTAA
Organism: Potos flavus; assembly: GCA_028534135.1. Lineage (NCBI taxonomy): Eukaryota > Metazoa > Chordata > Mammalia > Carnivora > Procyonidae > Potos > Potos flavus. The sequence continues at coordinate 89,750,585 of CM052884.1, read as the reverse complement.
CATGAAACTACGAAATTCAGACAAAGCCACGAAAAGCAGATATAGGGTCACCTACTAAAGTCTTCATTTCATAGTTCGTGTATTTATGTCCATTTTTTTTTAAGATTTTTTTTTTACATTTTATTTATCTGACAGAGAGATCACAAGTAGGCAGAGAGGCAGGCAGAGAGAGAGGGAGAAGCAAGCTCCCCACTGAGCAGAGAGCCCGATGTGGGGCTCGATCCTAGGACCCTGAGATCATGACCTGAGCCGAAGGCAGAGGCTTTAACCCACTGAGCCACCCAGGTGCCCCTTTTATAAAGTTTTTATTTATTTGACAGAGAGAAACACAGCGAGAGAGGGGAACATAAGAAGAGGGAATGGGAGAGGGAGAAGCAAGCTTCCCGCCGAGCAGGGAGCCCGATGCGAGGCTCAATCCCAGGACCCTGGGATCATGACCCGAGCCGAAGGCAGACGCTCAATGACTGAGCCACCCAGGCGCCCCGCATCTGTCTATCTTGTTCACTAAAATACTCATACCAGTTGCTATTTACAGAACTGGATATAATCCTCTTTCCTCCTTAAAACGACCTTACAAGTTTGGCATCATCACTCCATTCAACAGACCAAAAAAATGGGGCTTAAGGAGTGTGGCTTGTCTGACTACAGTTAATCAGAGGTACAGTTTTGATTCAAACCCATAGCTGTGATTCTCTAAAACCATAACCCATTTTTCCCTAAGCCAAGAGCAGCTCTGATAAGACAGATTATGCTTCCTATTTCATAAACCAAAAGGATAGAAAGGGGAAGGGGGGGAAGGAGGGGGGAAGCGGGCTTTAACCCAGATCCTACAGCAGTAAACTGGGTTAGTAACAATAACAGCAGTGATAACAGCTAACACTGACCTAGGTGTTGGTAAGCTCCAGGTATGAGCACTTTATACCTAATCCTCTTGACTAAACCATCTATTATCAGACCCACTGCTGATTAGAAAATGGAAGCACAGAGAGATTAAGTCCAGGGTCCAGGGTCCAGGGTCGCACAGCCAGTAAGTGGCATTCATTCATTCATTCATTCATTCGACAGAGAGAGACACAGTGAGAGAGGGAACACAAGCAGGCGGAGTGAGAGAGGGAGAAGCAGGCTTCCCGCCAAGCAGAGAGCCCGATGCGGGGCTCAATCCCAGGACTCTGGGATTACGACTTAAGACGCTTAACCACTGAGCCACCCAGGGGCCCCAGTAAGTGGCTTTTTTTTTTTTTTAAGATTTTATTTATTTATTTGACAGAGATCACAATTAGGCAGAGAGGCAGGCAGAGAGGGAGGGGGAAGCAGGCTCCCTGCTGAGCAGAGAGCCCGATGCGGGGCTCGATCCCAGGACCCGGAGATTATGACCTGAGCTGAAGGCAGAGGCTCAACCCACTGAGCCACCCAGGCACCCCAGTAAGTGGCTGTTAACAATTACACCACGCACTCCCGGAAAGAGCCCTAGATTGGGAATTAAAAGCCCCCTCAGCAGCCAGGTAGAAACTCCATAGCTTAGAAATCTTATTCAGCTTCTCTGAGCCTTGGTTCCCCTCTGCACAAAAGGAGGAAGTCAGCCTAGATGATTTTTCAAGTTTGTTTCAGCTCTAGGATTCTCCACCCAGAGAGAATATCAAATCCTAAAGAAACATCAGTCTAAGATTATGCAATCTTTGTTCATTTATGGATTTCTCTGTCACCCTAACCAGGGGCTTTTATATCAAGACACTCACCACAGCTTCTCCTTCTTTGCAACAAAGAATGAGAAAATCTGGGTCGGAGGAAGCACACTCTGGGAAGGTGAATTCCTTCAGACATTCAAGGAGACAACAGTTAGGAGCGCTAAACACTTACCCATTTCGATCATATTTCTTGAACACTGGGAAAGCCTCTAGAGGGTCCCCAAGCTGTGGAGGGAAAGAAAAGAGTAGTAGTACAAACACATGCGTGGCACAGCCACAGGCTCTCCCTGCGGTGAGACAGTGTGCACAACCACCCTGGGAAGCTCAGTGCCCGAGCCAGAAGCAGCCATCAGACAGTGCTCCGCCTGCCTCAGCTCCGAAATCCCATGGAGGGAGGTTCTAGTAAGGAGGCTCAAGAGAGTTCAGTCAGCTTCATTTCACAAGGTAAGAAGAGACTCGACTCTTCTAGCCTAATACTAATACTGGCCTATAGGTCACCTGACCCAAAACACAGAGGCCACTTGATCCACCTGCATACTTCCTTTTTTTTTTTTTTTTTTAATTTTAGGTAGGCTCCATGCCTAGTGTGGGGCTTGAATTTGTGATCCTGAGATCAAGAGTTGCCTGCTCTACCAACTGAACCAGCCAGGTGCCTCATCCACCTACATACTTTTTTCTTTTTCTTTTTTTTTTTAAAGATTTTACTTATTTATTTTAGAAAGACCGTGCACATGTGCACGCACAAGAGGAGGGGTAGAGGGAGAGAGAATCTCAAGCAGACTCCACGCTGAGTGCAGAGCCCAACACAGGGCTGGGTCTCAAGACCCTGAGATCACGACCTGAGCCAGGATCAAGAGTTGGACACATAACTGATCGAGCCACCCAGGCACCCCTTACCTGCATACGTCTTTTTTTTTTTTTTTTTGACAGAGAGAGAGATCACAAGTAGGCAGAGAGGCAGGCAGAGAGAGAAGGGAGAAGCAGGATCCCCGCCAAGCAGAGAGCCCGACTTGGGGCTCGATCCCAGGACTTTGAGATCACGACCCGAGCCGAAGGCAGAGGCTTCAACCCACTGAGCCACCCAGGCACCTCCCCCCTTTTTTTTTTTAAGATTGTATTTATTTACTTGACAAAGAGAGACAGCGAGAGAGGGAATACAAGCAGGGGGAGTGGGAGAGGGAGAAGCAGGCTTCCCACTGAGCAGGGAGCCCAATGTGGGGCTCGATCCCAGGACCCTCGGATCATGACCTGAGCCGAAGGCAGACACTTAATGACTGGGCCACCCAGGCACCCTTACCTGCATACTTCTAAGAAGCTCCCAACTAACCTCACCGGGTCAAAACCCAAAATGCCACAATCATGTCCCTGAACCACCTCTTTATAAATGTGCACTGTTTACTGGGTGAGCTAAAAAAGTAACAAAAGGGGTGCCTGGGTGGCTCAGTCGTTAAGCGTCTGCCTTTGGCTCAGGTCATGATCCCGGCATCCTGGGATTGGGTCCCACATCAGGCTCCCGGCTCAGCAAGGAGTCTACTTCTCCCTCTCCCTCTGCCTGCCATTCCCCCTGCTTATGTTCTCTGTCAAATAAATAAAATCTTAAAAAAAAAAAAGAGGGGGGCGCCTGAGTGGCTCAGCAGGTTAAGCGTCTGCCTTCGGCTCAGGTCATGGTCTCAGGGTCCTGGGATCGAGCCCCACATCGGACTCTCTGGTCAGCAGGGAGCCTGCTTCCCCCTCTCCCTCTGCCTGTCTCTCTGCCTACTTGTGCTCTCTTTCTCTCTGTCAAATAAGTAAATAAAATCTTTAAAAAAAGAGAGAGTAAAAAAAAAACGAGGTAGAAATGGGAGCAGGAAGGATGACCAGAATTTCTTCGGTTCTATTTGAAAGCTAAGCCTGCTCTTAGTGGGGCCACCTGGGTGGTCAGCTTCACAACTACTCCTTCCTGGACTCTGGCCCCCTGAACCAGGCTGCTGCCCCCTGCCCCTGGTGCCAGCACAGTCTTTGCTGCTTCATAGTCAGTCAATAAATGTTTGAAGTAATGAATGAGAAAAACGATACCATATGCTACCAGGGATGTTTCCTCTCCAAAATGCAAAAGCCTAACAAAAACTTCTCCAGGGGCGCCTGGGTGGCTCAGTTGGTTGGGCAACTGCTTTCGGCTCAGGTCATGATCCTGGAGTCCCGGGATCGAGTCCCACGTCTGGCTCCCTGCTCAGCGGGGCGTCTGTTTCTCTCTCTGACTCTCCCCCTTCTCGTGCTTTCTCTCATTCTCAAATAAATGAAATCTTAAAGAAAAAACAAAAAACTTCTCCAGACCCTCTTCTGGTACGGAAGGGGACACCCAGAGAAAAGCAGCCACTTCTATTTGTTTTTTTCTAAGTAGTCTGCACACCCAGTGTGGGGCTGGAACTCACGACCCTGAGATGGAGAGTCACGCTCCACCGATTGAGCCAGCCAGGCGCCCCCAGGCACTTTTCATTTGAATCTCCATTTCCCTGCACACCTAGGCCAATCTCTGGCCCTCCTGGCAACTCCTGCTGGGCTCATTTTCCTCTGCTGGCCAATAACAAAATTCTGCCACAGGGTGGCGCCAAAAGAAGTCAAATGAAAAACCAAGCTGCCGTTCTAGGAGGAAGGGACTTGGGAAGCAGGGGAGTCACCCTGTTGGCAGCGTCCACTTTGGCACAGACGGCATCCATGGCTGCTCGTTCCTCCAACCGCTTCTGCTTCTTCTCCTTCGCTTTGCTTGACTTCCTCTGCAACAGGGAAAAGCAAAGTTGGCTGGAGGGGCTGCGGCCGACCAAAGACTTGGCTTTCCCTTTGAGGAACCTTAGAGTCAGTCCCTGAGTCCACAGGCATGGTCTCAGCGGCAGGAACTTCCAATCCTGGCTGCTGCACACTTGGTGGGGTGGGGAAGACGCGAGTGTTTTCTAGTCGCGAGAGCTCGGGAGCATCACCAGACTTCTGAGCTTGTCAGAAAGAGTGACCCTCAGGACTGCGGGGTCACTGTGAGGACCCAGTGAGAACACATGACAATGCCTGCAGTAGGGCCTGGCCCCCAGCAGGTGCCTAATAAATATGCACTCATCCACTCCCTCCTAAGGAAGGAACAACTAATTTTAGACACATTGAGGGCAGGTTTCAAGGAGGAGATGGCATCTGAGGTAGCCGCTGACAGCTGTGCCTAAGGATAAGTTTATTCAAAGCCTGCTCAGTGTCTTCCACCTCAGAAGACAAAGATCCGGTCTGGGGGGGGCCCCTCTGGGCGTCGGGTCCCCTTTCCAAGCTGAGACCAGGGCACTCTGGCTTAAGGAGACAGAACTGTCCCCCAGAAGCGCTGCTCCGCCAAGGGCCCTGAGCGGCAGGCACCCTGCACACCCAGTATCGACAAGGGCGGAGAGAGGGCCTCAAGGGGTTTGCCTGAGGACAGAGGCCACGCTGACACATGGTCCGCAAGGCCATGGTGCAGGGCACACAGGCGGGGGGGGGGGGGGAAGGGCGGCAAAGGGAGAGAGTCCCTGCACCGAGGCTCCAATGGCAGACCACCCATAAATGCATATAGAGCAAATCCTATTTATGGCTCCCGTGGGGGTCTCTCAGGCCCACACGGACCCTGTCACCCTCTTGCAAAAAGCTAGTAACACGGGAAAAAGAGCCCACGCTCAGGAACCTGACAGACCTTACCCAGAGCCTCTTCCTGCTCTTCAGCGTGGTGTTCGGGCCACACTCAGTCCTGCTCCGTGTCCCTGTCCCTCATCTGAATGAGGCGAGGGAGGCTCCTAAAACCTCCCCTGAGGTAGGAGGCCGGTGAGACTTACTCTGGCGCGCGCTCAACCAAGGAGCGCTCTCATTCTCGCTCCCAAGGAACCCCAGAGCAGCACGTGCGCCCAGAGCTGCTACCCCCAAGCTCCAATTCCAAAGGCACCCAAAGGCACTGGCGGGATGGCTCTGCTTTTTGACCCACCTCCTGGCCTCTTCTGACTCCACCTCTCGGTTTCCTGAGCTCGTCAGAGAGAAGCTTTACTCCCTCCGCCTGCACCTGAGCCCTGACGCTGGCACCGGCACAGGGGGAGTCGAAAAGCCAGACGCTGGAAACAGTTCCTCGGGATAAATTCTCCCCTCAGCTCTCCCAGGGATGACACTGCCTAACTCTCATTTCCCGGGACCAGGAGGCGAGAGCTCAGACACAAAGAACTCCCAGGGATCGCCCTTCTAGGCGTACACTCGCGACACCAGCTATTTCAGCCCGCTGAGCCCCGTCCGGAAGCCCGGCTAGCTCCCGTCCCTTCCTCCCTCAAGCACGGAACGAACAGAAGAGCACACACTGTCTCCGTGACGCCAGGACTGGAGGGCACAGAACCAGCCCCCCTCGACCACACACAGGCTTTAGAGCACCCATCTTTTTCTCTGGGAATTTGAACGTCAAAACAACACCGAGAAATACACTCAGCTCGCAAAGTACTTTCGCAAACATCTGCTTCAGTTCTCAGGGCAAAAACCAGCACCTCCGTTCCCACGTGAGGAAACTGAGGCTCAAAGGGACGGCGCGACTCGTTTAGTGTTCCCCTGTAAGTAAACGGCAGAGGGGGACTTAATCCCAGGGGTTGGGACCCAGATCTAGTGTTTGTTCCACTAGCCCTGCTGTCTCCAGTGGGAAGGCCGACATCAGTGTCAAAAGACCTTTCCTCTCGGTCCTGCCAAGAAAAAGTCCAGACCTCAGGAGCCGTTAAGGTAGCCACTCGGCAATTCACTTCTCATCACCCTTCCGGACGGCTGACGCGCCCTGCCAGCTCGGTGCTGCCCCAGCCCCTACCTCTGCACTGAGGGAGGGGAAAGGAAACCCGAGACAGCCGGCCTCCAGGAAAGAACATGAGCCCTGGCATCACTCAGGCCAGGCCAATGCTCCTCCCGCTGCCCCTGCATGACCTGTGAAAGCAAGTCCATCTCCGGAAAAATGGGGACACGAATGCTGGCCTCGCCGAATCGCTGAAGGGACAGGTCAGAAGTCACCTTACAGTAGAGGCAAGCTCCCCTCCTCCACCCTGTGCACTAGTTCTCTCTTCACATAGCAGAGCTGAAAGATCAAAGGTGCTGGAAGGCAAGGGTGACTCCAGGGACCCAGAAAGCACTGAAATGTGGGTTCCCTCCACAGCATCTCATTTCTAAGCACATCCACTAAGTAATTCCTAAGCACAAGCAGCAGGGGGGCCGCCCCCAGGCCTCCAGATTTATGGGTTCATTCATGCAAGGGAACAGGCCAGCCAGACAATCCTCAGAGTGAGGCTCGGGGCTGCCATGGCCCGAGACGGCGGATAATGAAAGAGACCCCTAAGTGCCTCGCTGCCCGCACATGGCCTGTGTGGCAGGCCGGGGCAGACAGGCAGGGCCTCTCCCTCAAACCTAGCACACACTAGGAAAAGTGGTCTCCTACTGTTCCAATTAGCTTTGCCCTGCCTCGTGGAGGTAAAGCTATCCTGCAGGGACACAGGAAAATTCTCCTAATTAAAATGGGAAATAAGTACAGTGAACAGTAAAGCTCATTGTGGTTAAGTGTCTTTCCCAAGGGAGCTTTATATAATAAAAAGAGCGTGGGATTTTGAGTCAAGAGACTTGGATTTGATTCTCAGCTCTTCCACTTAGTAGCTGTGTGACTTTGGGCAAGTTACTTAATCTCTTTTCAGCAAGTTACTTAGTTTCTCTGGATCTGGATCTCCTCATCAGTAAAAGGGGGCTAACAATGCCTATACCTCACAGGATGGTTGAGGGGACAAAATGATACAATGTACTAGATATAAAAAATAAGGACTTCTGCTTACAAGGACCCACTAACATCACACACTCTGCTAATGCTTTAATAAAGAGACTTTATTTTAGTCTCTATAATAACAAGTTGTGTGCCCACTTCTTTGATGAGAAAACTGAGGCACAGAGAGGTTAGAGAACTTTCAGGGTCACAGAGCCAGCGAATAGAATTCTCAGAGAGGTCTCTCCATGGCACTCTCTCCCTCCACTCACACCAGACTGTAACACTCCATGAGGCGGAGGTCACACCGGCATCGTTAGCCAACGCACACCCAGTCAGCGCTCAGCAAACAGCAGGTACTGAGTCCACACCTGTTGAATGAATCAGCCAAGATTCAAATCCAGGTCCAAACCCTAAAATCCAGGCTTCTTCCACGACATCAACTACACGTATACAGCACGTGTTCTTTAAGTTTTCTGTTTTTTAAGATTTTATTTATTTATTTGAGTGAGAGAGAGAAAACATGAGAGGGGAGGAGATCAGAAGGAGAAGCAGACTCCCCGTGGAGCTGGGAGCCTGACACGGGACTCGATCCCAGGACTCCGGGATCGTGACCTGAGCTGAAGGCAGTCGCTTAACCAACTGAGCCACCCAGGCGCCCTATAGCACGTGTTCTAAAGCGTGATGTCGGTGTTCTCACCCGTAGCTGTGAAAACCCTCCCCCTGCTAGTCCTCTCGAAGTGGTATCTCCACATGCAGTCAGGACTGCCAGGTCTCACAGAGAAACTCAAAAACAAAAAGCACACAGATGGGGGCAGGAGGCACCTTTCAGAACAGAGATTTGGCATCTCTTAGATTTCAGCATCAGTACCTTCACCCCCTAAAGTATCTCGGATCCAGAAAAAAACTCCGTTTTTGGTGAAGGGAGCCAGAGATCTACATTCTAATTCCTAAAAGACAACACGTCTGTGGCAGCAAGGGTGAAAGAACTTTGACGAGAGGGGTGATCCAGCTGAGGCTACTCTCTCTTGGCCTGACGCTGGCTGTCCAGTGGAGCAGGGCCCTCCCACCGATGGTGCTCGCCACAAACACCCACCTTCCTGATACTGAGGTGGGGAGTCCACAGCCCCCCCACAGGAGGAATGAGGATAATGAGAGGGTTCCAGCACTGTTTCAGGGAGGAAGATTCAAGTCTCTCTCTCTCTCTTTTTTTTTTTTAAGATTTTATTTATTTATTTGACAGAGAGGAAAGAGATCACAAGTAGGCAGAGAAGCAGGCAGAGAGAGAGAGGGAGAAGCAGACTCCCCGCTGAGCAGAGAGCCCGATGTGGGGCTCGATCCCAGGACCCTGAGATCATGACCTGAGCCGAAGGCAGAGGCTTTAACCCACTGAGCCACCCAGGCGCCCCTCAAGTCTCTCTTTTTTGCAGGGAGTTTTAGGCCAGAAGAGACTAGGCAAGGGCCGTTCTGAGAAACACATCTGTAGAGTATGAGTAATAGGACTAAAGGAAGCAAGGGTCGCAGTATCTCTCAGTCTTGCTCTATCCACTCAAACAACGAGGAAGTGTTGAACAGAATGGTATGTTATGCTTCTTGTTTGCTGCTCAGTCTGTAGTGGCTGATGCTGGGTAGACACTTACCGAGTGATACCAGGGACACAGATTTTTAGCTCATTTCAACAAGAGTTGGGGTTTGGGACCCTTTCACCAAAACCTGGGTTAAACATGCCTCGATTTTCTACATATGAAGTACATCGTACCCCAAATTCCTTGCTGAAACAAGATGAAAGTATTTTGATGTGGATTACATGAAGTGCTCCGACATGGATTAGACTACTATTTTTGTCCAACAAGTTGATTTGTTCAGTCAATAATCACTTGAGGGAAAATCTAGGTTCACAACAGGAGGGACAAACTAATGGGTTAAAAATAGCACAAATCTAATTTAGATAGCTACAATAAAGGTGAGAATACCAGCAAAAACAACAGCCACGATTTCATGTGCTTGTCTGCATCCCCTCTCTCATTTAATCCTTACATCTGGGGGGGCGGGTATCATCATCCACATTACATAGAGGAGGAAATTCAAATTCCGAAAGGCCACGTCACTGGCACAGTACCACGCTGCTAGCCAGGAAGATGGGGCTGGAACTGAGGTATCTCTGGCTCCCAAGTCAGGACTCCTTAAAGGTGGTGAAAATTCCAGGTAGAAACTAATCTACATAGTATCAGGGAGGGCCAGTTTCCTTCGCAGGAGAGTCACTGACACTACTCTAACTGGAACTTAGGAAAGTGAACTCACAGAAGTATTTGAATAATTTCTGCCCAGCGCTCTATCCACACATGCCAGACAAGGGCGCACCTGCGGCCTGCCACACACAGACTAGGTGGTCGCTATTCATCTGGGGCTGGAGCCATCAGTGCCCTCCTCCCCCATCAATTCCCTCCCTGCTCACCTTCTGCACCGCTTTCCCATGCAAAGCCACCTGCAGCACTTAGACTACTAATGACCCAAGTAATAATCAAAACCACTCTGTTGCATCTGGGAGGCCTAGAGAGCAGGCCTCCGTTGGAAGGGAAGAGGGCGTTTTAGGACCAGGAGGAACCTGGTGGAGTGGTTTGGAAAGAGTGTAGGGGAACCCGCTTCACCGAGTATCCGGGTAGCGGGAAGCGCAGCCAGTGGCCAAGGCCTGGGGAGGCCCGAGGCAGGGTCTGGCCCCTGCTCACTGTCTCTGTGACCCTGGCTGGGTGCCTCTTCTCTGGGCCTCAGTTCCCTGCAAGCCAGGGGCGGCCTAGGAGGTGGGAAGCCGCGAAGCCGGTGACAGCCAGGTGATGGGTGACCCTTGGGGACGGGGGGTACCCCAGGGACCGCGCGGGGGTTAGGGAGTGGCCAAGAAGATAAAAGGTCAGCCAGGAAGGCGGGGGGGGGCGCGACGCGAGGGGTGCGGGACACCCAAGGGGGTGGGGCCCGGAGAAGGGGGCTCCCCAAGGGATCCCCGGGCTGAGCCGAGTGTGGGGAAGCTAAGAATGTGGGAGTCGGGTCATGTGGGGGTTGGGGGTCACGTGAGGCCGGAGGGGGTCGGGGTCACGTGAGAGAGGGGTTCAAGGAACAATGGGGGCGCAGGGGGGCGAAGGGAACGGGGAGCGCTCCCGGCCCTCGCGTCTCCTCTCCCTGCCTCACTCACCCCCATGGCGGCAACGGCGGCGGCAGCCCTCAGCTCCTCCTTCCCACACTTGCCGGCAGGGAGGCGGCGGCGGCGGCGACGGCGGCGGCGACACCAGAGCGGCGGCGGGCCCCGCAGCGCGCATGCGCCTCGCGGGCTCTCCTGCGCGCCCTGGCGGGCACCGCGCCGGCGCAGAGCGGGGGAGGGCGCGAGCGGGGGAAGCGCGCAGGTGGAGAGCCGCGGAGGCGGGCCGAGGGTCTCGCACCCGAAAGAGGCGGGAGGCGCGGAGCAGCGTCGCGCTAGGAATGACGTAGCTCCCGGGCCCGCCCCCTCGTCTCCCGGCTGCGTCTGTAGCTATGGCAACGGCCGCGCCTGGCCGCGAGAAGCGCGCTGCCAGGAGGCGGGGTGTGCGGCAGCGCTAACCCCCTGCGCTCCTCCCCTCCGCCGCCGGCCCGGGGCCGCCAGCGGAGCAGCCACCCTCGCGCAGGAACAAACGCGTCGTGACCTCGGAAGCCCCAGCCCCTCTTGCAACCCTCGGGCACAGGGGGAGCTCTTTGGGAACGCTCCCACCCTCTAGATCTTGAACTCTTGAAATTCCTTTTCTAAGCGGAGTCCCGTTATTCATTCATCCGTCTTCTAACTATTCATTCACCCTCCATTCATTCGCTCTGAGTCTCAGTAAACATTTACCAGCGTCTACGCTGTGCTGAGCCCCGGGGGCCACAGAGAGGAGCAGTCCAAAACTTCACTGTTCATAGGGGAGACGGGCATGTAACAACTGCTTGTTTTTTTGTGGGTGGTTTTTTTTTTTTTGGTAACAACTGTTTAATGAAGAGGGGGCGGTGCTGTGGAAAGGAGACCTCAGGCGTCCAGTCCGTCCCAGCAGACCGGTGTGACTTGTTGCATCGCAGTCCCCCTGGGGAGCTGTGTGCGCTCTACAGACCCCTGCGCCCTACCTCAGGATGGATCTCCAGGGGTGAAGCGGTCTCCTGACAGCTCCCCGGGGAAGGTCATACTTGGGAAAATGAGACAGCCGCGGCCCAAGACTTAAGCTTCATAGACTTCGTCCGGTTCTGCTCATGATCCCATCTTCAGTGCCCGGTGCAGTGGTGGCCCCAAAACGGTGCTCAAGCAGTATTAATCGGGGCCCACCACAGGTTAGGCACTGCCCCCCGCAGCGAAGAAAACAACCATAACAGAAAAGGTACTGCCTCGCAGAACTTGTGCTAAAAGGAGGAGGCAGATAAACTAAAAGGTAAAATATGTAATAAGGTAGATGATATCGGTTGTATGGAGGAAAATAGAGCAGGGAAGGGGGGTAGGAAAGGTCAGGATTTAGTGCTTTAACTAGGATACTCAGGGAAGGCAAACATGAGGTAACATTTGTATCAAGATCCGAAGGAGGGAGCGGAGCAAGTCATGGATACCTGAGGGCATTCCAGGCTTGGGGTACAGCTAGTGCAAAACCCCCAAGCAGGAATATGATTGGAATGTTTGAGGAACTGCAAGAAGTTAAGAGCAGTGCGGCTGGAACAGAGTGAGCCAGTGGGAGGTTAGTAGGAGGTTAGTGGGAGGTTAGTAAGCAGGGAGAGGATCATTTATAGTGCTCGTACATTTTGTTTGGTTGGTTTGTTTTTTAAATAAGCTCTGCTCCCCGCCCCCCCAACACACATGGGACTTGAACTCACAACCCTGAGATCAAGAGTCACGTGCTCTACTGAGCCAGCCAGGCGCCCCTAGAGCTTAGAGGTTTTGAAAGACTTTGGGACTGGAGTGGGCTGGGACACTACTGGAGGGTCTGAGTGGAGGAGCCATGGAGTGGCTTTTGTGCTCATGGGACCAGTTGGCCGCTGAGTTGGGAAGAGAGTGTAAGGGTAAGGTCACAGGAGGGTCTATGCACAGGCCACTGCTCCTGTCAAGGTGAAGGCAATGAAGCTTGTAGCAGGCGGACAGCAGTGGACATGGGAGAAGTCAGGACATAGTATGTATTGAAGGCAGAACCAACAGGCCTTGCCAGTGGTCTGGGTATGCGATATGAGGGAAAGAGAAGAGTAAGATACCTTTCTTTCTTTCTTTCTTTCTTTCTTTCTTTCTTTTTTAAGATTTTTATTTATTTATTTGACAGAGAGAGATCACAAGTAGGCAGAGAGGCAGGCAGACAGAGAGGAGGAAGCAAGCTCCTTGCTGAGCAGAGAGCCCAATGCGGGGCTTGATCCCAAGACCCTGAGATCATGACCTGAGCCGAAGGCAGAGGCTTTAATCCACTGAGCCACCCAGGTACCCCTGTTACTTTGTTTTTTAAAGATTTTATTTATTTGAGAGGGAGAGAGCATGAGGTGGAGAGGGGTAAGGTGGGGAGAAGGAGAAGCAGGCTCCCTGCTGAGTGGGGAGCCCGAACTGGGGCTGGATCCCAGGACCCTGGGATCACGATCTGCGCAGAAGGCAGATGCTTAACTGACTGAGCCACCCAGGCCCCCGTTTCAAGGTGTTTAGCTTGTGCTACAGGAAAAGTAGAGAAGATTCAGCAGAGACACGGCAACTTTAGAAGGAGCAGGATGAGGGCGGGGCTGGGGAAGATCAGGAACTGGGTTTTGACCATGTCGGGTTTGAGATGTCTTTTGTCTGTTCACATAGAGATGTGGAGAGATCAGTCTGGAACTCAGCGGGAGAGGTCCAGGCAGGAGACACAAATTTTAGTGCAGCCAGCATGTGATGGTATTTCAAGCTGGACGAGATTACAGAGGAATGTAGGTAGACTGGAATGAATGAATCTTTCAGCCTGCACCCTATTCTGGGTCAGAAAATCTGCTTGCTAGGAGCGCCTGGCTGGCTCTCCGAAAACCATGTGACTCTTGATCTCAGGGTCATGAGTTCCAGCCCCACACTGGGTGTAGAGATTACTAAAAATAAAACTAGAAAGAAAGATGAAAGAAAGAGAGAGAGAGGGAGGGAGAAAGAAAGGAGGGAGGGAAGGCCTGCCAGCCTGCTTGCTAGCACTCTAGGGACCAGAAGAGGGAGCTAAGGGAGGGAGGAGGGTGGAAAAGGTGGGAAGAGGGGACCTGTGAACTTGCTCTTGAAGGAGGAGGCAAGGAGATTCCAGGGGAGGGAACAGTATTTGCAGAGCCCGGGAAGCATGAAGGAGTGGGCAAGGTTGTTTACAGAGGGAGGAGGGGCAAGGTGGGAATCAGGTTCAACCCCCACCCCAGAGCAGTCCCCACCCTGTTTCGTCTTCCCTTGTCTCCTTACCCACTTTGAACTTCAAGGTCAGCTGTTTCAGGAGAACGGACACCTGCCATCATGATTGCCTTGTGCTCTGTCTCTTCTGTCACTCCTTACTCTTGAGTTCACTCCCCCAGGCTCCTGGAATTTGCTGGACACCTGACAAAGCCTGGGAGGTGAGCCCAGCAGTCCCCTGGGGAGATGACATCATCTGGGCCCCTGAGAGGCCTGAGAAGGTCCAATGCCCTATCCCTACCCTACATCAGTATCCTTCCCCCTGATTATGGGCTTTTCTCTGCTCGGGACTTCCCTGGTCTCCTTTGGTGGAGGACAGAGCCGGCTTTGGGGTCAGACCAGCCTGGGTTTAAACACTCTCTCTCTTGGCTACATAGGAGCTTTGTGACTTTAGGCAAAGCGCCTCAAGAATCAGAGACTCAGTTTCCTTAGTTCTGCAGTGAGACTACCCACAGCATTTTCCTCACAGTCCCATCTTCCAGGCAGGTCGAGAGAATCACAGGAGATTAAATGAGATGGGATGAGGGAAGGCAGGGGGCATGGCCTGGGGCAGGAAAGGAATTCCCTCCCAAGGTACAAAAGTTCTTCTCCCCACCCCATTCCACCCCTTCCTGCCTCCCCTCCCTGACAAACCTCTGCCCGTTTAGACCAGGATGTCTGTCTACACCGCCTCATAAGCCACTCCCAGGCAACTTTCCCCGCTCTCCTCTCACACCCCTCCGTACAGGGCCACTGTCTGCTCCCCTCTCCCAGGCCCGGGACCCCTCCCACCTGCTTCCTGGACCCTTCTTCCTCCAGCTCCTCCCAAGACAGCCACTCCTCCAAACACTGTGCTTTGCCCTACAGCCCTCAACTGCTCCCCACTACTCATTCGTTCCTTTGCCCAGTGGAGGCACGGAGGCTGCTTGTCTTCTGTCCTGGGGAACAGTTCCGGGAGATCGCGCCATCCCCCAGCAGAGGGGAGTCCCGGGATTTCCCAAAAAGAATCTGAATATGCCCCCACCCTCCACTTCCCGCCCCCCGGGGAGCTGAGCCGCCTCCTCCAGGGCCTCATCCCCTCAGGGTCCGTCCCTTCCCTCCTCCTTTCCCTCCCCCAGCCTTCCTTCAACCCAGCTCTTCCTGGGTACCCAGGCTCTTCCTCAGCAGGGAGCTTTCTATTCCTACGGCTGCCCTGCCCCACAGAAGCCGCTCCCCTCCCGGAGGCTTCCAGCGGTTTGCCAAAGGGCAGGCCTCTGCCTTATCTTTCTGGACCTCCCTGCAACGTCTGACCTGTTCGTCACTTCTCCTTCCTCTAAACACCTAAACACGGTTCTTTCCTCAGTCTTTGTGATACCCTGCAGCCCCCTGTTTCTAAAATGCACATCTGGTCAGGCCAGTGACGCATTCTGAGGTCCCAGGCTCCGTTAGGAGTTCGGGGGGGCTGCATGCTTGGCCCCTGCCCACTTGGCCGGGGTCTCCCCTCTCCTTGTCAGGACTCTGGCCCTGCTGTTCCCTTCACCAGAAACCCTCTTTGGTCCTCATCCCTAGGGTCCCAGCTTGGGTATTAGAAGCCTTCTCTCACTCTCACTGACATAGCCTGGGCACGCTTCCTTGGGGGTCTGTGGTCCTTCTCACAGTGTCGAGGCCCCTCGCTGTCTCCAGCTCCCCCATAAGACCGTGGGCTCTTCTACCACCTTCTTCTCTTCCACCACCGTCACGGCTGCCCAACACCATGCGAGTGACAGACCTCGACTTACTCTCTGCGATTCAGATTTCCCTGGGTGTCCCGTATTTTTTGTTTTCGCCTCTCCCCCCAGGTGTCCTGTATTTTTGTACACTAAATTTCGGAATCCTAACTGCTGTACCCGTGAGGCCCAGCTCGGCATCCGACGCTAGGTTCGCGCTCAGTCAATGTTAGCTGAAGGGAATCATGGTGGCAGTGATGGGGGCCACAGGTGCAGTGGGGCACAAAGGAAAGGTGGCAGGCTCCCTAGAGGTGACACCTGAGTCCAAGCAGATGGCAATAGTAGGTCATGGCCTCACCCAGCCCCTCCACAGAGATGCCTCCTGTACTGGGGTTCAGTAGTGCCCCCCAGAAGGTACTTTTTTTTTTTAAGATTTTATTCATGGGGCGCCTGGGTGGCTCAGTGGGTTAAAGCCTCTGCCTTCGGCTCAGGTCATGATCTCAGGGTCCTGGGATCGAGCCCTGCATCGGGCTCTCTGCTGAGCAGGGAGCCTGCTTCCCCCCTCTCTCTCTGCCTGCCTCTCTGCATACTTGTGATCTCTCTCTCTGTGTCAAATAAATAAATAAAATATTTAAAAAAAAGATTTTATTTATTTACTAGAGAGAGAGAGAGCAGGAGAAGGGAGAGGGACAGAGGGAGAAGCAGACTCCCCACTGAGCAGGGAGCCCTATGCGGGGCTCGATCCCAGGATGCTGGGATCATGACCTGAGCCAAAGGCATACACTTAACTGACTGAGCCACCCAGGCACCCGAATGGCAGGTATCCTTATATGAGAAAGGAGAGGGAGGTTTGAGACACACACAGGGAATGTGGCTGTATGAGGGCAGATGGGCAGAGACTGTAGTGATGCAGCTAGAAGCCGAGGAATGCCAGGATTTCCAGGAACCCTCACGGAAAGGATGCTCCCTGAGAGCCTCTAAAAGGAATCAACCCTCCCAACACCTTGGCTTTGGACCTCTAGCCTCCAGAGCCCTGAGAAAGTTAATTTGCTATTGTTTTAAGCCAGCCAGCGTGGGGTACTTTGTTAGGACAGCCCTGGAAACCAATGTGCTCCTCGGGCTCTATCTTTCCCAAGCTCCCTCTGTCAGACTTTTCATGACTCTTGCCCCCAGAATCCTCTATGGTACCAGAGCTCTTGTCCAGCCCATGGCAGCCCGCAGCAAAATGGCCCCCCGCAGCAAAATGGCCCCAGTGACCCTTACCTCCTGGCCTTCATGCCCTATTCCAGTCCCCTCCCACATTAATTAGGGCTGACTTCTGTGACAATAAAATACTATAGAAGTCATGGGTGGTATTTCCAAGACCAGGTGATGAAAGATGAGACCAAAATTCTGCCTGAGTCTCTGGGATTGCTCCCTTGGGGCAGGGGCTGAGGGCGGGGGGTGGGGGGAGGGGGAAGGGGAGGGGGAGGATGGGGTGGGAAGCTGGCTGCCATGATTTCCCAAAGCACAAGCAGCACCGTGGAGAAGTCCCTATGGGGGACTATGAGGTTTTGCACCAACAGCTGGCCCCAACTTGCTAACCGAGTGAGTGAGCCACATTGGAAGAGGATTGTCCCACTTTAGTCAAGACTTCAGATGACTGAAGCCCCAGCCAACATCTTGATGGCAAACCCATGGGAGACCCCAAGGCAGAATCACCCAATAACAACACTCCTGAGATTCTGACTTACAGAAGTGATATTCTTCATGTTCACATGGCATTCTCCCTATATGGCTTTCTGTGTCCGGATGTCCCCTTCTTACAAGGACATCGGTCATATTGAACCAAGACTCACCCTAATGACCGCACTTTAATTTGGTTGCCTCTGTAAAGACCCTATCTCCAAATAAGGTCGCATTCTGAGGTCCTAGGGATTAGGACTTCGACACATGAATTTGGGGGAAGGCACAACTCAGCCTATAACACCCCAGGACCCTGTATTTAGGGCCAAGGACTTTCTGCCCCTAATTCACTCTGTTTCCTGGTCTCTTTCCTTCTCTCTGCCTCCCCCCACCCATTTTGTGCTCAGGGCAGACATTACTAATCCCTCTTGGCACCCTTTCTGCTGAAGCAAAGTGTGGACACAGAGCCTCCTCATCAGCCATCTCCAGGCAGCCTGCCCGCCAATACAGACTTGGAGGAGGAGACGATGGCCAGTAAACACTTGCTAAATGAATGACTGGATACATCTAAGTATAACAGTTCATAAGCCACCACTTGTCTGCCTGTTCCAGGTTATCTGTTCCCACAGACTACCATGGGATCCCATGAGCCCTCTTTTGTGGTTCTCATCTTAGGAAAGGTGGGTACCCGGGGGCCATGACTTCAGGTCCAGAGTCCATGTCTGCCAGGAAAGAAACTCTGCCCTCCATCTTTCCTTTGGTTTGGAGTTCAGCCAGAGCACGGCACACGATTGGTCTAATCCAGGCATTGGAATCCTTTGCCAGGGATTGGTTTAAGAAGCATGGACCTGCTCAGGGATCCTTGGAAAAGGTTTTTCTCCCTGATAAAGAAAGAGGCCAAGGAGGAAACCCTGGCCCTGTGACCCTCTCCTCCTACTCTGGAAACTGTCCTCCAAGGGTGTGATGCCCGGAGCAACTGCAGCTGCCTAGTGATCATGAGGGGAAACCTGACACATGGAAGAGGCAGAGCTGAGGGATGAGAAGCCCCTGAGGCTTGATGACCACGAAGCTCTGTTAGTGGTCTTGATGACCACTGACCTCCACACCACCATGAAAAGGTTATTCCCCCTTTACAGGAGAAACAGGCAAATGCATCTTAACTGAAAGGATTCGGACATGGGGATATAAAAACAGGGCTCTGTCATCCACTGGCTTGAGGTCAGTCCCAGCTCTGGCACTTTCAAGTTGTGTGATCTTAGGCAGGGCGTCTTTGGAAGCCTCGGGTCCTCACCTGTAAAATGAAGATTTCTAGGGGCGCCTGGGTGGCTGAGTTGGTTGGGTGTCTGTCTTTGGCTTAGGTCATGATCCCAGGGTCCAGAGATCGAGCCCCACATTGGGGTCCTTGTTTAGTGGGGGGGGGAGGGCTGCTTCTCTCTCTCCCTCTGCCACTCCCCCTGCTTGTGTGCTCCTGCTCTCTCTCTCTGTCAAATAAATAAAATGTTGGAGAAGTTGGCTCTTGCTACTATTGTTTTGTAAGTCTTTGCCTACAAGGGGCTCCCAACATGGCAGTATAAATCAGGGGAGATTTGGCAGAAGTGATTTCCCAGAACCTCTGGAGTGAGAGAGACTGGGGCAGTCAGGAGGGCTTCCCTTTGCTCTAATTAAGAATTGGCCAACAAGGAAAAGGAGAGCAGCATTTCAGGTATGAGGAACCATGCATATGAAGACTCCAAAAGAATTGCAGGTTGTTGAACACGACTAAAGCGTAAATTCCAGTGGGATAGTTTTGACAGATACGCTGTTTCAGAGGCTGTGGTTGCAAGTGACGGAAAACTGAAATCAACCAGGCTCAATCAAGGGAATGTATTGGCTCGTATGACTAAAACTTCAGGGGGTCAGTGGCTTCAGGTGAGTTGATCCTGCCGCTCAATGATGTCACTGAGAAATCAGGTTTTTTTCCCCCCTTCTTTTCGTGGTGCCCTCCACAGTGTTGGCTTTCCTTGGTGATCAAAGATGGCAGCCAACACTCCTGGCTCAGCTTCCTGGCCTTAGTCCCATATTTGTAATGTGCTAATTAGGCTGCTAGTCCCCTTTCTCAATCAATCATGGTGTCCAGGGCCTTGGGAAAGGCTGACATTGGGGTCCGATGGCACTATACGGACCTTCAAAAGAGAAAGGCAACATGGGAATGGATGTCAGCAGGTCAGATTTTTCGTTTTTTAAGATTTTATTTGTACGTAATCTCTACACTCAATGTGGGACTCGAACTTACAACCCTGAGATCAAGAGTTGTAGGCTCCACCGACTGAGCCAGCCAGGCACTCCAGGAGGTCAGATTTTGAAGGAGATACATCATGATCAGGAGCCGGAACTTCAGCCAAGGGTAACGAGAAGCAGAGGACTGACTTGATCAGATTGGATTTGAGAAAGATCACCTTGGCTGTTGAATAAAGAATAGATTAGAGGGGAGCAGGAGAGGAGGCAAGGAGGCCAACTGGGCGGCTGGTTCAGTAATGGGTTGGGGGGCATGCCCACAGGGTGGGCGGATTGACAGAAATTGGAGACTAATGGACTTGGAAGTGAAGCAGAGAGAGGCGTGCAGGGCAAGGTCTCTGTTTCTACTTTGGGTAAGGGTGGGAAAGGGAAGTGAGGGGGGCAGGCAGTGGAAATGGCTGGTCAAGAGGCTGAGATCTGGGGCGCCTGGGTGGCTCAGTGGGTTAAAGCCTCTGCCTTCACCTCAGGTCATGATCTCAGGGTCCTGGGATCGAGCCCCGCATCGGGCTCTCTGCTCAGCGGGGAGCCTGCTTTCTCCTCTCTCTCTGCCTGCCTCTCTACCTACTTGTGATCTCTCTGTCAAATAAATAAATAAAATCTTAAAATAAAAAAAAAAGAGGCTGAGATCTGTTTTGGGCAAGATGAGCACGAGGTGCCTGAGATAACTGCGGGCAGATGTCCAGAAGGCAGTCGGTTGGATATGGCGGTCCAGAGCCTGGGAATGGGGTCTGGGCTAGAGATGGAGGCTGGAGAGTCCATAGCCCGGGAGTTAAGGATGTGGACTGGGCCCGAAGCATCAACGGTGAGCATCAGGAGGCAGGCAGGAGGGGAACCCGGGGCGGGAGGGGGCGGGGAGGCTCACATCCACAACCGGAGCGGGATGGCCCTCTCTGTCTAGTCCTGCTCAGACAGGGAGGGACACTGTGCCTGCCAAAGGTCCTTTGAATTCAGAGAAAACAGCCACTGGTGACCTTGGCAAGAAAAGTCTCTGCGGAGTGGCAGAGGGTGAATCGGCACTGCAGTGGGTTGGGGAGTGAGTGAGAGGTGAAGACAAGGATAAAGGGCGTGAACAACTCTTTTAAGATGCCCAGCTTTAAGAGAGAGAGAGAGAGAGAGAGAGAAGGCAGCTGTAGCTTAGCGGAAGGGACAGCCGATGGTAAACATGAGACAGAGGGGTGCATGTGTGTTGGTGCGCTGGTATATGTAGGGGGTGGGAGGTCTTAGGAATGAGGGACTTAAGTAGGTTGACATTCCGAGGGACAAGCCCGTAGCGAGGGCAGAGAGGTACCTGTGAGCCCATCAGTGGAGGGGGAGACTCGGGAGCCTGGGAGTGAGCTGGCCTTGAAGAGAGAAGAAGCAGGTACATCTGGGAGAGGGAAAGAGCTGAAGCTCTGGGTGTGGGGGCAGGCCTGGGAGGGGGCTCCTCCCAGTGGCCTCAATTCTTTCTGGAAGTGGGAGGCGATGTGGTGTGCTAAGAGCCATGCAGCAGATGGGGTGGTGGGGGAGGAGCGGGAGAGGGCAGGAAGGGTGCTGGCTGCCGGGTCAGGAGCCCTGCGTGTGCCCAGTCGGAGCTGACTTGCTTGCAGGAGCCAGCGGTCCCCAGGGAGGGGCCGGGCATAGAGCATGCATGCAAATAGGTGGGCTGGGCCAGCAT
>CM052884.1:89642211-89729006 GCA_028534135.1 Potos flavus | reverse complement strand
CCCCCCCATCCTCCTGTCCCCCCCCCCCCTCCCCGGAGTCCTGACTGCCTCCCCCTGGCTCCACAGACAGCATGATCCGCGTTGGAACCAATTACCAGGCCGTAATTCCGGAGTGCAAGCCTGGTGAGTGGCAGGACAGGCTGCGAAGGGAGGGGAGCGGAGGGCCTATGGCTTGGCCCTGAGCCCCACCTGGGGGAGCCCTTGGCTGGCGCCCACTGGAAGGACAGGCTGGCGGGCGGGCGGGCGGGCGGGGGTGGGTAGCCCGTGGCATGGGTTTAGCTTTCCTGCTCTGCCTTCCTGTCTGGGTCTCTGCCCCTCCTTCTCTTCTGGGCCTCACCTCACAGGCCCCGCTTCTCTGCCACCCTCTGGCCATGGGTCCAGGCCAGCGCCACCAGGCTGATCCGAAGGCCTTCCGTTTTCTGCTCTTGTCTTCCAGAGAGCCCTGCTCGCTACAGTAACAAGGAGCTGAAGGGGATGCTGGTGTGGTCGCCCAACCACTGTGTGCCCGATGCCAAGCGTGAGTGGGGCAGGGGCCTGGTTCGGTCCCATCCCGGGGAGCTGGGGGTTGGGGTTCATGCCAGTCGGTGACCAGCTCTTGTCAGAAGTGGGCTGAAGGCTGCGGTATGTGGGTTCGGCCCCTGCGCTGGGGCTCAGGCTCGGGGGCCTAGCCTCTGGGGGCCTCCCTCCGTCCGGGCAGGCAGGCTTGGGTCCGGAGTGGTAACCCCTTCTCCGATACCGGGTCTCTCCCATCCCCGCAGTTGACAAGTACATTGCAATGGCCAAGGAGAAGCATGGCTACAACATCGAGCAGGTGAGCCTCGGCCCCATGGGGTTTTGGGGTGGGGATAGGACAGTGGGGAGGGCCGCTGAGCCCGAGTTGTTCCGTCTCCCGGGCCAGGCACTGGGCATGCTCTTGTGGCATAAGCACGATGTGGAGAAGTCGTTGGCCGACTTGGCCAACTTCACCCCGTTCCCTGACGAGTGGACCGTGGAGGATAAGGTGCTGTTTGAACAGGCCTTTGGCTTCCACGGCAAGTGCTTCCAGCGGATCCAGCAGATGGTAAAGCCCCTTCGCCCCGGCCAGTGTTCCTTAGCCCCTCCGGTTCTGATGAGCCTACCCGGGGGGGGGGGGGGGGGCGCGGGGTTGCGTTGCAGGGTCTTGGGTGGGCCCCAGCCTCCGGCATTGCCCTTCCAGCTGCCTGACAAGCTGATCCCCAGCCTCGTAAAGTATTACTACTCGTGGAAGAAGACCCGCAGCCGGACCAGCGTGATGGACAGACAGGCTCGGCGGCTAGGGGGCCGAAAGGACAAAGAAGACAGGTGGGGGTCTTGGGGGCCCTGGGGCAGGGCATGCTGAGCTCTGGGCAGGGGGGCCCTGGCCTCTGCCTCACTCCCTTCCGGGCCCCTGTGTCAACAGTGATGAGCTCGAAGAGGGCCGGGGAGCCGTGAGCGAGGGAGAGCCGGACGCTGGAGACCCCAAGAGAGAGGTGAGGTCTGGCCCTGCCTAACCCGCTTGCCCTGTCCCTGGGCTCCGCACCACCCACCCCTCTCCTTTCCCTGGCAGCCTGTACCCTCTCGGCCCCTGAATACCCGGCCAGGCCCCGGGAAGAAGGAGGCCCAGGGGTCTCAGTACCGCCACCACCCGCTGCGAACCCGGCGTCGCCCACCCAAGGGCATGTACCTGAGCCCCGAGGGCCTCACGGCTGTGTCGGGAAGCCCAGACCTTGCCACCCTCACGCTTCGAGGCCTTGACTCGCAGCTCATCTCCCTCAAGCGCCAGGTGGGGGCCTGAGAGAGGAAGGGGCCGGGCCGAGTGGAGGGGGCGGCGGGCAGCCCGGGGAGCCATGTTCTGGGGACAGCCGGGGTCTGAGGGGAGCGGCGCAGGTGCCCGCACTGTCTCTGCCCCATCCTCCAGGCTTCTGGGTAACTGGGCCTTCTTTTCTGGGCCTTTTGGAGAAACCCGTCTGGTCCGCAAGAGAGGGACAAACCCAGTGGGGAGGGAGGGGTGAGCTGGGGGGGATGGCCGTGAGCCCTGTTGGGCAGTCCAGCCGTGGCCAGGGTTGCTCTTGGTGGCCTCTCTGGCAGGAGAGTTTGATGGGTCATTTCTCGGCCTTTTCAGGTGCAAAGCATGAAGCAGACCAACAGCAGCCTCCGCCAAGCGCTGGAGGGGGGCATCGATCCGCTGCGCCCCCCTGAGGTGAGGGGGCTTCAGGCGTGGGTGCAGCAGGGGCTCCCCCCCACCATAGTGGAGCCGAAAGGGGAGCTCTGCTCCGGGGGGCAGGGTCCTCCCTTTGCATGGTTCTGAGTCCAAAGGATAAATCCTCTGCTCTCCAGGCCAACACCAAGTTCAACTCCCGCTGGACCACGGATGAGCAGCTTTTGGCCGTACAAGGTGGGTTAGACTGGGGTCGGGGGAGCATGGAGAGCCCCAGGACTTTTTCCTACCCCCCAAGGAGCTGGCACAGGAGGGAAGGGAAGGGTCAGGGAAGGAACTAGTTCTAGCGGGGTCTTCACACTTTGATCCCTTTCGGCCCCTGCAGCCATCCGCAGGTACGGCAAAGACTTTGGGGCTATTGCAGAGGTGATTGGGAACAAGACCCTGACCCAGGTGAAGACCTTCTTCGTGAGCTATCGGCGCCGCTTCAACCTGGAGGAGGTGCTGCAGGAATGGGAGGCCGAGCAGGATGGGGCGCCCGGAGCCCCAGTCCCCATGGAGGAGGCTAGGAGAGGGGCCCCCTTGCCGGCCCCGGCCCTTGAGGAAGACGACGAGGTGAGAGGGGGTGAGAGGAGCGAGGAGAGGAGCCGGCTCCAGTCCCGGGTGGGCGCGAGGCTGTGCTTGAGCCTGGTCTCCCGTCTCTCGCCTCTCAGGTGCAGATCACCTCTGTCTCGACGTCTGTGCCCCGATCGCTGCCCCCCGTGCCGCCTCCGCCGCCACCTCCCGCCTCGCTGTCCCAGCCACCCCCGCTGCTGAGGCCGCCTCTGCCCACGGCGCCCACCCTGCTCCGCCAGCCGCCCCCACTCCAGCAGGGCCGCTTCCTCCAGCCCCGGCTGGCCCCCAACCAGCCCCCGCCACCTCTCATCCGCCCTGCCCTGGCTGCCTCCCGCCACAGTGCCCGGCCCGGCCCTCAGCCCCCACCCACCCTGATTGGAGCCCCCTTGGAGCCTCCAGCCCCCTCACTCTGAGCCCTGAGGCCCTCCACCCACCAGAGGCTCCAGAACCCCATTGCTGGCTGTCCTTGGAAACCTCTGGCTTCACCGAGGACGGAAGGGACTAGAGCTCTCGGCCAGGTCTTTCGAAGTCCCAGAGCTGGCAGTGGGCACAGTCTGGACCTGTGGGCTCTGCACGTTTCTAGCAGCTGAGTCTCTCGGCCCCCACCCCAGCGGGGGCTGGGGCTCAGGGGCCTTCTGAGCTGGCCTGAGGGTCCTTTCTCTTCCTGGCTGGGGCTGGAATGGCTGCCTCCTAGTCTGCTGGGGCTTGGCCTTTGGGTCTGGCCCTTTGTGTAGAGGGGGTAGTGACCTTAGCTTGGGGGATGGGGGAGAGGACAGCCTTGGCTGTTCTTCCTCTTTCCTTTCTTTTAGCAATAAAGTCGGGTGAGGTGGGGAGGGGGCTGGAGGGGGAAGGTGGGCAGAGAGGTGGTTCCTTCGGGGCCTGAGTGTGGCAGAACTGGATGGGCAGCTCTCCTGTCTTCGGGAGCCTGCTGAGAAGCGCGGAGGAGCTCTGAGGGTGCCCGCTATGCCCCCGGCCCGAAAGCTTAGAGAAAGGAGGGCTGGGAACATATGCAGACATGGGTTTATTTTTCAATGTTTTTAAAAAATAAATAAAATCTTCCACGTTCACGGAGTGCTCTCTCTTTTGGTGTGGAGGGTCCTGGGCTTTGCTTCCTGTCTGTGCCCTGAGGATGGGGGGGGGGGGGGAGCAGCCACCCAGCACTGGCCTGCCCCAGGCCCCAGACAGGAATCCATTCTCTCCTGCAAGGCTGGCGGGCTGAGCCACATCTTGCCCACGGGGACTGGGTCCCTGCCCGGCTGGGAGAAGAAACAGGAGGAGGCAGCTCAGATTCCAAACATTCTCTTTATTACGTGTTTGATCCAGAGGAGAAACTAAGTGCGGGTGTTGGGGGGTGGGTGGGGAGGAGCCACCTTGCCTGGAAGCCCCTCCATGGGCCACCACCCCCTCTGGGAGCCAAGCCATGCCCTTCCGGCCCCTCAGAGCACCCGGGCTGTTCCACTGGGCAGGAGGGGTGGGGAGGGAAGAGGAGAGAAAGGGAGGGAGAGAGGGAAGGAAAGAGGGGGAGCCCTTGGTAGGAGCCGGAGCCCGGAGCCCGGAGCCCGCAGCTGGGGCTTGGGGCAGGAGGGCTGAGGTTGGCTAGGCCCCTTCCTGGGACCCAAGGGCTCGACTTGCCGCGGAGCCTGGGCTGGGAGTGGGTGATGAGTAGGGGTGGAGTCATCATAAATCAAAAAAAAAAAAAAATAATAATAAAATAAAAAATAAAACCCATCACAAAAAAATGTACAACTCAGGTGAGGGCAGGGGCAGCCTCTGTGCAGGACCCCCCTCCCCCAATTTCTCAGGAACAGAAACAGCAGAGAAATAAATTAAGGGATGCAGCGGCCGCCACCAGCCAAGCGCCCGAAACCAGCCACTCCCACGCTGGCCGAGGAGGTTAGCAAGCTGGGAGTCCCTAGGCCTATCTGTCCCCCCCACCCCCGGGGAGGGCAGAGGCTCCCGGCCCCGCTGCCCTATCCAGCCTCCCGCCAGGCGGCCGTGGAGGCCCTGGGCAGTGTCTCCTGAGAGGAGGGGCGACAGTGTCAGGAAGAAAAGGCAAGGCCGGGAGATGAGTGGTGAGGGGAGTCACTGCTATGGAACTAGCTGGTGCCCAGATTAATGCCAATGAAGGGGGCAGGGGAGAGGAGTGGCGAGGGGCTGTGCTTTCAGACAAAGGCTCTCCCATAACGGAGAGTGCCCAGCATCCCTGTTCGGGAGACTAGCAGCCCAGGCGGCCCCCTGGGGGCTGAGGAGCCTATCTGCCCTGCGGTCCCCTCCCCTCTCCCAGCCGGGGTCAGCCCCGCCTTCTGCCCAGGAGGGGTGGGAGAAGATGGCACAGACTTTTGAGGAGGGGAACAAAAGTCCCCACAGCAGCTTGTGGAAGGAAATGCCCAGCTCTGGGGAAGGAGGGGCGGAGGGTACAGTGTGTGTAGGGGGCCCGAGCCCCGAGCCTCGCCTGCCAGCCCGGGGCAGCCACCAGCCCCCCCACGCCCTCACCTCAGGGCTGCGCAGCGCCCTGCCCCCGGCCCCCCGGCCCAGGCCTCTGCCCCAGGGCCTGAGGTCAGGGGAAGGCCACCTCTGGTGGTTTGCTTGGAGGGGAAGGAGGGAAGGAGAGAGGAGAAGCCCAAAGTGGGCCTGGCGGAGGGCCTGACAGGGAACTCCACCACTCTTGCCTGAGAGTGTTCCAGCCCTGAGCCACCCTCCCAGGAAACCCCACAGATCCAGTCTCGACTGTCCCAATGGGGCAGGGAGGAAAGGTGGCCGCTGGGATTTTTTTTTTCTTTTTTCTTTTTGGTAATAAAAAATTTCTTGGTTTAGGCGAAATACTCTGTGCAACCGCAGTACCGAGGGGGAGCCCTGCCCCCCCACCCCTCCCTCCCCTTCCTTTGCCTCCTGTGGGGGAGAGGGGGGAAGGGGGACTTTCCGGGCAGGGGTTAATGTTGGGGGGAAAGGACCCTCTCCCGTCCCCCCCAAACATGGAAGAAAAAAACCGAGAAGGGCGGGAGGGGAGAAGTGCCAGCAGGGGGAGACACGCCGATCCGTGCCCGCAGTCTCGCCCAGGTGGGTTGGAGCCCGGCCCCCGGCCGGCCCGCCTCCGGCGCCCCCCACCCCCCGCTCCCGGCAGCCCGTTAAAGCTTGAGCTCGTTGGCTATTTTGGAGGCAATGTTCTTGAAGGCCATGGAGGTGCCCGATATCCGCTTGAACCGGACCCCGTTGAGAGAGAGCCGCGGCAGTTTGCACACCTCCATCTCCCACTGCACGAAGCTCTCGTGGCCCGGCGTCCCGTGCATGCACAGCAGCATGTACTTCTCGTGCAGCTCGCTCTGGCAGCTGTTCGCGTCCAGCACCTTGCGGATCTCCCGCATCATCTCGTTGGGCTCCATGGAGCTGGTGGTCTTCATACTCCACGTGAAGCGGAGCGAGCGCGGCTTGGCCTCCCGAAACTCCTCCTTGTCCTTGTCATTGCCTCCGCCGCCCACCACGTGAGGTCTGCAGAGAGGCCGGGGGGGGGGGGGTGTCAGGGCGCGGCCCGGGGCACCCCACCCGCGGGAGAGCCACCCTGGCAGCCGGCCCCTGAGACCAGAGAGGAGAGCGGGAGGGTGCCCCGCAGGCGACAGTGCTGGAGGAGGGAGCACCAGACCTGGTTGGGGGAAGCGGAGGGAGGGTGACCTTCGTCTCTCAGGGAGAGCAGAGAAGGGGAGGAGAAGCAGCCAGGCCCTGGCGGGGGAGGGGAGGGTGACAGTTCCATGCTTTTCTCTGATGAGAGGAGGCTCAGGGAGGAAAGGGGAGCACGTGCTCAACAGCCCTGAGCGGTTCACAGACTGGACGGAAAGCGGCGGCTGAGGTAAGCAAGGTGAGCTGGTGGGGGGGGGGGGGGGAGGACTCTGTAGCCCCAAGTGCCCCGAAGAGGGCTCCTGCTTCCGGAAGGCACCAGAGCTGAGGAGAAGGGCCCACGCCTCCTGCGGCTGGGGCGCGGGGCTTCTGTGAGGAAAGGGAGGCCCCGAGAGGCTGGGGACAGGGCAGAACCACCGGAGGAAGAGCCGGGTGGCAGGAGGGAGGGAGGAGCAGGGGGCTCGTGGCGAGCCCGGTGGCCCGGGCACGGCTGGTGCCGGCTCCAGCCCTCTCACCTGAGCGTCTCCACTCGGTCTTTGCTTTCGGGTTCATTCAGGTTCCTCAAAAAACAGAGCGAGGGAGAGTTTAGTGCTGGGACCTCTCGCTCCTTCCACCGCCGCAGACCCAGGTGAGGGTGGGTCTGGTGAGGGGCCACCGGTGGGTGAGTGGGACCCAAGCTCTAAGGCCACTTGCCCGTCACCGGGCAGGCCACCACGGCTCTGCGGCGCCCCACACCGGCAGCTCGATCGTCCCTCTGCAGCAGGGAGCCCAGCGCGTGGGGCCTGTCCCTCCCCACGCTCCCGGAGACGAGTGCCGGGGAGGAGGGGGGCGCAGGTGTGCAGGCACGCCATCGAGGACACAGCCACGGCACAAGGCGGCTCCCCCGCCAGCCCACGGCCAGGGCCTCACGCTGTGGATGGGGCTTCGACACCAGTACACGGGGGCCCCAGGGTCGCAGTCCTCTGGAGGGGAAGCGGCTGGGCGTAGGGGGGGCAGGTAGGGGCGTGGTGTATGTGGGGGTCAGACGGAAGCCTCTCTCAGAAGGCTCAAAGGGCCAAGAGCTGGAACCGTGAGCAAGCCTGGGGACGGGTGCCTGGAGATGGGGTGGGGGAGAAGAGACCCGAGGCCGTCCGTGGATGAGCCTGCCTCCCCCATTCTTTTAGAACTCCCCTGCCTGCCAGGCTGCCAGGCCATCTGCTTGTACAGGAGGGAGGACAGAGGGCAGGGCAGGGCCGGCACCTTGGGAGGATGGGTGGGGAAGAGGTCTGGCCCCGCTGAGCGGCTTCTCCAGCTCCTGGCTGGAAGACGGGTGCCTGGAGCCGGGAAATTGGGGGCTGCAGAGGAGGGCAGGGACATGAGGAGGATGAGAGAGAGCGGCAGCAGCACATGGAAAAGGAACACGAAGACACAACAGACACACGAATGCACACCAGCGCACTGCGAGCAGGGAGCCCGGGCTGTGCAGGGGAAGGAGCCTGCCGCTCTCCCAGCCCCGCCTGGCCCCTGCCCTGTGGGTGGAGGTGCCCCGCCGGGCAGGCCCCCACTAGGGCCCGTGAGTCAGCAGCCAGCCATGCAGAGAAGAGCTGGGTGGGGAGCAGTGGGTGGGAAGGGGAAAGCGTAGGGACCCTGGCTTGGCCATTAGTCAGCTGGGTCACCAACGTGTCTGCCAGGTGTCCTAGCCCCAGCACAGGGCCGGGGCTGACAGTCTTGGGGAACCAGTGCTCCCAACCCGGCCCCTGGTCTTCAGCTTGGTATCTGGCCCACCCAGGCTACCAGAGAGGGTGAGGACAGGGCCAGGGGGTGGCAGAGCCAGGATCTGGCCTAAGAAGGGAGATGCCCGAGTTGGGGTGGGGGGTGGGGGATCTCCCACCGTTCTGCCAGGCCTAAGAGGTAGATGCCCCAGCCCTAGAACATCCCGGCCCCTGGCTCTCTGGAGGCCACAGTCCCTATCCAGAGAACACGGGCCCAGAGAAGCGGCGGGGCTTGATTCGTCCAGATCCCGGGGAGGCAGGAGGTGCAGGGGCAGGGGCGGGGCGGGCCTAGTTCTGCAGGAGCTGCCAGAAGGGGGTGCTGTGCCCACTCGTGAGGCAAAGGCTCCTGAGGGCCTGGAACCGGCAGACTGAAGCCCTGGAAGCCGGTGTCCCCGCAGCACCTCCAAAGTCCTGCTGTCCCTAGGATGGGGGCAAGAGCTCGCACGGCCCTGAAGTGTTCAGGGGAGCGGAGAAGGCCAAGACCCAGAGACCCAGAAGGAGATCCCAGCCCGGATGCACTTGCAACCCTCCTGGAGCTCCTCCGCAGCGCATGCACAGACGGGGGAAAGGGCCAGGGAAGGAACCCAGTGCTGCGACCAAAACCCAAACCTGGGGTGGGGGTGAGGAGACAATCTTAAAGGGAGAATTCCCTGAGAAGGTCCCCCATGCCTCGGGACAGGCCCCTCATTTTCAAAGCCACCTGCCCCGAGTAGCTGCCCAGAGGCAGTCTTCATCCCTTTAAGATGGCAGAGAGAGGGCCACACAGACGTGGTTAGCAGATGGAGGCGGGAGCAAGAGCCAGAAAAGGGGAGTTAATGACGGAGGCAGGACACAGGACACAGACACACACACACACACACAGCGGGCTGAACGCCTACCTTCTGGCAAACCTGAAAGACAGATTTCTAAAAAAACAAACAAAAAAAGACAAAATAAAAAAAGAAATAAAAAAAAAAACCAACAAGACAGTATATGGATAAGCAGGTGGGGAGTGGGCTTTACAGGTTCAAGGGTCACCCCGTGTGGAAGAGCCGCTCAGCGAGACTAGAGTCCTAGACGCCCCGCCCCGCCCCACAGCCCTGCGCTCCGGGGCTGGAAGGGCCATGGCTTTGGCTTTGGCTTTGGGCTACTCCGGCCGAGTGAAGAGCAGCAGGAAGGGCTGCGAGCCTGCCGCTGCTTCCCGAGCTCCGCCGAGGTGGGGGAGGAACCGGGGGGATGAGGACAGGGAGCATCCCGCCAGGCACGATGCCTTGGGTGCACCTTAAGAATCAAAGCCGTCTCTCTGGGGTGGCTGGGGGCCAGGTGTGAGAAACCTCACGAAGAGAATCCCCCGCCCCACTTGCCACCTCAGAAAGCATCAACCCACTGGGCTGCGAGGGAGGAGGCCCGCCCGGCCCCCACCGGCTATTTCATTTAAGACAGGCCTTCATTCTGGCGAGCCCGGGGTAGGAGCATGCGGCTGAGGCCGAGGGAGCGACTGCAGCTGGACCTAACCGACTGGGTGGGGGGAAAGGAGGTCAGAGGGGGCGAGACAGAGGACCAGGAAAAACTCTCCTTGCCGGCCCAGCCTGGCTCAGGCCTCATGACTTTGCAGCTGCGTCACCAAATATAAGTTTCCATGGGAACCCAGGAGAGAAGAGGGGGGCTTTTATTTTAGCATCTGAGTTCACACTCTCCTAGAGAGGAGGCGGCATTGGCCATCTGCTCTCGGGGCCAGAGAACGAGG
This sequence comes from Potos flavus, assembly GCA_028534135.1. Classification (NCBI taxonomy): domain Eukaryota; kingdom Metazoa; phylum Chordata; class Mammalia; order Carnivora; family Procyonidae; genus Potos; species Potos flavus. The sequence goes on along the minus strand of CM052884.1, from coordinate 89,719,150 downwards.
GCTGTGTATAGGAGCTGGGGAGAGCCTGGGAGGGACGGACGGGTCTGGGATCGTGAGGTGCTGACAAGGGCCCAATTCCTTGGGCTTCCCAAGGCCTCTTCCAACCCCAAGACCCAAGCCTAGTGCCGGCAGTCCCCATCCCCACTCCCAGGCAGGTAGGAAGGCGTGGCCTCATTCTCCCTGCCACCCTAAGCCCCCTACTCACCTGCGTACAAACTTGGAAGTGAATTTGCTGAAGATGCTCCCCGAGGCCCCCCGCCGGCCCTGGCTATTGCCAGAGGGAGAGGCTGGGGTCACACCGTAGGGCAAATTCTGCTGGTCCCGCACCTGCCGGAGCTGTCCAGCGTGGAAGGTGCTTCGACTGGACACGCCCCGGGGGAAATTAGTTCGGTCTGGGGCTCCACCACTGCTGCTGATGTTGTGGGCGGAGGGGGAAGCGACAGGGACTCGCTGGGGGGCTGTGCTGTGGGAAAAGAGGTGGGGGCGGAGGAGATGCATCAGGGCACAAGCACGCCATCACCGCTGAGCATCTGCAGCGCCCCGGGCTGGGAAAGGGGAAGGGGATGCTAGGGCAGAGGCAGCCATCACGGAGGACACAGAAGGAAGGGATGTGACCACTGAGGACACCGGAAAGGAGGACATTTAGGTGGAGGTGGAAGGAGATGGTTTGAGGGAAGGAGGGAGGCAACGGAGGATACGTGTGTGGAGAGCAGTACAGGCCGGAGAGAAGTGGCTCCTTGGGAGCTAGGCACACTGGAACCTCAAGGGGACAATGTTGACCAACCCTCAAGGATTGAGTCCCTTTGGTGCTGACTGTCCCTGGGGTCCTAAGGAAGTCCAGGAAGGCTCAGAACAAAAAGGCTTCCTTCTGGAGCCTCGGGACGGCTTCTTGCATATCTGTTCTGAGAGGGAGAACTGGAGGAAAAGAGGGGCATTAAGCTATTTTTTTGTTCTCTCTACTTCCTGATTATAGGGGCTAGAGCCATTTCTTGTGGCTAAGATGCCAAGAGCAGAGCAGGACCCCCGGGCCGGGGCGGGGGGTGGCGGGGAGAAATTGTGGGGGGCAGGGGGTGGGGCAGGCTGAGGGCACCCGGTGCGCCAGCTGCCCCAGCACACTTGCCTGGGCCGCGGCACCTCACAGTTACTGTCCGTGGGGGGCAGCCCAGTGGCCTTGTTGGGGTGCACGGAGGCCGACATGGATTTCTGGTGCTGGCGGGGCCGGGCCGCAGAGACCGCGGCGGAAGCAGAAGCCGTGGAGGCCCGGGACCCTGGCATGGTTAGGCTAGGAGACAAAAGCAGCGAAGAGGCCTGGGTTAGGGGTGGGTGGGGGCAGGAGGCTCCGGTTAGGAAGCAAGGGCAGGGCAGAAGGGCCAGAGGGCGGGGGGAGGGGGAGCCTCGGCAGGTGCAGGTCAGGTCAGGTCCGGGGAGCAGCAATGGGACTCCAGTCAGAGCGGAGGAAGGCGGGGCTGGAAGTGGAGGGCGGGTGAGGAAAGTGAGGCAGGCCAAAACCTGGGGGAGGAAACCAAAAGTGCAGGAAAGCCGCCAGGAGGTAACTGCTTCCGGGTTGCGCTGGTCTCCTAGGAATTCTAAGAACAAGGATGTTTTGCCGACAGAAAGAGCAGGGTGTTGCTAAGGGGAATTTTCATTAAGTTCCGAAGAGGAGGAGCCAGGAAGGCGACACCCCAAGAGAGGCTGGCGGTCCAGGCTAAGGGGGGATCTGTTCTCCCAGGCACAGCTAGGGTCCCCCTCAACACGTACACCCCTCAGGTGGGCTGCTCGGGGTTCTGCTCTGAGCCGGGGCCCCCCAAACAAAGCCTCAGGCGCTGACGCCGAGCGGAGCACGGTTGCCATGCCCTGGCTGCAGTCAAGAAGCAAGAAGGCAGGGGCGCCGGGGTGGGCTCAGTCAGAAGGGGTGTGACTCTTGACCTCAGGGTCGTGGGTTGGAGCCCCACACTGGGTGTGGACGTTGTGCAAATAAATAAATAAATCAGCAACAACAACAACAAAAAAAAAGGAGAAAAGAAAAAAAAGAGAAAAGAAAAGAAAAAAGAAAAGAAAAGAAAAGAAAAGAAAAGAAAAGAAAAGAAAAGAAAAGAAAAAACAGCAGCCAGAAGGCAGCCGAGATGACCATGGCTTGTCCCTTGGCCCGCCCACCGCGCGAGCAGGAGGAGACGGGGTGGGAAAGCAGGGGGAGGCGCTGGCGTGCGGACAAGCTGGACTGGACAGAGCAGGACGGACCTCCAGGGAGCAGGGAGGGGAGGTGGGGCTGCCGACAGACGTCACTGCTGTGAGAGAGGGCTCTGGGGCAGCGTGGTGGGCAGGGCCTGCGTCGGCTCACCTGTCTTTGCCGTTCTGGATGGAGGCCTGCCCAAGGCTGGCCCTCTCCAAAAGTGGGGAATTCCTGCTCCGATTTGTGCTGGTGGAGAGGACGCTGTTCTGTGGGGAATAAAGGGCAGAGCTGTATCACAGAAAACCCAAGTGTTCTTCTGTTCACAGAACCGGCTTCCCCTCCGCAGTCCAGCAGGAGCAGACAGGGGTAGAGAAAAGAGAGGATTCTGCTTTTCCTCTTGGGGGTAGGCTTTCTACAGTAAGGAAAAGTGGCCCGGGAGGTACGGTCTGGCGGGCGGCCAGAGGGAGCTGCCTGGAGAGGGCAGAGCCCACCCCAGGAGGGGAGTGGGGAAGGTTGCGGGGCTGGCTGGTGGCGGCCCGGAGGGATGCTCACCGTGGAAGGGGTGGGGGTGGTCTTCTTCCTCTCCAGGCCGGGCAGGGGGCTGGCAGGCACTTTGGCTGTGCTGCTGGCCTTCCGCCCTGACTCCCGGTCTTCCTCAGGCCGCTTGTTCTCTGCGTTGTTACTCTGCGTCTTCTTAGAGTAGGAATTAGACGTGGGGATGGCAGGACCAGCTGCTGGGCCAGAGGGACGATGGGAATGGGTAAGGGCGAGGGGCCCACCGAGTGCCTGCCACACGCACGCGCACGCAGTGCTCTCTTACGGTCTTGCCAGCAACTTGGCAGACCCCAGGTCCCAGAGGGTGGGAAAAGTTAAGTGGCTTGGCCTAAGGCTAATAAGTGGCGGAACGGGGACTGAAACTCAGCGGTGTCATCCCAAGCCCCCAGAATCTGTGTCCTTTCAGGAGAGGGGTGAGTCCCCACCCGCAAGTCCCCCGAAGCACTCACCCTGGTCACTGAAGCGCCGCTGCTTGGGGTTGGCCGAGACACTACGCTGTACCTTGTGGGAGGGGGAAGGGGCGCTGCTGTTGGTCAGATCGGCCGAAGGCCGGGGCTTCAAGGTGATGGTGTCGCCCTCCAACTGCAAGCAGAGAACAAGGGGCGGCAGAAGTCATGGGGGATGCGGACACATGGACCCACGGACACACCACCCTGCCTGACACAAAGCCACCCGACTCACACGAGACACGCCCCTGCAGGATCCGGGCGCACCTAAGCACTCCTGGAGACACACGTGCCCCAACACAGATCCTGACAGAGCCTAAGACCCTCGCCCCCGCCCGGCCCCCAGAAAGGGGTACGCCTGCCCTTAAGAACACACTTTCGGGCTTGGAGACCACACCCTCCTGCCCGCGGCTACATCCCTCGTGAGCAGGCTCGGTGAGAACCGAGAGAGGGAGCCCAGCACTAGCAGGGGGAGAGCAGGGAGGCCGGGAGTGCATGTGGGGACACGCAGACGGTGAGCAAGACCCTACTCCCACACAAACCCACAGACTCACACACAGACGTGGTTACCCAGACAGGGAGAAGAACACACACAAGGCCTCCAGATGAAGAGACGGGAGGATGGACACACATGCACACAGATACACACAGCCACACGGAGGCACGAGGCGGAAGCAATGCAAAGACTCAGGACTCCTACGAGACAGGCACAGAGACCCACACACCCAAACACCCAGAGAGGGACACTTCCGGATGCAGAGGGACATAAACACATGGAAACAGACACAAAGATTTCTAAATCAACAAAGAACTGATCTGGGGGCCCCTGGGTGGCTGTCAGTTAAGGTTCTGCCTTCAGCTCAGGTTATGATCCCGGGGCCCTAGGATCGAGCCCCGTGTCGGGTTCCTTGCTCAGCAGGGAGTCTGTTTCTCCCTCTCCCTCTGCCCCTTCCTCCCCAAACTCGTGCTTGCTCTCTCTCGCGCTCTCTCTCAAGTAAATAAAATCTTTAAATACCAAACCAAACCAAAAAAGACACAGAACTGATCCAGTCTAATCAACACAAATGCGGCCAGATCTAGTCAGCCACATGGAAACCCCGGCCCAGGCCTAGACTCCACTAGCTTTCCTATTTACTCCACGATGGAGGCCAGTGAAAGCAAAGGCCAGAGGGCCTGACCCACCAGTGCTGAGGCCTAACATTCGTCCGCAGAGAGCACACCTACTCAGAGAGGAGCTGCTGCCCCCCACGGCTGCCAGAAGCACGGGGGTGCTGGGGACAGCAGAGCTGGCCGGCGAGGGACAAAGCAGGGGCACACACCTCAGAGCTCTTGTAGCCCAGGAGCAGGTAGGTGGCCATGACCTCGTTGTACCTCTGGCCCACCAGTGAGTCCTGGATCTCTTCCCGCGTGTAACCCATGGACACCATCAATTCTGCACGGGGGTGGGGGGGGGAAACATACGGTTAAGGCTGATCCCAAGTCTCCGGGAGTTCAAGCTCACAGCTCAGCAGAGCCTCACCTGTCCGCCGGGGGTCCTTGTAGTCAGGGAGTGGCTCCACATAAGGCTTTAATTCATCATCTTCGTGACCCACATTCATCCATCGATCTTTCATGATTTGCTGGGGAGCAAAAGGAAGGGTATGGGCAGGGAGGAAGGAGACTGAGCTTGGAGGTGTCCCTGGGAACCCTGGACTTTCCAGCCAGCCGGGCTCCGGGCTGCTCACCTCTAAAGTGCCTCTCTTGCTGGGGTTGAGAATGAGAAATTTCTTAAGCAGGTTTTCACAGTCCGTGGACATGTAGAACGGAATGCGGTATTTTCCCCTCAATACCCGCTCCCGTAGCTCCTGAGGGATGAGACAAATTTATTTTATTATTTTATTATTATTATTTTTTAAGTAAGCTCTACGCCCAGCGTGGGGCCTCAACTCACCAACTCGAGATCAAGAGTCGCCTGCTCTACTGACTTAGCCAGCCAGGCGCCCCAGCAGGAGGGAAATTTAAAATTAAATCACCCCAAGGCCCAGGGAAGAAACCTAATATTCAGGCTCCTAAGAGCTAAAGACTGACCGGGCAGACATACCTGAAACACGGAAGGAGGCAGAGAGTCCGAAACAAGGCGCCCCACCAGAGACGCACAGAGGTCCACTACCCAGCGCGCGTTAGCTTGACCGGCCTGAGGGCTGCCATCCCAAGTGCCCTGGTGGGGTGAACGGACATACATGCCATCCCACCCCCCGAGGAAAGAATGGAGGTCATTACACTGGGCACAGAAGACCCCGTGTCTGCTGCTACCCTTAGCAAGCCCTTCTCTGAAGCTCTGGCTTGGGGAAAATGGAGTGACGGCAAGGGTGAGAGAGGTCAGGGGTAGACCAGAGGCTGAGAGCGGAAACGAGAGGCAATAAAAACGATCTAAGCCTCGGGCACCTGGCTGCCTCGGTTGGCAGAGTGTGTGACTCTTGATCTCGGGGTTGTGAGTTTAAGCCCCTTGTGCGGTGTAGAGAAGCCTTACAAATGAAATCTTAAAAACAAACAACCAAGTCTGCGCTTCACTCCACCTTGAGGTTCTGTCCATCAAAAGGCAGGGATCCGCTGACCAGTGTATACAGGATAACCCCCAGGCTCCACACGTCCACCTCGGGTCCGTCGTATTTTTTGCCCTGGAAGAGCTCTGGGGCGGCATAGGGGGGACTGCCACAGAAGGTATCCAGCTTGTTCCCAAAGGTGAACTCGTTGCTGAAGCCGAAGTCTGCAATCTTGATGTTCATATCAGCATCCAAGAGCAGGTTTTCTGCCTGGGAGGTAAGACGGAAAACGTCAGGACCAAGCGGACCACAGCGAGCCGCCGGCCTGGAAGGAGCTGAGGCGCACGGGAGCACAAGCAGGAAGCCGTCCTCAGTCTCGGGACCTTCTCCACCGACTCCAGGGCAGGCCTCCAGTCGGCGTGAAGAGGCTGGGCTGGAGGAGGGCAGCGCGGGCGGGCGGGCGGGGCTCTGGGGGCTCCCAGAGTCAGGCTCGGGTTAATCGCAGTCGCGGCTGCCAGGACTCGGGTGGGCCAGGAGCCCCCGCGGTAGTCCACGCTCGAACATCTCAGGGTGATGTTCGCTGAGTGAGCGCGTGCCCGCTGTGGGTCAGTCGACCTTCCGCCCTCGCTCAGCGGCCAGGCCGCCTGAAGGGCCAGCAGAGCCTACAGCGCTCCCGCCACGCCTGGCAGCCCTGGAAGGTGACGTGCCCGGCGACGAGGAGGCAGAGGGCCTCCGTCTGCCCGCCGGAATGAGATCTAAGTCCAGTCGTGAGGCCTGTGGCAGAAGCAGCCCTAGAGGCTTCCTCATCATCTCCAAAAAGCTAAAAGCTGGAGTCTCCTTGAACACTCAGGGCCTGACGGTTACGTCCTTGTTGACAGAGGCTGAACGCCCCCGCCCCGACTCAGAGATACGGGGGACAGGACCGTGCCTTACCTTTAAGTCCCTGTGAACAATAAACTTCTGGTGGCAGTACTGCACAGCAGACACTATCTGGAAGGAAGGAAGAAGGGTTAGCCCAGGGGCACCTGAGGGCGGGCCCCGGGGTTGGCGGACCTGGGACCCCGTGACCTAGTTCTAAGCTGCCACAGCGACAGGCAAAGCCCGAAGGACCCCCCAGAGCCCACTCAGAGAGAGGCAGCTCCTTCTCATATGCCAATGCCCAAAGTGCAGACGTCGGGCCCACTCTCCGCAGAGGGAGCCACACCCACCTGGCGGAATTTGGCTCGGGCCTCTTTTTCTTTCATCCTGCCGTGAGCCACCAGGTAGTCAAACACCTCTCCTGCAAGACACAGGGGTGGGGTCTAGGTCGGAGCTTCCTGGGGCTGGGGGTCGGGGGGCACACAGGGAGAAGCGGTTCCACACCTACCTCCGCTGGCATACTCCATGACAAGGTACAGAGTTTTCTCAGTCTCGATCACTTCAAATAACTTAACTACAGAAGAAAAGGCCAAGTCACAAGTCAGAGAAGTAGTAGGGGCCACACTCGGAGCCCCAGCCTGAGCAGAGGCAGCCTGGGATGAAAGCCCCCTCCCTTCCCCCACGAGGGAAAGTTCCTCTCGTGGCGGCCACACCACTCAGGACAGCCCAGTGCACCAGAGGCAGAGCCGGATTTTGAGCTGGGCTTCCCCAAAGGCATCCGCAAGGACTCCGGACTCCAGAAAGCAGCATGCCTCGGGGAGGAATACAGGCTGGGAAGTGGAGCCGTGCTGTGGGGGAAGAAGGAAGGAACGACATCTTGTTCTCACCTATGTTGGGATGATTCAAAACCTTCATTATTCTTACTTCGCGGAATAGCTAGAAAAGAAAATACCAAGGGTCATGCTTGCTTAACTTGCTCCCCTCAGGCCGCCTCCAAACAGAGCCACTGCTAGGATTCTTCTCCCAAAAGAGAAAACAGGCGGAGAAAAGAAGGAGGGCAGCTGTCCGGGTCACCCAGGCCTGTCCCTGATGGCTGAGAAGTAGGGGAAGGGGAACGAGAGCAGAAGCGTCCGCGGGAGGAAAGCTGGGTTCTAGCGACTGGTACCCTCGGGTTCAGCATCTGGATAGACCAGCCATGTGCCCCCTGTTGCAGTCTCCCCAAATCCAACCCCCAAACAGCAGACGGGTTTGGCTGGGTGCCTCTGAAGGAGGGAGTGTGAGCCTATGTACATGAATATTCAGGACCAGGGCTGCCACTAAAGTTCAGTGACAAACAGACTCCGGCTTGGTCTGTGTGTGTGTGTGGGGGGGCCCCCATCATCTTCTGGTTTACAGAAGTCAGAGGGCTCTGCACTAGTGGGCAGGCCCTTCTCTCCTGGGCCTCTGGGGCGGTGACAGAAGAAGCCGCTCCTATATATAGCTGATGCCGATTTTAATCAAACCCACCTCCACACACTCACGCTCTCTTTGTGAAACAAAATCAGGGACTCCAAACCATGTATTTCCATAAAGAAAGATGACAGAAACGAACTCCATCCCCTCTGCGGGGGCCAGGGAACCGGAGGGGGGGTTTTGGTAACTTCCAGGCCTCACCATTTGCACAAAGAGCAGAACTAATTGTTTATATTTTGTTTTATTTTGTTTTGTTTTGTTTTGTTTTTTTGCAGGGAGGAGAGGTCTGGAGACTTCTCTATTCTCTATTCTCTCTATTCAGTTTATGGAATCAAGTGAGCACGGTTTTTCCCCTTAATGAGATCCGAGAGCTTCTGTGAGCTGGAAAGGAAAGGGAGAGACAGGCTTTCCAATCTTTGGGAATCTGATTCTGAACTTGGCTCCCTTTTCTTGTTAGAGCCCAGGTTTCTCTTGCCTTCTTTCCTGGTCCAGCAGTTGTCTTGGATGAAGAGGCAAAAAATCCTGGACACCACTTCAGGGGTGGTAAGCAACAGGGAAGTAACATAGAAATGGGGCCGGAGGCAGTGGCCAGGGTCGCCGCCCTCCCACGCCGCCCCCTCACCTCCCCGCCCCCCCCCCGGAGACCTGCTGGCCTGGAAGGGGCATTCTCCTGGGAGAACAGTAGAGTTTTCTGGGCTCAGTTGAGAACTCTGAGGGGGATAGATTCTTCACTATTGTCCTTTTCACGGATCACTGCTGGGATCAAATTTAAACAGAGCGATTTGGCCAGAATCAGATTGGCCTTGGTAACAGTGTGTTAAAAGGCTTTTAAAATGCCTACATTTGTCTGGCATTGGTGCCTTCCGGCCGGCTGGTCAGGAAGAGGCAAGGAGAAAAGAGAAGTGGGCAATAAGGCGGCCTGGCTGACTGTGGCAATGACCGTATGGCAGGCTGGACGGCACCAAAGACCAAATGGCCCGCACTGAGCTGGCGTCCGCCCTGTACGGTCTGAGCCGACACGTCGAGTAGCCCTCTTTCCCTTCCTTCCAGAAAGCTCTAAGCAGGAAAGCCCTGGTGATGACAGTAGTGTTTCCTTTGAACCGAAGAACCTTAAGGGGATCCCAGGGCTGACAAAAAATGGGAGGCACCCTGGTTTTGGCTGCCAGCAGCTCAAGGCACCCGAACCTCCACACTGCTGGTCCGAGAGCGCCTCTCTCAATACCAGCCCCCGGCCCCTAGTCCCAAGCTTCTCAATCCCCCTGCGGCTATCAGCGGGAGCTTATGCCCTCTCCTAGCTCAATGACAGAACCACCTCATGACAGAACTAGGTGAATCAAGGTCAGGAAGCCAGGGTCAGGGGAGTATGAGGGCACCAGGAAATCTGACTGACCTGAACAGGGGCAGCTTTTTGGGAGCCAGATGGGAGATCTCCTCCTTCCCCTAACTGCCAGAGCCCAGGATGAGGGGAGAGGGCAGAGAGTTTCCAGTTCGACATCAACCCGTCACTGGCAAGCGGTCCCATTTCGCAATCGAAGCCTCCTTTTCGTGTCCCCACCAGTTCTTCATAGCTTCCCAACCAGGGGGTATGTGTTCCCACCTGACCAGCTAGCTAAGACAGACCTCAGTTTCCCACTGTAAGTCAAGGAGGGAAGGAAAAGTTCAACCTCACCTAGCGAACATTACATGCAAATGTAATTTCGACTTTCAGCCAAGAGGAGCCTAGAAATGAGAAGGCAAATTGGGCGTACTTGTCCTTCACCTGCACGAACTGTCACAGGCTCAAAACTGTGGAGTTTGGCTTCTAAAAACCCCTGTCTTCCATAGTCACATCCTGCAGTGCAGCGGGCACAAATCGGGTGGCAGGGCTCCCCGCCTCCTCCTATCCCCGTACGTCCAGAGCCACCCCTCTGGGTCATTCCAGATCTTGGGAGTCACCAAATGCATGTTTCTAGTAATGACTACGAACTCAGGGCTGGCCATGGGCCGGAAGATAACAAGATGCAGGAAATAGGTCAGATAGATTCGGCCAAATGGTGGGGAAGGGCAGAAAGACTTCTAAAGAGCCAGTGCCTGGGGCCAGGAAGCCCACCTAGGAGGGCTCAACGTGGTGGATCCGATCAGAGCCCCACAGGTAGCCCCACAGGGCAGCAGGGACAGTGACATGACCAGAGATCTTTAAATTAAGGATTCAAGGGGAGGCCCACCTGGGGTCAGTAGATCACTGACCCCTGTAGAGAGGGTTAGAAAAGAACAGAAGATGTGTGCTTACCTTCTGGAGGCTGGAGGAGTTCAGCTGAGTCTTGTCAATGATCTTCACAGCTACCTGCAAAGGAGACAAAAGCCCCCGATGCCCTGTCTGAGCAGGCTGAAGCCAGGACTCAACTCTCCCTCCTCCTCTGTATTTCCGCCTCCCTTTGCCTCCTCCCTCTCAGCACTTCCATTCCCCCTGATGGCATCTCCGCCCGGGCAGGTGTCCCACCGCGCCCCGCCCCCCGAGCTCACCTCTTTCCCGGTCAGGATGTGCCGGGCCAGCTTCACTTTGGCGAAGTTGCCCTTGCCGATGGTCTTAAGGAGTCGGTAGTTGCCGATATGGGGCTGCTCATCAGCAGAGGCGGCTGAGTTGCGGCCCCGCAGCATGTTGGACTTACTGCTGGGCTTGGGGTCGAGGTGTCCCAGGGTGGGCTGCAGGGTGGAGACAGGCACAGCTTTCCGGACCCCGCCCTCTCAGTGCCTGTACCCTTGCCCTTAGCTCTCCACAAAAAACCCCAGGGGGCTTGGGGGCAAGGGGTGGACTGCAGGGGGCTGGCAGGGAGGCAGAGGATCGGAAGGCAGAGGGGGAGGAGAGGAGAAACGAGCCAGCCTTCACTCCAAGAGAGCAGAGCGTCCGGTCCAGTGCCAGTGTCCTGTGGGCGTGGGAGCTCAGGACCTGTGCTGGGCCACCACCGTGGGCTCCGTGGGCAATAACCCACCAGCCCCTCCGCCTCCCGAGGGCGAGCGCCTCCTGCTGACTGCCCTGCTGCCCGTTCACGCCGGGACGAGGGGGGAGCCGCGTCCCAGGAGCCCAACAATCAGGATTACTTCAAAGCGCTCATCACCACCCAACACTTCACTTTTACTTTTATTATCTATCACTTTACATTCATTTGTTGTCGATGCCGGTGAGAACGGAAGCTCACGAAGGCAGGCATACACGTCATTTAGTCACTGACGCATCCCTGCACCTACACGATCAGAGTTATGGCCGACGCTCAATGAAACTTGTGCTGCTGTGAACAAACGGAGCGACAGGGTCTGAGCAAGGCGACCGTCTGCCCTCAGATACCCCGTCGCTCAAACGAGGGTGTGACAAAGCAGAAATCACGGAAACGGCCCTGAACAGCTACTGAAACAGAACACAAAAACCGTACGCCGCAGATGGAACCACGTTTACACGTGTGTTCCTCAGAGGGCTACACGGAGCTGCTACGGGGGGCCGGCGGCTCCGCCCCTCGGTGCACGCCTAAGAGAAACCGAGCAGACGACCACACCAATGCTCAGTTCACACTCGCCGCAGCCCCAGAGTAGAAACCACTCGAATGTCCGTGAATCGACGAACGGAGAAGCACACTGTGGAAAAGCCACATAGCGGAAACTTCGTCGGCAATAAAAATCAATGACACCTGCTACGACACGGAAGAATCTCGAAAACAGGATGCTAAGTGAACAAAGCTGGTCACAAAGGACCATATATTGTATGATTCCATTTATTTGAAATGTTCAGAATAGGCAACTCCACAGAGACAGATTAGTCTAGGACTGAGGAGGGTGGGGATTTAGGGATGACAACTCAGGGGTGTGGGGTTTCTTTCCGTGCTAATGAATGTGTCCTAATGAACTGATTGTGGTGATGGCTACATAGCTCTGTGAATTTACTCAAAGCCCCTTAATCGTACACTTTAAACGGGGGAATTGTGCGACACAGGAATTATATTTGAATAAAAGTGTTAAGAGCCTGATCTAAGTCTCATTTGGAGCCCTGATTTACCTCTCAAAGGGAAATGATGCCTGACGCCATGGCTCCCACATACTGGGGCAAAGCGCTGCCAGAGCTGCATCCCAGAACCATCCAGAGCTACCTTGGAAACTTCAAGGACACAGTGTGGAGGAGAGCAGGGTGACCAGAAGAGCGTGAGTCCAAGCTCTTCCTTTCTTCCTTCGGGCTGGGCTGTCGTGAAGCCCTCCACAACCACAGGGAAAAGACAGGACTTGCTATACCACCCAAGGAACTGTCCAGGGTTCCTTGCAAGAAGCTTGCTTCCCTCACCACATGCTTTCCAGGCAGAAAAGAACACAAAGCAAATAGCCTGCTATGGATGTTTCCCCTTTCTTCCTTGTGTCAACGGAGGACCTTTCTCTTTGCATAGGAGATGCTGGCTGGTTTGGGATAAGCGGTCTGACTCAGATTCCAAAAGCTTATGGATTTAGGCATTCGAGGAAAAAAAAGATCCCATGCATATGGTTTATTTTGAAGGGGGAGCTTCCCGACATCTCAGCAGAGTCCCTTTGAACCTCTTTTGCCCTTTCAGGAATGCTCTCTCTCTCCTGCGAGTCCTTACCAACCCTCCCATGTCCACCAAGTCCCCAGGGCCCTTGCAGTCTGCCTGCCGCAGCCCGCACAGCTCTCTTGCCCTCTCTACTTCAGACACCCTGCTTCTCACTTACCTTTGGCTGGTCCTCAGTGTTTGTTAGACCAGCAGACTTCCAAACACCTGCTTTTTACCCTTTCAGAGCAACCCTAGGGTTCACACCCCTTGCAGAGAAGGGCATTCATAAGCCCTGTACCTGTACGGAAGGGTACCCTGAGCCCCTTCCATCAGGGTCCTGAAGGCTAGGCCTCCGTGGCCTACCTCTTCTCAGCCCCATCCTCCCAGCAAGTGCTGCTAGACTGCCTACCGTCCTACCTGGCCTTGCTCAGGGGCCATGAACAGGGAAAACCTCCCCTCTGCCCCAGCTCCCATGAGAGGAAGATGGGTGGCAAAGTGTCCCTGGCAACCTCCAATTCACCCCCTAAGTTTCTTGTCACGCCCCTCTTTTCTGAGGATACTAGCCAAAGGCAGCAGGAGCTTGGCAGTCTCCAAGTCCTCAAAATTGGTAATAGGAATTTAGTGTGGACTTGATGATTCCGGCCCTCTGCCCCTCTGAAGCCAAATCTGGGAATCCTACTGTCCTTCCCGGCCTCTGCTCTGCCAGCACCCCCTCCCCCCGGCCCCCGCCCTTGGTGTTTCTGGCCCCCGGGGCTGGCCTGTCTGGGCCACACAGCAGGAGAGCACCGCCCACCGGGCTCAGCGGCACACGCGGGACCTCAAGCACATCAATAACCACAGAGAGGCTCTGCCGTCCCCCTCCCTCCTTACGGGGCAGAGAGGTGTGGTTAAGAGTGCAAATGCCAGAGACAAACTGCTAGCGTCCAAATCCTAAATCTGCCGATGACTCAACGCGTGCTAACTTCATTATTATCAACACCATCCTTAAGAGGGGGATGCGATTATTACAAAGAGGGAAGGAAACCATCCAAAAGAGGACCGGCGCAGGTGATCCCACACGTCTGTGTCAGAGGATGGTCTAGTGGGGGCCGAGGAGCCCTGTCCGGCAGAACTAGGTTTGGGTCGTGGCTCCCCCACTGCCATTAGTTTCCTCATCTGTAAAGTGGCGGTAAAATATTCCCTACTTCACATTAGGTGAGAGAACACATGTAAAACACTTCATCCAGTGCTCAATGAGGAGCAACCACTATTGCTATCATTTTTAGTTCCCAAATGCTACTGTCTGCAAAGTCAAAGGTCTCTTGGTCAACAAGCCTTCCACCTCTGAGTGGAGCCCTCCTAAGCCAGCGTTCGCTCATTGGAGGCCAAGGCCACAAGAGATGCTCTGGCCCTCCCCGAGGGACAGGGGGCCAGGCTGAGCTGTGGACGCCCTCCCCTGTGGCCCGCGTTGCTAAGCCTGCACCAGCACCTCTAGCCTCCACAGGAGGCGACCAGACGGGGCAGCTCTGAAGGACTGGTCCCAAGTCGGGCATCCGGAACAGAGAGAGAGAAGGTTCCACTCTTCCAGGACCGAGAAGTAGAGAACGCTGGCCTGTGCTCTTTGATCCCCTGCTCCCAAATTCACCCACTCCCCTTTCAGGACTGAAATCACCCGACTGTCAGGACTCAAAGACCGAAGACCGCAGCTCTCCTCTCCCTCCTTTTCACCTCTTCTCGGAGACATTTCCCATAGCAGGGATGCGGGCCAAGGTGAAGAGAGCCCAAGGAAGTAAGCAGAGGAAGGGAGCGGAGAAAGGAAAAAGTCTCCAGTAGGAAACGTTTCTCGACCACGGCCCCACACGAGGTGGCTGCCCTGAGGTGGAGGTGAGGGTGCGGAGACCGTCTCTTCTGTCGTCCTGACGGGGCCCACTCGGCCAGGATCCCGATCTCACCACCAGGTGGGGGGCTGAGGACCGGCCGCCCTTCTGGGCCCACGCAACAGGATCTGGCTAAAGCCACACTCTTCCCTCCACCTCTGTCCTCCCTGCTCACAGTAAGACAGGAACAGCGCACGTGCCCAAAGCCCTGGCCCACAGAGCACCGGCGTCAGGCCCTAAAAATCTGAGGAAGTCTGCTGCAAGGTGCCAGTGTGAGTCTCAGGCAGCCTTCAGGAAGCACAGGGGGTCGCCCTGCGAGGCGGTGTTTGGAACCGGCGGCAGACCACACCGGGGACTTAGCCGGCCTGACTCAGAAGCGGGACGCGAACAGCTTCAGAGGCTCAACGAAGAGGTGGAACACAGGACCCGGGGAGAAAAGAAAGAGCCTTCTACTTCGCCGGCCCTTCAACCTGGGATCTCCAAACTCAGCCTTAGGCGTGTTGCCAGATTCACCCGGAAGACAGCCTCCACCCCAGAGGCCCAGCGCTGACTCAGGTAGGCAGGGCCCCTTCCCTAACGCTGGGGGCTCCTGCCGACAGTTCTCCCCCAGAAAAGCTCACGCTGTGGGGCTCTGCATTGAGGCCCCGCCTCGAGTGTCCTGAGACTTCCCCAGGGCTGGGACGGGTGAGAGGCAGGTCCGCCCTGGCCAGAGGCAAAGTAAGCCTGGGCACCGTGGGAAGAAAAGGGTCCCTTGGGCGCCGGCCCAGCGCACCGGGCCCAGATCCCAGTCTCCCCTCACTGGAACACCGCAGCACCCTCCCTGGGCCTCCACCTGTCGCCTGCCCCCTCCTCTCACTCTGGCTGCGCCTGCTGACTCAACCTACGGAGACTCTTCTTCCGGTATTTGCCCCCTCTTCCTTTCCCAGCCAGTGCCTCTTTCCACGGATTTTACTACCCACTACCCGTGCTAGCGCCTGGCTCCATTTAGCAATTCTTTAGACATCCTGTGTTTGGGGCGGGAGGGAGGAGAGAGGAAGGGGGCAATCCCACAGCAGAAAAGGGGAAAACATACCCGGCTGGAGAAAGGGACAAGGACTACCAGCAACTTCCATTCAGCAGAGCCCACAGCAGAACCTGTCAGGCAGCGAGGGCAAAGTACAGAGGCCGGGAAGAGCCAGGCCCAGGGCGGGGGCTGCCGGCTCTGCCAGCCACCCTTACTCAGCCGAAGCAGGCGACACCTTCCACCACCTCCTCAGTGAGAAACAGTGAAGCAGCCAGGCCCCGGCGGCTCCTGCCTGGGAACCCGGACTGTGTCGCAACCGAAACCACCACTAGCAGAGAGAGACCCGGCTTGGCAAGGAGAGCAACAGGGACAAAAAGCCCCGGCTTCCCGCGGGCCAGGGCCTGGTGGCCAGAAAATGCATGCAGTCCCAGGACACGACACCGACACGGGGAGCAAGGTGGGAGGAAAGGGGCAGGCAGGCAACGGGAAGGAAGGGAGACAGAGAGAGAGCGCGAGGGGCGGGTTTAGATCAACTTCCTTCTCCCTTCCCCTCCCCCTCCCCGGAAGTGGGCTGCCCCACCCTCCCCAAGGTGCTTTGCTGGGTAACAGCTGGGAGAGGGTGAGGAGGATCCCTCCAGCCAGGGCTGTCATAAAGTCCTTATCTCACCTGCAGCAGGTGGGACCTGGGTAGGGGCCCCAACTGGCGGGGAGGAGACGTGTGAATCAGGTCGGCTGACCCGGAGAGCAGCGGCCATGCTGAAGCCCAGCGAACCACCCCCGGGAGAACCAGACGGGGGGGTTGAGCAGAGACCAGCCACGCAACAGCGGCAAATGGGCCTCCTGCGTCACAAAAAGCAGTGTGTAACTTAGAAAACTGCACATTCCACTTCCATGCAAAATATTTTGGACGTAATTTCAGGGAGTTCAGGGACCCTGTGAAGCCCCTTTAGATGTCGATGGGTTCTAGACTAAAACTCTTTGTCACTGACTGAATAAGACATTTAATCCTCAATCTTGCTCCAAAGATGGGGAACCAACCAAATGTCCCTCTAAGTCCCCTCCAGCCCTGATCCTGGGAGTCCATCCCTAGGTTCCTACCCAACCTCCAACAAGTCTCCGCCAGCACCCCGTCCAACACTGCTTTAAGAACTTTGAGGGCCGGGGACAGCAGGGACGCTGGTCTTCACACCTTCCTGCTACAGAGCTCTCCTGTCTGGGCATCTGCTAACTTGGGGCGACTGGAGCCCTCCCTTGTCTGAGTTCTGCGTTCCGGTCACGCTCTTCTTCTGGCTCCCAGATCTACTTCGAATTCATTCCCTACCTCTAGGCTAGGCTCCTTCCCACTAAGCAGCTCTTGAAAGAGCTCATGCTGGCAGGCCATAAACCCCCCTAGGGAAGGGCAAAGCCTCCTCTGTGCCCCCCCAGCACCTGCGCACAGATACCAGGGAGACTATGCCACTCCGCGTTCGCCTTACACAGATCAACACACTCAACATTTCTGACACCACCTTCTGCTGCCACACTCTCCCTGCGTTCTCCACACCCGCAGGGAGCATCCTCCCATTACAGAGGAGAAATTAAAGCACAGAAGTGACGAGACTCGCCCAAGGTCCCACGGCCTCCCAGCACAGACCTGGGACTGGAGCCCAGGGCTTTGGTGCCCAGGTCGGCGCTCTGCTGTTCCTCCTGGCCCCCTTTGCTGGCTTCCCCCAAAAGAAGCTAAGGAAGCGGGAAGGCGGGTCGGGGGGCGGGGGGGAGATGCTAGGGCAACAGGAATGCCAGCGAAAGGCTCGGGCCAGCGCGCAGGGCTGCGGTGAGGACATACCCAGTGGGTCCCACAGCACGCCCTGCTCCTCTTACTGCTCTCCAAAGTGGGCCCTGATCTCAGTGCTAGAGCTTAGGGTTTATTCTGGACCCTGGGCTCAGGCTTGCCTGCGACCACCTGCCCCTTCACTCAAGAGGCCAGAACGGGATCAAAAGGCTTCAGTTTTCCAGTCCCTAGGGTTCTGCAATGTGACAGAAGGATTGTTTCCTCAATCCTGTTTGTGGGAAGCAGTTAGGGGTTTTGTAAACTGAGGAAGTACCGAGCACTGACCTCAAACAGAGAGGCTGGGGAGAAATGGGTATGACTGAGTTGACAAGTCACGTGGCCGTGGTGAACAGCTAGTTCTTTAACCCTTTCTCCTTCACTGCATCCAGGAACCCTCTCTGCACCCTTTAATCCTGAGCAACTGTCACTCTCAACTGCCAAGAGCCAAGAAACCCGAGGAGCATTGTGGGTAGGAGAGATCTCCTAAGGCTGGGGGGAAGCACTGACCAGTGGGGAGGTCGGGTGCAACCTCCCCACCCCCAAAATTAACTGTGATGGCTCTGCCCAGGGGAACCCCACCTTCCCTTAATACCCTGGTGCAGGAGGGAGGTGGGGCTGTGTCAGAGCGTCAGAGGGCTGCTCCCTCTTTCTAGCCGGGGCAGGTGCCCCCCCTGACGGAGGACACCTGCAGAGCCAGCAACTGAAGCCCCAAGCCCAAGCACGGTGGGATACTGCCCACTAGCTAGCTGTTTGAGCTCCAAGCCTCACCCCAACGCAGGGAGACCAGCGCTGCAGCCCGGGTTCGGAGGGGAGCAGCCTGTAGGCCTCCAAGCAGCCATGGCAGGAGCCAGCACGTGCCCGGGAGGACCAGCAGGGAAGAAACGACCAGAACGGATCCAGCACCTCCGGCTCGCACCCCGGCATGCATGGACATTACGATACAATGCTCATTTCCCAAATCTCCTGCCTTCAAAGCCACTTGAAATGCCGGGCTCTTCCTCAGACGAGGTGGATTCTACCGAGCAGCCACAGCTTTGCCAGCTTCCGGGACCGCTTCGTCCCTGAGAATCTGCTTGCTGGGGTCTGGTCTCTATCTCGATCCCCAATTACTGCTGCGAATTCAGCAAACCTTTATTGGGGGCCTACCTCTGGAGCCAGGGCTAGTTACAAAGTTCAGAGAGATCTGGTTCCTGCCTGCCAGAAACTTAGAGGAGGGAACTGTGTATTATATCAGACTCACCACGGTATCTCTGCTTACTTGGTAAGGGAGGCAGGATAGCATGACAGAGCTCTGGAGGCTGATGGGCCTGGGGCGGGAGCCTTGCCTTTGCTCCTTACCAGTTCACTGAGCACGATGAAGATTCCTTGACTTTGCTAGATCTCAGTTTCCTCATTTGGGACATGAGGACAGCAGCTGTACCCACTTCACAAGATCGGCATGAAGACAAAACGAAAAATGCATGCCAGGGTGGACCGCAGCGCCCAGTGCGCAGTAAGCTCTTGACAATGTTTCCTATGATCTGGCTTCTCTTTTGGATAGGAACCTGTTTCCCATCTCCAGGGATCCTCTGAGCCCAGAGAAGAGCTATCATCTCTAAGAACTTGACTACAAGCACCAGCGGAGTAATATTGCTTCTGGAACATGGAAAAGTCATATTTCTACCATGGCTGGGCTGTCAGGCAAAAAGGACCCTCTTTCCTAACCTAAAACCGCTCCTGCCAAGAGGAGTGGGTGAATGAGAAGGCAGCCACGCCTCTGGCCTCTAGGTAGCCCAGAGGAGGAGGAAGCTGTGCCTGCTCTTCCTTTCCTCATGGGCTCCTTAACTCCTTCCTCCCACAAGAGGTCCAAGAAGCAGCCGACATACCAGTACCACATGGTGCCAAGGGCTGGGGGAAGCTCACACTGCCAGCCTCGCACTCCATTCGGCGCCGCCCGTACCAGTGGGTTACTGTAACCATGGAGACCAACAAGTTCCTCCATATCACAGGAGAGAGTCAGCCTGCCAGCAGCCCCGGGCTCTGGGGGAGGCAGAAGGCAGCCTGCAGCAGAAAGGCTTGGCTCACTTTACAGAGGATTGTGGGGGGCTGATGGGAGTCTAACCAGGGCAGCTGAGGTGCCCGGGCCTCCCTCTTCCTTCCCTTGTAGCTCATGTTTTTTGTTTTTTTGTTTTGTTTTTTAAAGATTTTATTTATTTATTTGACAGAGAGGAGAAAGATCACAAGTAGGCAGAGAGGCAGGCAGAGAGAGAGAGAGGGGGGAAGCAGGTTCCCCGCCGAGCAGAGAGCCCGATGCGGGGCTCGATCCCAGGACCCTGGGATCATGACCTGAGACAAGGCAGAGGCCTCAACACACTGAGCCACCCAGGCGCCCTGTAGCTCATGTTTTTATTCAGCATTGTCTGGCTGTATACAGTGCAGCAAAGGGCTGGAGCCCTGGATCTGCAGTGGGACCCCAGCTCCGCCACTCGGGCCGCCGGGTAGGGACGGCTCAGAAGGGTGGTGTGGAGTCAGACAGAGGCACACGCACGAAAAGCAAGGCTCTAGCTATCACGTAACATCTTCTTTTAGGGGATCCGGGTCAGTAAACACGCTTATCCCTAGTTTATCCCAAATCCTTTCTTCCAGGAATTATCTAGACACCTTCTTAGCAGAGAGCGATCTCTCTTCTCTGGATCTCACAGCACCCTGTCTCTACCCGTTCATCTCTTCTGACTCTGTGTCGCCACGCCCCGGCCTCCTCGAGCTCGGAGAGGTCAGAGACGGTGTCTTGCTCACCCTCGTATGCCCTCAGTGCCCAACACTTAGTATTTGCACCTGGCTGGCCTGTGGTGAAATACTTGAGGAATAAAAATGACACAAGTTTTTGATCCTTACGGTCACCCTCCTGGAAGGTGAGACAAGGGCAGAAGGAAGATCAAAACCTCTTGCCACAAGACCCCTTTCTCCTCTTTCAATGCAGTTGTTGGTTCCCCGTCTGGCCTTCCCACTGGACAGCGCTTTAGGGAGGGACCCGGGTCTGTCTGATTCATGGCCCAGAACAATGCCTCTAGCGCAGAGCAGGAGTCAGCAGTCGGTACTGAATGAATAAATGTGTACGAAGGAATAAATAAGAAACCGTGTAGGGGCATCTTCTGGGCCCCGCACTAGGAACCTGCATCCGTGTCCTCTGCAGACAACATCCAAGTGGGCAGGAAGCCACAAGATCCCCTCGCCCAAGGAGTGAGGGCATCTAGGGAGTGTTAGTTCCATGAACGAACTTCCTCGGGTGGTGACAAGGCCCTTGGTGCTCTCTCCGGACACAATGCTGGAGGCAGAGGTGGTCACCAAGGTGGACTGGAGACGGACTCAGAACAGAGGCACAGCCAGGGATGGGAGGGCCTACGCCCCCACACTCCCATCCCTGACCCCCCGCAAACAAGCCCAAGGCCCCTCCTTTCATCATGGCGGTGGGGGGGCTCTCCTCTGAACTTCCTGATGCCCAACAACCACTGGGCCCCCCCCACGTGAGACCACTCGTGTCGCCACGCCCCGACACTCTCTGCCTCTCCACATTCAGTCTCACAACTGCTTTGCTCTCCAAACCACTGTGTCTTGCTGTGACAGTACAAGGCAGCTCGGGCCATTCCAAGAGCTACTGATTTGGGGAAGTGACAGTGACTTGTAGGAGACATTTATTCTTTGCCACACGGAGAGTTCGGCTTTCTTATTTCCTCCTTGAACCAATGTAATGACTATAAGGCCCTGTCACCCCTAGAATGCCAACAAAATTCACCCATACACACCTTCCCCCTGTCCTGCTGCAAAAATTGGCATTCCCACCCTGCCCCCCACCCCTCCCCAGGCTGCCTCCTGTTACAGAAAAGCAAAGGAACTAAAAACGGCAGCTGGGGAGCTCAGTTGACTCACCCAGCATAATCATCTCCTCCCAGAATCTCCCCATCTTCTCCTGGGGTTTTTGCCAACACAAAGTAAAAAAGAAGCACGAGATCTTAAAAACACACACACACACACAAACAAAAAAACCCCCACAAAAAACCTCTCGGAAAAAAACAAAAAACAAAAAACAAAAACCTCTCTCGGCGTTTATGCAACAGCCTCTCTACCTGAGTTCAGATTTAACCCCTTGTATTGGCCCTTTCCAACGTGGTCTCCTCAGAACGTCTTCGCGCCGAGGAGCGGCTCCCGCTCCAGGCTGGGAAACAGGCCTGCTGGGTCCTATCCAGTTCCAGCTCCGCACTGGAAGGTGCTGAATACATGTGCCTCCTTCCACGGCACCTTCCTCTGGAAGTGGAACAAAGACTGCCTCCCTATCCCTCCAGTCTCAAAGAGGGTGCTGAAGGAGGAGGAGGGAATATCAGGAAAAACACTGGGACAGCACTTGCTGCCCCAGGAGTCACCAGGGCCAGAGGTCGGAGCTTGAGCAGGGGAATAAGGAAGGGAAACCACCTAAGGTCATCACTGCCACTCTCGCCTCAGGACGGTCCCCACCTGGCCGGGCTGCAGGGCGGCTGCTCCACTTTCGTGACCATTAAAAATCCAACTGGCCACGCTCGGCCTCAGCAAACCCCCACGGGGCTGCTCCGCTCACAGGCGGAGGTGTCATCTTCCTCCTACAGCAGACTGTTAGGAACCCAAGCGGGTGACAGCACCTGAGTGGTGGCACTTGGGGGGGGAGGGGGCTGTTTCCAGCACCTCCTGACAATGAGTCCAATCAGCTAAAATTGAGAATTTGGTCTCCCCCATCCCTTAGCGCGATCGCGGGAGGGAGTGTAGCTCTCAGACCACCCCTCTGGGCGTGGGCGGGAAGTGGTACCTCTGTGTGTTTCTTTTTGTCTTCGTCATTTGGTATCCAGAAGGCCAACTTACTTTTTGTAAGAGATGCTCTGACTGCAAACTAACGAGAACTCTTGTACAAAGCGTACACAAATACGCTGCGGCTCGCTGGGTCAAGAAATCCCCGACTTAACCAAGAGTTCCATTCGGAGAACAACGGTGGCTGTGTCTTAGAGCAGCTCATGAGGGCCCACCACTGAATCCGAAGTAGTATGGTAGCCACACTGAAGATGTACTCCAGAGCCCAGGACGGGAAAACCAACTCAAGAGCTCTTTGCTCCCTAAGCAGCACGGGTGGCAGTAACTGAGGCTCTGCAGCCTTCAAACCCTGGGTGAGGGCTTCGAACAAGAGAACCCGAGCTGGAGGAGAGGGCTTCAAAACATCTGGGGTGGTCGGGTAGGAGGCGGGGCCCGAGGAGAAATGAACACACGCAGAGGTGAGAAATGAGGCTGGAGTTTCGAAAGGAATTCTGAGTGGGTATTGCCTTACAGCAAAGAAGGGCTAATCAAGGAAGACCTCTCTGGCTTTCTCTCTTCCAGCTAGAGAGAGAAGAGGGAGCCTGGGACAGCCCCCTGACATATCAGGGGCAAATGCTCCTTAGAATGGTATCCCTGCTCGGCACCTGAAGCCTGGGATGCGCTTCCCATCCACCTCACTGGGCCCACTGTGGCCTCCACCCTGGGCTGAGGACAGAGACTTGTTGGACCCTCTTACTAAGTGGCCACGAGCTGGGCAGGTGCCTTGGCTAGCTGGCCAGATATTTGGAAGAGGGCTCATTCGTCAGAAGTTAGGTGGGGAAGACTGGAAAGCTTCTCCGTGAGACTGTGTGTATGTCGGCTTCTGCTTATAGGCCTCAGTGTCCCCTAAAGCCAAACACTGCTCATTTTCTGGTGGCAATGGCAGCTCTACTCAGGGCGCCCTAGTTGTTCGTGCAGTTGACCTAGGGAGCAGAGAGGATGGTAAACGAGAAGACAGCCATTATCCATTAGAAGTGCCTTCTTAACAAGCACTTTTAATAGTTAATTCATCTTTTCGGAGATAATCCTAGGAAGAGTCTGTTTTTTGTTTTTTGGTTTGTTTTTCTTTTTTTAAGATTTATTTATTTGAGAGAGAGCACGAGTGGGAGGGGCAGAGGGAGAGAGAATCTCAAGCAGGCTCCGCACTGAGCGCAGAGCCCAACTCGGGGCTTGATCTCAGGACCCTGAGATCTCGACATGAGCCGAAACCAAGAGTCAGATGCTCTACCGACTTAGCCCCCCAGGCGCCCCTGTGAGTCTGAGCCTTCTGACCTCTGAGATGAACCTGGGAGCAGGGTGCTTTGGTGCAGATTAGCTCAGTGCTGGTGGAAGCCCTCGAGAACGAGAACCACCGGTTAACAGGTGGGAGCTGGGAAAGAAGGGAACCACTGTTGGCCATTATTAAATGCATTATTATGCAGACTGCAGACAAGAGAATGCTGGTTATTTTGAAGGAGGCAAGCAGCCAAGTCTCTAGCTCATCACCTCCGAATTCACCTAGAGAGTGCAGGGAAGAAAGGGTGCCTAGAGGCAAACAGACCCTCCCCAACACATCCCAAAGGGCAGCTCTAATTACCAACAGGCATGGTGGCTTAAATAAAGATCTGAAGACTGAGAGAAAAAAACCCACCCAGGATACCTCTGATCAGAAGGACCTAGCCAGGTCGCAGGAGGCCATTGCTGCTCTATCTGCTGTCCTATCTAGTCCGAGTCCAAGCAACCACCACAAAGACCCCAGAGGCACAGAAGGGTTCCTACTAAGAGAAGACAAAAGGCATCAAGTCAGAATTTACCGAATATCAAACCCCGCCCAAGATACAATGCCTGCAACATACGAAATGCTCAAGACATGCTGGCTATTATCACTAGAATTCCATATGCTTTCCCAACTTATTCTGTAGGTTACCAGAAAGAGGTTAAGATTTTTGGCTTTCACTTCTTTACCTAATGCTCACCACAGATGTTCTCCATCTCCAAAATGAGATGGATCTTTTCTTTTGAACTGGCCTGGGAGAGCTCTTGAGATGAAGACCAAGTTCTGCTCATCTGTTGGCACAGCTTGGACTTGGACTTGGGTTTGTGGCAGAGCCAGCAAAGGCTCCAGCGGCTTAACTGTTTTATCCCTTCCATAAAAGGCCACTCTACTCTGCCCTGATAAAAAAAAACACATTAGACCTACACATCCCACCCTAGGAAAATCCAGAGTACACCCCCCAGCTCCCGTGATACACAACGTCGGCACTATTTTCTCGATATGCGGACCTGGGAGCTTGCAAATCAACCGTTGCAACGGGACATGTGCCTAGTAACTAAGAAACGGACACACACAACTCACACACAGTGTGGCTAGAGTCCCTGGCACGTCCTGAAGAGGACTGGCTCTTCAGCTGTGACACACGGAAGGCTGCGTGAGGGGAGCGGGGATGCGGGGGGGGGGGGGCGGTGGTGGAAAGCGAGCTGCACTCCTCGCTCTGGGGCGGCTCTGGCTCGGAGACTCAGCGGCCTTCCTCGGCGGCCAGGCTCCCACCACCAGCTGTCCCTCACACAACACAACAAGATCACTGTTTGGGAAGATGGGATTTTCGGTGTTGGGGTTTTGTATCCATGAACTAGCATGCATCTGTCTCGGGGGCAGTTTCCCGAAACAGCTGCATGTCCTGGGCCCCCGTAGCCAGGATTTGAGATATAGGAGAAAGAGAAATGAGACACCAGAAGTAGGAATTCAGGAAGAGTAAAAGCAGGAAGGGAAGAAACTGCCTTCTTCTCACCCCTGTCCCACAGGGGCTGACTTTCCCTACTTAGTCCCCACTAAGGAGTCACACACACCCCCACTTAGAGCAGTTCCTGTTTATCCACGGGGGATATTCTCCAGGACCCCCCAGTGGACGCCTGAAGCCACAGACGGCACCAAACCCTATATACAGTTGAGCCTTGAGCAACACGGGTTTGAACTGGGCGGGTCCACTTCTACACGGATTTTTTCCCATACAGAACAGTACTGTAAATGTATTTTCTCTTCCTTATGACTTTCTTAGTAACATTTTCTTTTCTCCAGCTTATTTTAAGACTATGGTATATAACGCATATAACATACAAAATACGGGTTCATCGACTGTTCACGCGATCGGTAAGGTCAACAGTAGGCTACAGGTAGTTAAGTTTGGGGGAGTCAAAAGTTATACGCGGATTTTCGACTGTGTGGGGCTCAGTGCCTCGAACCCCTATGTCTTTGAGGGTCAACTATATACTATGTATTTTCCTACAGATACATACCCAATGATAAAGTCTGATTATAAATTAGGCACAGTAAGAGACCGACGGAACAATTTTAACAGCATACCGTAACGAAAGTTATGTCAATGTGCTCTCTCAAAATATCTCCCTGTATTCCCCCTTCTCGTCAGGATGGGAGATGACACAATGCCTATGTGGGGAGATGAAGTGACGTGAGGGATGGAGCGTCAGGCTACTACCGACCTTCCGACGGAATGTCAGAAAGAGGACCATCTGCTTCTGGACTGCGGGTGGCCATGGGTCACTGAAGCCGCAGACCGTGAAAGCGGGTAAGAGGGGACCATGGTACCTTCCTTGGCAAGACCCAGGCTTCCTCCTGGCGTCTCCACCTCTTCACCCTGACAGCTCTGCCACGTCAAGTGGCCGTGGCATCTAAAGCTGATGCCGGCTACCCCGTGAAGAGATAACCAAGGTCACGGGAGCTGGCCGGACACATTCTGCTGCACTTGTTTATCGGCAAGAGGATTAAAACAACCTGTCAGGGGAGGGAAGGGGGCAAACCCTGTACACAGGGCAAGCACTGGCAACGCAGCCCAGAGGCCTCCCGCCAAGAAATCTTTTGCTCAAATATAAAGCAGAAATCTCTCGCCAAACGCCAAACCAGCTAACGACGCCAAATGCACTTATGATCCAGTGACCTTGAGGCACTGCTCAATTCTTCCAACGTTCTTTGTATGAAAGGTTAATGTTAGGAGTTTTTTGCGCGGGGGGGGGGGGACTAGCGGCAACACAGTACCCCCATGAAGAGCCGCAAACTAAATTCAAACCCAAGCAAAGCCTTTCTGGCTCACCAAGAAATGTCTAAGGTGTGCGGTTTACGCAAGAAGGGAGGGTCCAAGGGGGTCTTGGGATAAAGCAAGCACTCAGTTCTCAGATGCCGACAGGCCCGACCAGAAGTCAAACTACCCAAATGGAACTTCCTAAACTATTTCTTGCCTCCTCAAAGCCAGAACTGGGAGGCAAACTGGGGACAGCGCCAGGGCGGAGGGGCTCAGGCGGCAGGGAGTCTGGGGACCCGAGGAGAATTACCCTCTCTAACCAGAGAGTCAACCTGACAATGGTAGCACTGGCCACAAGACACAGGGAGGAGGAGGGGAGAGAGAGGTCAGCCCCTGAGCCCGTGGCTCCAGGCAGCCTAAACTCTTGGGAGCGATGTTGCAGAGAAGCTGGCCCCTGGCTCTGCGAAATGAGATTCTCTCCCCCTTGTTCCTTCACAAAGCCATCTGTCATAGCCCCCGAGTAACCAGTCCTCCCCTCTCAGCAAGCTGGGGATACTCTGGTCTGGTCGCTGCCTCAGGCGCTTGAGCCTCAGCAGCAAGAAGGTGCTTCCACTTGGGTGTTCCCGTGGCCGGCTGGAGAGGTGGGCGGAAGAGGGCTGGGGGAGGGCCCTTCTCTGGCCAGCCAGAGGGGAAAAATGAAACACCTGCTGGCAACCTGCGCTCCTTCCCTCAATTTCCCCTTTTAGCAAAGGGGAGCAGCTACCGCTTTCCTAACCCTTTACTCACAGTCTAGCTGAGGCCAGGGAAGACAGACCCCTACCATGAAAACAGAAGGTAGCAGTCTGGCTTAGGAACTAAAGAACCTTGCTTAGGGAAAAGAGGGGTATTACGCTGCAGGGGATTCCAAGAGTAACCTCCCCGAACCCCCCACCGTTTAGAGGTGCTTTCCATTTCCCCATGCATCCAAGAAGAGGGTGGCCTCGGGCAGACACACACCTGGCTGGGTCACCGTCTCCTCTAAGGAGCCCTGGTCTCCCTGACACCAAGTGAGCCCACACCTGCCACAGAGGACCAGCCCGAGACGGCAATGTGGTCCGGAGGTCAAATACTCACTCGTGCATGAATCCTCCTCCAGATAGCCGCTGTCATGCGGGGCAGTGAGGCGGGCTGAGTCCCGCTTGGAGCCTCTGAGCCGGTCACTCCAGTTTGCTCGGCAGTTTTGGGGGTGGGACGGGGCAGGAGGGGGGAGAGGAGGAGGAAGAGGAGGAGGAGGAAGGGAGATTAAGATTCTCTATTTTCAAGCCCCGCCCCTAAAACCAGGGAGGGAAGCAGCTGAGTTCCCGTTGCGGGCGCGCTCCAATCTCCAGCCCTACGGAGCCAACCAGCCACAGAAGGAACTCTAGGGAACGTGCACATCAAACACTGGGAAAAGGAGGGGAAACCAACATGGGTAGAAGTGAGCTGGTCCCCTGCCGAGAACTCTGAATGGTACTCCTATCAGAACTAGAACATAAGAGGAGGTGGGCAGGTTTATGGTCCCTGGGGAAAGGCAGGAGGGGAAACAGTAAAAGCCAGGCGAGCACGGGAACAAAACTCGCTCCCTGGCAGGAGAGGGGCCAGCCCAGCCGTCTGCAGGGCGGCATCCGTATGCGGTCAGAGGCGAAACACTGTCCTATGACGCCTTTCTGAGGCAGACAGTCCAGGCTCTAACCTCGGGTCAATCTTCACACGCTCTGCCAGCTGTGCCCTGAACCCTGCAGTCTGGAGCGCGGTCATCTCCCCAACCTGGGAAGTTAAGGTCTGCCGCTCAAGCAGCTGAGGACAGGTCGGCAGGGGGACTCTCTCTGGCTGTGCCGTGCAAGTGACTCTGTGACCAAGGGCAGAGCAGAAGCCACAGATGATGGCCCCGCCCCCGGGGAGGAGAGAGCTCCTCCTTCGCCAGAGCAGAGCCCAGGGCTGCCACAGAGAGGTGCTGTTGAGCGACAGAAATGTCTGTCCGGAGTGGCATGAGGGACAGCCACCAGGTCCTTCCTCTTTCTCACCGAATGCTACCAGGGGCCTCCACAGGCTGCCTTTGAAGAGCCGGCCAGGACCTCGGGTGGCAGCAGCGGCCTGTGAGTCACTCCCCCACGAGAAGAGGGAAATCGGTCCGAAGCAGCTCCCCAGCGTCCTCAGCCAGCCCACCCCGAAGCTAAAGCCGGAGTCGGCCCACCAGGACTGTAGCCTCAGCTTCCTCTCCACCCAAACCAGTACGTAAAAAAACCAGTCCCGTCCCTCACTCTACAGCACGGGGTGGGGGACACAGTCATGTCAGCAGGGCGCTCGGCACTGGCCATAGGAAGTGACGGCTTCACAATCTAAATGGTCCTCCAACACATTTGTGTATCTGTGTGCACATGTACGTGTGGCTACGTGTGTGTGTAAATGTCTATGTACGTATATATATACATATACATATACGTAAAATGTACCTACGCAATCCAAAAAATGGATTTTCAGTCCAGACCCACATGGGTTCTGGATTTTTCCTTCAGCTGCATAATGAGCTGGCTGGTTCCCTTTCCCTGCCTGCAGTTCCAGCCTGGCCCCTGGCCCTTCCTAGAGTCTCACTCTGGGCTCCAGCCAACTGCCTTCAAACGTAGAATCTTCTCTCAGACCTCCAGGCCTTTGCTACCGCCTCCCACCGCCTGGAACACTTCCCCTCCATTGCCCACTCCCATTACTCTTCCTGGTTAGCCTCCGCTCAGACATCGCTTCCAGGAAGCTTTCCCTGGTCCATCCCTCTGACTCCACAAGGTCCCTGACACACATCACTTCAAGCCTCATGTACAAGGACTTCGTGGCTTGCTGAAGGGCCTACTTCACAACTCTTGGTGGCTGTCTTGTTCCAGACTGAGAGCACCCCGAGGGAAATTTCCAGGACTTAGGTCATCGTTGTGTCCTCAGTGCCTAGGTACAGAACCCGGCACCTAGCAGGCTCTCTATAAATGCCTTCCTAATTCACGAGGGAAAGTCAGGGTCAGGGTCTTCCCGCTTTTCCCAGAGTCTCCTCACCTGACAGCTCTCAGCACAACTCTGCCTCATGTGAGCCCTCCAACCTGGGTCAGGGCTAGAATGCTGGTGCCCGTTGCTTTCAATCCATTCCCCAAGGCCTTCTGGCACCTCTATGGACGGAGTGTCTGGCAGGGTTTCAGAACTCATCTCCGGTGCGTGGAGCTGGGGCCTGCTGCCCTTCCACTTGTCCTTTCCCAGCCTCCCTTCTACCACGAGGCCTGGGGGTCAGCCCCTCCGCAGGCCTTCCAAGCAGCAGGACTGCCTCTGAAGTGGAAGTGAGGGGGGGGGGTTGGTGCCAAGGTCCCCGAGAGAGACAGAGTGATTCTAGACCCGGTCCCATTCAAACAAGTTATATGACCTTGAGCAAGTCATTCGCCCTCTTGGGCCCTGTGTCTCCGCACCTGTGAAATGAAGGTCTGTTCTGTGTGGGCGTGAGGGTTTTCAGCGCCTCTGCGCTCATAAGCCTTCCAGGGCTGTCCCTGAGACGGTAGCAAGAAGTGAGCACGGTCTGCACATCCTGAAGACCACATCCTGACCTTGGTTTACATCGGCTCAACCTGCCTAAAAGTCTGGCTCCGTACATAATATGCCTTGGACACCAGGCTCACACGCTGGAAAATCTCCTCTGCCTAGGGCTGAAAAAATTAAAGTTAACTCAGGTGACTACCCCAGACTTAGAAACATTACAACCCTGAACTCAGGGTGCCCTAGGGAAGGATCCTCTCCCTCCCTAGACTTCATTTAGCCACAATTTGTAAGCTCCTCAACTCTCCCAGCCTCTCCGCCTACCACGAGCTCTAAGGCACAGGGGACAGGCACTGGGACACAGAGTCTATTTCCAGCAGGCCCCAGGCTCTGCACACTGAGCAGGAGCCACACCCCGGAGGCACTCCTCAGCCCGGCGGAGTACTAGCACGCCCAGCGCCCATCCCCACCGGCAGCAGGATTCCCCAGCAGCCTGGCTCCTCGGAGAGCTCCTGGGTCCAGAGCTGCCCACCCGATTGTCCTGGGCAGGTGACCCACGAGGAGGGACTGGCTTGGCAGAGCCCCAAGCAGCAGTTTCAGTCTCCCTGCCCCGAGTAAAGGGACGGGGGGGGAGGCGGGTCCCAGCAGACCAGTCCAACAGGTCCTTTTGCCACCACCCTACACAGCTAGTGCCTTCTACACCAGTTCAAAAGCAGGAGATTCAAAAGTCAGGCGGAGCTTTCACACCCTGAGTCACAAGGACCAGGGAATTGAGAAGAAAAGAGAAAATGGTCATTCTCTCATTCTTGCCCTACCCACAATGGTCCTGGAAAACATGGTCCCTGATCTCATAGTTCTTGGGTCTATTTAGAAAAGCAATTGATCTCCCCCAAGATGCTCAAAGAAAAACCTGGGTTCTCATCATCACCAGACACTGAGGTGGTGTGAAATTAGTTCTTCCTGTGCCATGCTCCTGAGCTTTACGCCCACTATAAATAACTCCAGTTTCTGATACAGACCACATGATCTCGCCGACTCTGGACAAAATCCCCAACACTCAGTGTGCCTCTGTTCACCCATCCAAAAGAGAGAAGGATGAGGCCAGAGACGCTGTGTGTCAGAGGCAAGAACAAAACTCAGCAAAACCAGGAGGGCTTGCTTTCTGGCTCCCGTCCCTACCTGAGGAAGCCAGACTGGGCTGCTTCAGCAGCGTGTTCTCCCCGTACGGTTTCCTCTCTGGGCTGTTAACACAACTAGTACTGTTAACCTTTCTCCTTATCCTCTCATCCTGAAAAAAGTTGTCTCTTCAGTCATTATAACACCTGCTAAGACTCAAATTAAGACTTGTATGTCCAAAAACTGGATAGCGAGGTGTCTGATTTACAAATCAGTATGGACACACTCCCTCAAGGCTGGCTGTAAGTAAAGAATGCCTATTTCATAATTTTTCTAACTTTTTATTTCATAAATAACTGAGAGGTGAGCATGCACAAAGCACCCCAAAAGACTCTGGGGGAGGAAAGGATACAGAAAAAGATAAAAACAGCGCAGACTTCAAAAGAGCTGATTATCTAGTAGGAGAGAGAAATAAACACAAATCACAGAGCCCAATGTGTGACCAAATGCAGGGACTAAAGTTAACAGTCCCCCCCAATTTACTAGAAGTCTCTGGCTTTTGTTCTTTTTCAGAAGAACCATGGGTGAAGAGATCCGAAGATCGCAGGTCTCACTTCTGGCTAGGACCACGAGTTCTGCCAGGATCTTTATAAGCCCTGGGGCTTCAGCGAACGGGGATGCCCACCCACTGAGTCAACCACGGTGCGCTGTGGATGCTGGCCTAAGAGGAAGTCAACCCAGGGAGAATCACTGAAGAAGAGTCAAGCACTGAGCCTTCCTGCTCTCCTCTCCATCTGGAAACTAGGGACAGGCCAGCGGACAAGCAAAGACGGTAGGGGAACAGCTTACGCACAAAGTCAGAAAAGGTGCTCAGGACTCAGGTCATGGAAATGAAGTGTCAGAATAAACCCCTACCAAGAGAACAAAAGAGGGTGGGGACAAACTTGGGGAAGTTTGCAAGGGATTCCTAAAGCTCTGCATCTGGAACCCCCATCACGGTGCTGACTGTGAGGAGAGAGACACATTTATATATTTTTCCTTTTATTTCCCAATTGTTGGTTGTCAAGCCCGATCTCCCCCCTTAACTCCCACTCAATCAGTGCCAGAGCTCAGTGCACACGGATCCCGGTTTTTAAACAGGACCCTTACCTATTGGGCTACCAGCAGTGGCATAGCTCTTCTGGAAGGTAGTAGGGAGGAACAAATACTCATTCCTGAAAGTACCTGGAAAGAAATAAAATTCCCTAGACAAACAGAGAAGATTCTTGCCATTAAAAAAAAAAAAAAAAAAAAAAAAGTCAGTCATTTCAGGGCCTGGGGATAAAGATCAAGGCCCACGTCCTCCTCCATTGTGGAGGAAAACAATTCTGAAGCCAGTTCTAACTTCAAAATGGGAAAAGCTGGTAAGAGGCTTGGTCCAAATCACCTCAAAAGGAAATCACTTCCTGAAATTAAAATTTAAAAAAAAAAAAAAAAAAAAAGGAGGCGAGGGGGAATGTGATTGGGTTTGTTTAAAACCTTTCCTGTACAGTAGGTAGCGGATTAGTTACACGAGACCCTTCTGGAACAGTTTACCGTGAAGAGTGTTACAATGTGGGCATCCTGGAGGTGAGGCCAGCAGCTCAGCACCTACACACGTATTACTGAGAAAATCCTCACGCCACCGTCAGGACTACGGGGCGCCACCGGGGTCTGACATTTGTCACCGGGGTGGGTTAAGAGCGCAGGTCTGGCAGCTTGCCCTGGCGGGTGTTTCACAAGCAGTTTCTGTGGTTTCAAGAAAGGCAGGGTGTTTGCTTTTAAACACTATCTTAAAAATATACTTCAGAAGAGAGTTCAGCCATTCCAAGATAGGAGGGAATGAACAGCAAACCAAATAAAGGAATCTGGTTCTACCAAACAGAGAGGGAGCTCACAGAGCGGCAGGGGAGGGAACGACACATTCACCACGCGCACCAGGACGGCAAGGAAAGCCGACGTAGTGCATGCCACCAAGTCAGAAAAGGACACCGAAGTGGCACTAAAGACAGGAGATTAATCCCTAACTCAGCTCTTCAGCCCTCCAAATTAAACTTACCTGGCTCAAATCTATTTGTTTAAAAATGATATGAAATAAAACCACCCCAACAGCTCTGCATCGATGCAAAGGACTGTCATCTAATCAATTAGCAGCCACACCTCTCCGCTAGTGTGATGTGGTAATTAAGGTAGAGATGTTTCTCCCTGGGAATACAAGTACAGAAGGGCCGAGCCCCTACGGGCCTAACCCATTATGACAGCCTTTTTATTAGCAAGAAAACACTGCCACGCACTCTCCAAGGAAGCGGTGGCCTGCGTCACCGAAGAACACCTGCGTGTCAACAGCGGCTACCACCTCGAGGAGATAAAAATGAGCTGGAGGTAGGTGTGGGGAGGGGCGACCACTCACGAGGAGGCCCACAGGCTGCGTGGACCTTGGTTTCACCCCGGTAACAAAAAGACGGGTTCTACAGTAATTTAGAAATGGCGCAAAACCGTGATCTTGGAGAAGCGAAATCGGGCTTGAACACAAGTACGACTCTCCTAGTTGGACTCCCTATTTCTCTGCAAGGGCAGCAAGAGGGGCACAAGTGGGTAAATGAGGCTTGAAATAGGGGCAGCGGCTCACCGCTTTACTCTCACTCCATGCTGGCATCTTAAAATAGCCTTACAATTTTAGAACTTTGCTAATAAAACTCAAAATGCCTAACAGGATAAAGGAAAAGGCACTATGGCCCACGTAAGTCAAGCAAGTAAATCCAATCCTAAACTCCTAAACTCAAGTTAATTAAAATTCCATAGAGGGGCACAGAACAGTGGCTCTAAGACACAACCGCAGAGGTCTGGGAGAACCGTTAGCTATGGGGACTAGCTTCAGGAGAGAGCAGGGAACCAAAAGAAAGAGCGAACAAAAGCGAACAGGAAGTAGTGGCACATAAAACAAGCGGCAGGATAAAGGGGCGCAGCAGGACGGCCCGAGCTCAGCTCCCAGGACTGAACTGGCAAGTACCGAATGCACACAGTGGCCTGGCACTACCAGCTGCGGTGCTCAGCGCCCTTGGCAGTCAAGGCTAAAAGCAAGTAGCTCTGGGCCTCTGTGCAAGTGGCATATAGAGGGTTGTAAAGGGAGAACATTACTTTTGTATAAAATGTACACAGTTAAGATCCATGCACAAAAGCTGTTTTCCTTTTTGGGGGGAATGGGGTATGGGGGAGTGCCTACAAAAAGTGTTCTAGAATCCCAGCAATTCACAGGTGCTACAGAGTAGGACAGTCAAATCTAGGAATCTAAGCTGTCCCATGCTACACGGTACTTACTTTTTGGTTACCAATGTTAGGTCTCAGGACTCTGGCTTTTCTAAAACAGTCCTTGAAATTCGAGGAGATGAGAAGACATAGAGAGGACAATCAGAAGCCAGGATTAAATAATCAAGTTTTAAAAAAGTTTCCCATAGCTCTTATACGGAGCGGTCAAGACCACGGAGGGAAGCCCAGAGAGCGGCATCTCACCCTTGGGCGACAAAGGGCAGAAACAATCTGGGGCAGAGGAAGCCAACCTGGGAGACGGGTGTTACTCCACACTGACTAGGAGCGAACCCTAAGGGATCTATCTACCCCCTACCGCGTGGACACGACTGAAGCAGAACCAAAGGGTTCACCACAGTCAGAAAGTTTTGCTCTGACACCGACACGCACTGGATCGCTCAGGTTTGTAACCTTAAGCAAGTTACTCAACATTTCTGGACCTCTTGTTTCCTCATCGGTAAGAGTAAGACCTACCATCTCACAAAGATTAAATGAGTTAATCAATGTAAGACAGCTAAACAAGCGTCGGGGACAAACTAAGTGTTCAACATGTACTGGCTATTACGACGTCTACAGCTAAAGCCAGCGGCCTCAGCGCAAACCACGCCCTGTGAGTGAGAATGGCAGGGGCAGTCAACCCTTCAAAGTACTCAGTCGGTTCCCTTCTGGAGTTCCGCAACCACTTGGAAAAGTAATGTACTAGAGGGCCATCCAGGAGGCACCGTTACTGAGTCACTGCCTTAGCTAACAGAATGAACAAATCTCCTTTGAAAGCAAAAGTCTATCTTCCATACAGACCAGCGGCCGAAGAGAGAGAGAAAAGCACATCAAATTCAATTCTGGAATTGAAATGAAAGCCACATGTGAATCTGAAAAGAAATAAGCTTTGTGTAAAAAGCAGAGGATTATGGGACTGCTGAGTGATGGGAAATGGAGCTATAATCCTGCAAGTCTATATGTAGACTCAAATTGATATAAGTTAAGCACTTGATTAAACACTGTTTTTTAATGACCCGATGAGAAGTGATTCTGAGCAAATGAGATGAATTTAAAAAGATCTGCTTCAAGCTGGTACAAGTGACTATTAGAGGAGGCCCCAAGGTCTACCACTAGCTGCCCCAAGGGAAGCCTTCCAAAGTCACAGGGGCCATGGGAATTGGGGGATGAGTACAAGCAAAAGAACAAGGCGGAGAATGCTAAAATACTTTAGAAACTTTATCTACTGCTATTTCGCCTGTCCCTTAAAGACTCATCAAGCAAAGATAGTTCACACCCTGTTACACACCAAATCTGCTTACCTCTTACAGTAGAAAATAAAGTGTATCTCCGTCAAGTGTGGGATTTGGCAGGCATGTTTCATTAAGAAACAGGGCCAACAAAGAGTTAAGCACAGAAGAAGTAGGAACAGAGTGTGTGGGCTCCGCAGCGGCCCAGGGAACAGACTGTTGGGTGTTCTGGCCGGTAGTGAACCTACCGGCCTTCAGCTATTACAGGTACCAAGGTTCTTCAAGGATAGAAGCTAAGCAAGCTTTGCAGTTTTCGAACTTGGAATTGACCAATAGCCAACGCATAAGCTTAAAAAAAAAATCTCTCATGATGAAATCCAAGTAAGCCAAATGATCTTTTTAATGGGGGGGGGGGGAGGGAAGGCCAGTGCTCCGTATTAGCAGGAGGAAAAGAGCCAACTTTGGTCAAAGTCCCTCGGGTCACTGAGAACCAGCTTCCTCAGCTAGAATGACTGCAAACCCAGGCAGCAAGGACCAGCCAGCACTCAGGGAATTGCAAAACAAATGCTCAGTATGAGGTCATATCAAGTAACCAACCAATGGAGGAAGGGGATGATCAACCCCAGGCTTGTCTACAAAAGATATTCTCACACTTCTGTCTAGAAACCGTTTACACTCTCTTTACACTCTTAATTACCAAGGACCTCAAATAGCTTTTGTTTATGTGGGTTATAACGACTGTATTATAATTAAAACTGAGAAAATGCTAAACCATTAATTCATTAAAAATATTACTAAGCTCACTACATGTATTAATAATTACATTTTCTAACATCAACTCAGTACATATCATCAGGGTAAAACCCGTGTTCACATTTTTTTAAAGATTTATGTATTTATTTGAGAGCATGCACGCACACAAGGGGGGGAGGGGCAGAGGGAGGAAAGAAGCTCAAGGAGACTCCCTGCTGAGCACGTGGGGCTCAATCTCATGAGATCATGAACTGAGCCAAACCAAGACTCTGAACCAACTGAGCCACCCAGGCACCTCCTGAATTAACTTTTAAAATGGAATTAAAGGTACGACACAGTGAACCTTAAAAAC
Organism: Potos flavus; assembly: GCA_028534135.1. Classification (NCBI taxonomy): domain Eukaryota; kingdom Metazoa; phylum Chordata; class Mammalia; order Carnivora; family Procyonidae; genus Potos; species Potos flavus. Next base: position 89,682,801 of record CM052884.1, on the reverse strand, counting down.
ACTATCCTAAGTGTAAGGAGCCAGACTCAGAAAGACAAATACTGTATGGTTCCACTTACATGAGGTCCCTAGAATAGTCGAATGCATAGAAAGTAAACCAGAGGTTGAGAGAGAGGCTGGGGGAGGGGGAGATGAGAGTTCTTGTTTAACTGATACAGAATTTCTGCTTGACATGATGAAAAATTTCTAGAAATAATAGACGGTTACGTAACATTGTGGATGTACTTAATGCCACTTGCTTAAAAATGATTAAAATGTAAATTTTATGTGTATTTTACCACGACGAATAAATGGAATTAGAACATAAGGCCGTGAGAAAATTTCAGGTTACCATAATTGGGAAACATTCTATAAACTAACCAGTATTTTTCAAAACGGTCAATGTCATAAAAGACCTGGCAAGACTAAGAAATGGTCACAGATCTGAGGAGATTATGGAGACACGACAATTAAAACGTAATATGGGATCCTGGAGTGGGTCCTAGAAAGAAAAAGCACATCAGTGGAAAAACTGATGAAATCTGAACAAGTTCTGTACTGTGGTTAATAGTATTATACCAAGGTTAATTCTAAGTTTTGATACACATTCTGTGGTTATGGAAGATGTTAACGCAAGGGGAAGCTGAGTGAAGAATGTACAGGAACTCTCTGGGTTAGTTTTGCAACTTTTCCAAATTTAAGATTATCTCAAAATTTAAAAAAAATTAGCTGTTTAAAAAACCTCACAAGGCCAATGCTCTGTATCTGAAGAAGAAAATGAGCCAACTTTGGTCAAAGTCCTGGATCAGGTCACTGAGAACCAGCTTCCTCAGCTAGAATGACAGCAAACCAAGGTGGCAAGTGCCTCTTTGAGGCACAGCCAGGACTAAACGGGGGGTAGGAATTGCAAAATGGTTTTTTATGAAATTACCAAGAAATCGACCAACCAAAGCCAGGGAGCATTAATCCAAGTTTTGTCTATATCTGTGCTTCTTACACTTTTTGGTTTCAGAAATTCTTTGCAACTATTAAAAATAATGGAGTCCCTAAAAAGTTTTTGTTTATATGGACTATATCTATTAATATTTACGGTATTAGAAATAAAAAAGACAAATATGTATCCATCCATTTAAAAGAACATAATAGACCCATTACATGTAAACATGAGTTAACTTATTTTTTTTTAAAGATTTATTTATTTATTTATTTGAGAGAGAGAGAGAGCGCGCGCAAGCGCGAGTGTGCTCATGCAGAGAGAATCTCAAGCTGACTCGGCACTGAGCATGGAGCCCGAGGTGGGGCTTGATCTCAGGACCCCGAGATCATGACCTGAGCTGAAACCAAAAGTCAGATGCTTAACTGACTGAGCCACCCAGGCACCCCATGAGTTACCTATTTTTAATGAAAAAAAAACAACAAAGAAGCCTGTATTTGCCAAACCACAATTTCACACGTACCAAAGGAAGTCCACCCCATGAACTTATCTCAAAATCCAATCAAAACACAATACCAGACACAAACTCAAAAAACCCCCACACTAAAAAACTAGAGAAAAAAAACGAGGAAAACTTAAAAGAATAAAGAGAAAGGGAAAATGGGGAAAAGAAACAAATTTAAGGAAAAAGAGGGAGGGGGAATAAACAAACAAGCCACAGATACAACAACAATGAAAAACCTCAAGGGGCCAATGCTGTATGTATTGGAAGGAAGAAATAAGTTAGCTTGGGTCAAGGTCTCTGGGGCCCAGACAGAACTATATAGCAGCCGGAATTGTAAACAAGGGCTCCTTAGAAAGTCATCGCAAGCAACCAACCCAAGACAGATGATGAACTTAAGTTTTGTCTACAAAGGTTTTTCTCACTTTTTCGTCTCCAGAACTCTCTACACTCTTAAATTACCGAGGACTGCACAAATCTTTTGTTTATGGGGGTTCCAGCTATCGATAGCTACCTTATTAGAAACTGAAACAGTAATTTAAAAAATATGTTTATTAATTCACTCAAGATACTAAGCCCGCTACATGTTTATATGGAAAATCTCTATTTTTGTGTGAAAAAACTGTATTTTCTAAAACAAAATTAAATTCGTGGCAAAAATTGGATTGCTTCACACTGCTGTACATCTCTTTAATGTCTGGCTTAATGGACAAGAGCCGACTTCTTATTCGATGTGCTTCGATCTGTTGTTCTGGTTGTAAGATATAAAGAAAATCTCTTTTCATACAGACCTGTAGTTGGAAAATGAAGTTTAATAGCCTTTCAGATACTGAGAATTTCTCTTCTTCGACACCAGACCAAAACTCAAAAGTAGTAGTTTTTAAAAGCTAGTTGCAATGTGCAATCTGAAATTTCATGAATGAATTTCTTGTGTACTTCTATGTTAAAATCCACTGGTCGGGCGCCTGGGTAGCCCAGTGGGTTAAAGCCTCTGCCTTCGGCTCAGGTCATGATCTCGGGGTCCTGAGATCGAGCCCCGCAACGGGCCCTCTGCTCAGCGGAGAGTCTGCTTCCCCCTCTCTCTCTGCCTGCCTGTCTACCTGTGATCTCTCTCTGTCAAATAAATAAATAAAATATTAAAAATAAATAAATAAATAAATAAAATCCACTGGTCATCTTGCACTTTTTGAGTGGCTCTTTTACCTCCTAACAATCTGGGAAATATTTCTTCATTGAATTACACAGAATTTCCAAATACTGACATTTCATACAATATCAAAAAATCACATCCCATTTTTATCATGGTCTCATCAAAAAAGTCTTTGACAAATACAAGTTTTCGAAAATTCTCATTTTCGCCTGAAAGCTTGAGGTTTATCACTGGCAACGGTGACAGACTCACTTTGTTCAATGTCAAGAAAATGTCCACTAAACACTCAAGTATAAGTAACTATAGTTTATCCGCCCGTTGTTCTTTCAAGTAAAAACGATGATCCATGCAGCTGGTTCAGCTCCAACATGCTAGTGCATTTTCTCAGGACAGGCACTGTACTATGGTATCCAGCAGCGAGGATCCAGGGATACTTGGCATTTCATCACTCAAAATATTAAAGAGACTTTTATTAGAGGGTTGAGATTTAATAAAAATTAATAATTTTTAGTGTTTCATCCAAGACATTCTTAAGTGAAAATGGCTTCTTTTTTAGCGACAAGCGCAGAGCAGGAAAGAAGTCCACAACTACCACCACTAGTAGAGTCTGGTGCCACTCGCTGCCTTGATTCATGCCATGACGTTGGCAATTTCCTCTGCCATTGCTTCTGCACCAATCGTGCAAATGGAAACAAAGTTGTTCCAGGATGAACCGTGAGAGTCAAGAGAGTTATTCAGCTCCTTGCATATTTATCACTACTTGTGTTCACTGCTGAGCATTCACATAAAAGAAAATTCTCCGAGGCGTAGTTGGTGGGGACACAGGCTGAGCCATGTCTGTAAATCTGCACGTTTGTAAGGCAAAAGCATAATTCTGCAAACAAGATATGAACTCAAGTTTTCGTATTTGTAGCTAGATCTTTAATTCGACGGGTCATGGTAACACATGAAGTGCCCCTGCCCTGGATTTTACTGACTTTTCATCCAGTGGGCATTCAGCAATGCCTGCTGCTCAAGACTTTATTCGTCTCTCGGCTATGGGGTAGGCTTTTCCAGCCAAAGCAATGTCAAAACTTATCCAGTAAGATTCAGTGACTTTTTCATCTCTAGGTTGGAAAGCTGGAGCAAATTCTGGCTTTTAAAGAGCTCATGGTGTTCACACTTAAAATACTCAATTCCTTTTTCTTTAAGCTCTGAATGATTGGTCTTGACACGATGTTGCAATTTAACTGGCACTATAATACTACACAGCCGTGTTCTGTTGCTTACGACATGATAAAGTACATTGCTGGCATCTATAAGGCTGAGGAGAAGACGGCTTTCATTATAATATCGTCTCTTTTAATAATTTTTCATTTCTTATTTACAATTTTGCCTAGATTCTTCAGATTCCTCCCATTCACTTGTTGTGTCCATTTCAGTAAACAGAGACTGCAAGTCTTCTAATCTCCCTTTTTAAAGCCAACAATCCATCCTTAAATATAAGAGAAATAGGATAAATTTTCCTGTTTTAGAATCGAGTGCTAAAATAAGTTAATAAGTGAAATTTTTAAAACTAGAGCCTTTCCCAAAAGCTTTTACAAGTAAGTTTTACAAGTTGTACTTACTTCTTGTTGTGTTTCCTCGAAGGTGCCAGGAAAATGCTGGCATTTCAAAATAATGATTTATAGGACAATAATGAGGTTTACAGGGATTACAGCAGGCACAGCTGAAGATAGCTAGTAAGAGTACAGCAGAAGTACTGAGAACAAACTGAATTCATCACTGCAAACTTCCATATTTATACCTTAAAGGACTACCTTAAACATTCCAGAAAACACAAGAATACAAAAGCACACATTTCATTAGCCAAGAGTGATGATGTCAGCACACATCACTCAGCCTCTGGAAAACTCCACTGTACACCGAAAGAACGAGAGTGAAAAAAGGCAAATACTGCATTAATGTTGTGGTGAAACCCACTTTGATTTCACATACCACCGAACGGGTCTCAGGGAGCCCCAGGGTCCTCAAACCACACTTCGGGAGCCAATATCGCATTACCAGAATTAACAACTACCTCCTCGGATCTCTCTCAAGACAGGGTCCAGCGTTGTAGCATTCCGGATAGGCCAGAGGAAAACAGCGGAGAACTAACTTAGACCCCGTCACCAGGGAAACTGGGATGCCGACCCTAATAAGTTGTCAGATTGCCAAGCCTGGCTTTACTAAAGAAGGTGGCTCCAGAGACATAAAAAGAAAATGTTTTCTAAAGCAGCAAATCCTTAACTTTATAGAAATCAGACGAATAGGAGAAAGGACTGGGCGGTTCTGGGATTCTATACATGAAGGAGATCTCAGACTATCAGAATTCCTCTCCTGAGCCATGCCACAAAAGAGGCATAGGAAACAGGTCAGGCAGAGTGGGACATGGAGATGAAAACCCGAGATGGACAGTGATAATGAAGGAACAGAGTTCAAAGAAACCAAACAGAAAAAAAGGAAGTGAGAGAAGTCAGCAGAGGGGTCAAAAGGAAGAGGAAAATACAGTGAAAGAAATATTCCCTGATGAGCTCTGAGGCGACACTATTACCTTTCTCCTTGGCAGTTGCAATGTGAAAAAACGAAGCAACTTACTTGCTGTGCTGACCAGGCATTCAGGCTCTAGAAGCGCCAGAGATAAAGATAAACAAGGAACCCACTGAGACCAAAATCTCAGCCCGAGATTCAGAGTCCGCAAACTCCCAGGAGCCGCTGAGAAATGGCTGCGACCCTTCCAGGCCTCACCAAGGGGAGGCTTTCTTCTCACTTCAGAGAAGCCAGCAGAGATAACAAGGACCTGCCCCTGAAGGCCCCAGCGCTAGGGAAAAAGGAACCTAAAATCATCAGCTGCTAAGTTCCCGTGTGGTCTTTAAGAGAAACAGGGAGCTTTCTCCTGTTGCCAAAGGGTAAATACCGCACTTGAAGAAAGGAACGTGAAAGAAATCCTGCGGGCTCGCTCAGCAGGCCTCTTGTCACACCCGGATCCCAACACTCTGAAAAACCCATGCTCTGGTGACTCTGGACTTGGCCCTCCAGGCACGGATGAGGCTACACATACACCACCACCACCACTCACAACACAGGAATATGGGCAAGCAGAAGGTAACATGTTGGGGTCTTTTTTTTTTTTAATTGATAAAATCACCTAATACTAATATCCTGTAAATAAATGCATCCCTATTTTTTAAAGTGATCTCAATAGTACCTAAAGCTCTCCAACAGCATTTCTATTCAGATAGCTGGCTGGCTCCAAAACAAAAAACAAAACAAAACAACAAAAAAGACAAAAAAAAACAACTAAAACAAACAAATTTTTATTTTTTTAAAAAGATTTTACTCATTTGAGAGAGAGAAAGAGAGTAGGAGAACACAAGCAGGGGGAGAGGCAGACGGAGAGGGAGAAGCAGGCTCCCCTCTAAGCAGGGAGCCTGATGGCCGCCCACCCCAGGACCCTTGGATCATGACCTGAACCGACGGTAGATGCTTAACCAACTGAGCCACCCAGGCACCCAAAATAAACAAATTAAAAAAAAAAAGCTGGAAAAAGCACCTAAGGGACCCTAATGACTAAAAGAAGCCAAGATTCTTTCAATCAATTCAGAGAAATTCCAACATACATTGACCTGGAGTTGTGTGGTGCTCAAAAAAACCCACTGAGTTGCTCAACTACAACGGTGATGACAATGATGATTATGTCCCACCAGGCATTATTCTAAGTGCTTTATATTCACTACTCCTTTTAATGCTCATAATAAGTGTACCTACAAGATAGGTCCTATCATTATTCCTTTTTTTTACAGATGAGCAAACAGGCCTGAAGCAATTAAATAAGCCCAAGGTCATAGTAGGAGCGACCAAGATTCCAGTCCAGGGTATGGAACTGTAGAACCTGCTGTAAGCACAAATCACCACTTACTGGAAGTCCCCACGTGCTGGGATCTCTTTTCAACTCTGCCATAAGCTCGACTCTACTGCTAGACCAAGCAGGCCTAAGGGGCCCCACTTCCTGTGACTAGAGAACCATTAATTCAAACTCTTGTGGGCAAAAACAAAGCAACAAGCCACAAGCGCATCCAACACCACATGCAAAGACACTCAGATGATGGCCATCTGTCGGGGGGGGGGGGGGGGGCCGGGGGGAAGTGATGAGGGTAGGGGAAGGCCAGCAGACCCTCGGGTCTAAAGAAGGTGGAGGAAAAGGGCAACCTTCCATACAGGGTATCAGTAACCAAAACAAAACCCTTAGTGAAATGGTGCTCAGGAGAAGCAATGAGTAGATCATTGTAGTAGCGACAGGAGCAGCCCGCCCCCAAGGGCAAGGGCAAAGGCAAGGGCCGAGAACTCCGTTTGCAGGTGGTTTCACTCATTAATCACCGAACTTTCGGACGTGGGAGTTTTCCGTTTAGTGGGGGACTGGGAAAACAATCCTGCTCTATTAGTAGCGCCAATGGTCATTGGAGCCTCAGAATCCTATGTCCTTTCCTGGAGAAAGATTTCCCGCCGCTGTTCATGAAGTGCCAGCGCACGGTGACTGATGACTCCTAGCTTCCTACAGGTACAGATCCGGATCAAACTCACACTGTTCCCCATGGCTGAGAACCTACTGAACTGCCAAAGGCCAGACAGTATTCGCTCTCCTTTTTTCTTCCCCAACAGGCCAGGACAGACGGTCCCACTGCATCAAGCCGAAAGGTGTGGGGTCTTACTGGATTTAGCCGCCAGATCACGACAGCCAGGAGTCAGTTTCCCATCCCAAACCACAGACTCAGTCCCTTCTCCCCGGCCAGGCTGGAGGGCCTTCTGCCAAGCTGTGACCAGCGAAGGGGGGCGCCGAGAACAGGAGTTGTATCTTAGAGTGTCCAGCGAAAGGTGTGTGAGACACAGTCGCCCTGAACAGCCCTGGGTGTAGAGAGACCCAGTTCAGAGACCCGTTCAGTATTGGGAGGGGATGGGGGTGTTTACAGACCTCATCCAAACTCATACCTCAACGAGCAGAACCCCAGAGGAGGCAGACCTTTCTACTGCCGACTTCCCAAAGAGCACACAGGAAAACAGGCCGAGGCTGCTCAAAACCAGCTTGACTGGTTCTACAGAGAAGCCTCTGTCTGCTCCGCCTTCCTTATGTTAAAAAGAAAAAGGTGGCTTGGAGCCAATCATTGAACACACCCCTCCTTTTCTCCTCTCTCCCCACCCCCCTTCCTCTCCGCTCCTATCTGCTGTCCCTCAGGACTCAAGCAGCCATCAATATCAGTGTCCATCCGGCCCTCGCCTACCAAACCTGTGCCTACCCGGCTTCATAAGCCCAACATTAACCGTCTGATGAGCAAAAGGAAATGCATTTGTTTGTGCCCCTTCTGCCCTCATTTGCTACTGAGAAATGTAGGGATACATGGAAGTAGGGAGAAAGAGTGCCCAGGGACCCAGAAACTTCAAACCCTCTAGCAAAAGCAGACAGACAGGTGAAGGGATCTGGCTTATTTCTAGCCCCTAAAGGACGAGCAGGGCTAGTGGGCAAGAGAAAAGAACTGGGATCCCTCCTTCAATGAACGATCACTGGAAACCAAACGGCCAGGTTCTCTCCTGGTGCGGTCTCAGCTGCACCCTGACAGCCCGAAAGACAGCAATGGCACCCAGTGGCCAACACCAAAAGGGCTGTGGTGGGGTGGTGACATCCTGCTCCAAGAGCTAGAGCTTTCAGAGTTAACGTCGGGAGAGATGGCCTCTTCCCATGCCAGAAGTGGAAATGGGTGGTTTCCTCCCCCATGAAGTTTGTAAAGGCTTACTCTTCCCTCTGCTGAGACAGAAGGGGAAAATGCACAGATAACACTGCAGTGACTCACTCGTGTTTGATGAAGGCTGCGAGAAAGCCTGGAGAATCCAAGCTAGAAGTGCAAAAAGGTACAAATGCTGGCATCTCCCATCAAGAGAAGGAAACCCAGCCACCTATCTGGTTTGTCACTTTGCTGAACTTCCGCTGGAGGAAGAAGCCTAGGTTTAAACTCCACCCACCCTTTCCCCATCCCTCTGGGTTTCTGCTAGGCAAGTGGCAAACCTGGCAGCACCGCCGGCTCTGACAGACTCAAACCCTTTCTCCATCTCCTCTCACGGAGGCGGCCCAGGAGCCACAGTCTACAGCTTAACCAGGCGGTGGGGGGCTGGGGCGGGACCTGGCTGCTGCAGGAAAGCCTCATCAGGCAGTCTTGGGGAAGGAAGGACAACCACCCTCCTTGCCCTTTCCATCTGCAGAGGTTACTTCATCCCGATCCATTAACGGGCTTCAAAGTGCTGCTGGGGGGAGGTGGGGGTGGCAGAGAGTCCATTTAGCAGAGCTAGCATGGGGCCAAAGGTGGCGCCCAGCCCCCACCCCGCTTGTCGATAATGGGCCACAAAGTCTGAGGCTTGGCTGCACTCTAGGCATAAAATATTCATTCCAGTCGACATAATACATATGTAGGAAAGTCATGCAAGCTCCTGGGAGAACAGAAAGGCCAGCCAGGTGGCTAAGTGCGCAATGGGAAAGAGTTCACGGAGGCATGGGTTAGTCCTGGTCAAACGCCCACTGAGAATTGCGTTGTTCTGTCCAAAGGGGAAAGTGTATAGTCGGAGAAGTTTTTGCCTTCCAGGAGATCTAACCATGCAAACCTCTCAGGCACATTCTCAATTTTTTCCTATCTCATAGGCACCAGTTAAGACACCGACAGTGAAAAGAATCTCAGGCCCAATCTTTGGTCACCATCTCAAAGATGCAGTCATTCCCTATGCAAACCTGATTTTAATCTAAAGCAGGCCAAGTTTCAACGACTCTCTTGTATCCATCTGTTTAGCTACTTCCCAAAGTCCACAGATTAGAGAAATTATTACAATTTACTAAGTGGTTACCTTTACTGGGTTCAAAGATTATGGTATTGTGAGCAACTCTGCGAACTCCCAACTCCTACAGCCCTTGCTCTTACGAGGCCTCATTCTATTTTCTGGGGCCATGCAGGAAGTGAGAATGTCATCCGCCCACACCTCTGACCAGAAGGCAGCACCACTAAGGAGCCCTTGGCCAGAGGCAAAGGGCAGAAGTCGGAGTCTGCACAGCTCCCAGGATCTGGAGGGAAATGAGAGCCAACCCAGCTCTCTACTAGAGTTGACACTAAAACCAAATTATTCAATGCAACATTCAGCCAGAATCAACACTGGCATCCAAGGGATGTGTGTTTGGAGCGGCTCCGTTGTTCTTTACAGGATTCTAGAAGTTAGATTTGCTCACTGCAGCCAGACTTCCACACTCCTCTTCCTAGAACCACCCAAAAGAATAAATAACGCCACTCGCTCCCCAGAAGAATGACAGCAACCCCCTCCCTTGCCCACTGCAGCCGAAGTGGGGCTGGTAGTGAAAGGCTCCTGCTTTCTTTCAGAAGGCCTCCCTCGTGGTCCCTGAGGCCCAGGGGTGGGGCAGGTCTCCGCACCCGTGCGAAGTTGGTTGGACCCCTCTCTGCACTTGCCTATTACTGCTGTCCCTGGCTGAAGACAAAAAGTCATCTTGCTGATTGCTTTCACCACAGCCAAGCCTCCAGGCCAGCAGAGCCATTTGGAAAAGAAGTGGAGAGAAAGCTCAGCTCCCAGACTGAGAATCCCCAAACCTACCAGCCCCAGGTCACGACCCTCCTTCTGCAAATTAAAGAAGAGTCTATGGCTGAGAGAAAGCACATCTGCAACCAGGTGTCCCGAAATCATCTCAGAGACGGGGCTTGACTCTTTTATCTCCTACTTGCACTGTGAAAAGCAGAGTCGACAGCACTCTTCCTGCAACACAAAGTTTATTTTTATGCTTCCACATTTTCTGTGTGTGTGTGTGTGTGTGTGTGTGTGTGTTATGTGTGTTTAATTCAGACGTGATCAAAGAGCTCCTGGAAACAGCTTCTCATCAGCCGCATGTTATAATAAGGGGGGAAAGGAAGAGCAAAAAGAGGTGGGAGCTTGAAGACAACCAGGAGAGTTTGTTTACCTATTTTCTGGTGAAACCAGTTTAAGTAATTTAAACCTAAATACAGCGATAGAGCATCTCTGGGGGGAAGGAATCAGCCCAACCAAATCCCTTGCTTTTTATTTCACAACATCACAGTTTACTGCAACGACGGAACTTCCGGGACTAGACTCACAACAGCACCAAGAGCTTTCTTGCTCTTACCTGGCGGCATCCTCTACTCTAAAGGAGGCCAACGCTTCTGGCATCCCTGGCCTTGTGACCAGGAGGGCCGCTACTTGTCTTTTTCCTTGTTTTGAAAAATACGGGCATCTACCTGGGGTAGGTGTATCCAAGCTTTTCCAAAAGCTGTGCTTTGACTGGGACGGGACTTAATGTCAAGTAAATAGCATGCTTGGCTACCTTGAGAACGCCAGCAGAAGCGATGGAGTGGCTCAGGGGAACCTAAGTCCATAAAGAGTGCAAACCGGATGAGTAATTCATAATTTGGAACAGGATGACAAAGTACACATCCACTGCTCCAGACAAAGTTATCAAAGAGCAGCTCGCATTCCCAAATGGTTCCCCCGATTGCTGCTCTCACGAAATCAATGGGTGTGCACCGACTTCCTACTACGCGCTCAGCAGTCTGCGAGCCATGCAGGGAAGAGAGGAAATCAATGCACACGTCACAAGAAAAAGACCATGGTGAGAATACATTTACATTTAGTAAACAGCACAAAGAAACCACATTGAGGCAGTCTGTTACTCTACTTTGCTGAACACAATGCCCCCCACAGCCTCGGCGCTCGGCGAGTGGGCACTCCACCGCCACTCCCCACATGCCTGAGGGTGTCAGTCAGTCACTTGGCCTCCTCCTACCAGCTCATAATCAACAGTCTGGGAAAGTTCTCCGGTTAAGCAGGGTTTACCTGCTAAGACAAAGGTGGTGATAGGAAAAGGAATGGGACAGGCCACCTCAGGAGGGCCTAGAAAAAGCGGTTCCCAGCAAGGAGAGAAACAGCTGGCAAATGAGGGCGAGACTGGGAGATACGGACCACGCTCCGGTTTCCAAAGACCTCAGTCCCATGCACAGCCAGTTGCAAAACCCGGTGATGAAACAAATCCACCGGCCCTCCCTCTCAACTCGTTTCACCCCCAGAAGCAATCAGCCCATCAGCAACAAAAGGGTCAACTGGTGCAGAGAAAAACTCGGCCCAGAACTCCTGCGTTCCTGGCTGCCCAGGTGACGGAGCAACGGCGGGTGACACAAGAGAAAAACGCAGGAAAACCCAACGAGGGCAGATTTTCCAGGGAAGGATGTGAACACGCAAGAGAATAGAACAACATACTACTGAGCTACGAAGAAAGAGTGGAACGACAGGAAAACATAAAGGATGTCGTAAGGGAGAGGATGCAGAAAGGCGCTGCAGCCCCAGGGGAGAAGAGCTCCTTTTTCAAGTCAAGTTTTTGTGGGCCTAGTAAAGTTCTCCACCGACAAGGAGGCAGGGGACTCTCCCCAGAGCAGTCAGCAGTCAGCAAGGGACTCGGGACACGGTGAAAGAAAGGGGAGGGGTGGAAAGTGGACGCCTCTCAGCTCACAGGTGAGGTGACACAGAAAACGCTAAAGCTTGGGTGACGGATGATAGCAGTGATTGCCAGGACGGGACGGGGGGTGGGGGTGGGGGTTGTAGCTCAAGAAACTAGTATGCTGAGTTCCTGGATGGGGAGTTACAAACACAAGCCAATCGGGAGAGAAGGGACAGAGGCATGTGTGGGGCAAAGAAATACGATGTGAAGAAGGCAAGAGACTAACCCGGAGATGAAAGGCAACCCTGATTAAAAGGTACAGCAAGGAAGACGGGGGGAGGGTAAAGAAACCGGAAGGCACCAAGCAAGGAGGAAGAAACTATGAAAAGTGACAGAACCAGGAGTGAAGACACAGGAAGGCATCATGGTTTGTGTTGCAGTGTGAGAAAACAGAAAGGCAAGGATGGTGAGGGAGCGTGGCCAGGGAAAGGACTCAGCAACAGGTTGTACTGATAGAGTGGGGCTGGGAGAATGTTCTCCCTCGGTAGGGAGAGTCCCGGGAGCAGGCTGGTAGAGCACTCAGAGAGAAAACAGGAAGCCGGGAGACTTAAACCAAACCCGGGGAAACAGAACCGGAGGGATCCAGGCTCTGAAGGGAAGCCTTCAGACTGGAACCCCAAAGACAACCTGTGGGAAAAGTATGCGCATGACAGCGGTATGGGAAACACGGAAGCAACAAATGCCAGCGTGAGGCACCAGGGAGCTCCCGGAGAAAAGAAGGGAAAGTGATGAGCAAAGAGTAGGCGAACCATTTGGAAAGGTGATGAGGGTGGAGCTGGTGGGTTGCAAGCATGAGGGAGAGCACAAGTTGGAGAAGGAAGAGGGGGGGAAAAAAGCCTGGGGAACTGGAAGAGGATAGGGATTGAGAACACTCCGGGGCAAGGACCCCGAGGGTGATAACCAGGGACTGGGAGAATCGGTGCGGGAGGAGGAGAAGCAAGGCTAGAGAGATGGAGGAAGGGGTGGACGACGATCTGGGGCAATTCGCGGGGTGCTATTCGAGGAGCGGGAGGGTGGCGGCTTTAAGCGTGGGTGGAGGAAGACCAGAAAGGCCCCTGAGAGAAAAAGGGAAGAGAAGGGGAAGCTAGGGAGGTAACACGGAAGAGCGCAGGAGGGCGGTGAGGAGAGAGGGGGGTCAGCAGAAAAGACAAGTGTGCAGCTTGGAGTCACGACGAGATGGGTCCCAGGACACGACTCAAGAGGGGGATGTGCGAGGCCGAGAGCCAGATGACAGGGCAGCCGAGGCTTGCAGGGTGGCAGCAGGGACACGAGGAGAGCAGAGGAGGGAGGAGGCTCTGCAAGGTGCAGGGGCCCAGCCAGAGAATTCGGGGAGCCCTCGGGGCTCCTTACCTGCTCCGTGTCCCTCTCGTTCAGCGTGGGTAGGGGGGTCCGGGCGCTGGACATGGCGCCGGTATCTCAGGGGAGGGAACCGAGAAGCTTGGAGGAAGGGAGGGAAGGGAAGGCGCGGAGCCCGGCCGGGCGGGGCTTCTCACAGCAGGGGCACCCGCCGCATGGGCCCCGGCCGGGGGTGCGGGGAGGCCGGGCAGCCGCTCACGCCAGCCCGGGGATGCGCCGCTCGGGCTAGGCCGCGCCGGCTCCGAGCGGCTCCGGACCGCACCCCCCCGACCCCCGGCTGGGCTGTGCCGCCTTTCGGCCGGGCCGCGCCGCTCCGCCTACTCTCTGCCGCCGCAGCCGGCCGCCTGCCTCGCTCCTCCCCTGCCCTCAGCGGCACTGCTCCGCGCCCGGCACACAGGCAGCCGCCGCCGGACCTGCTGCTCCCAACATGGCCGCCACCACCGCCGGCCCTCGGCTCTTTCCGCCGGCAGCAGCCGGAAACATACGAAGCGGCGAGGAACGGGAGGGGGCGCGCCTCCTCCTCTCGGCCGCGGGCTACGGGTGAATTCCGGAAACACCCGAAGAAGGTAACCCTCGGGGACGCGCGCGCCGCCTCGATTCCGAAGCCCGAGTTTCGGCTCTGTTTGCGGAAATCCGCGAAGCCACTCGGGAGACTCCAGCCACGCCCATAAGCCTTTCCCCGCCCACTTCAAGCGGGCTCTCTGCGGTTTCCGGAAACACCCGAAGTGGCTCCGCGTGCAGCGAGCCGGCCACGCCCCCGTCCCGCCCCGCAGCTCACGGCAGTCGTCGGCCATTTCCGGCAACACCCGAGGCCCGGCGAGCCCCGAGTTTTCCCTCGGGTAGTACCCAGTCTGACTCTTCGTTTCTTTCCGTCAGTTTCCGGGCCTTTTCAAACCTCCAACAGGGAGCGCGGATCACCTGCGCACGTTATTATTTGACTAAATAGAAAATAAGGCTGTTAGCCGTCCCAACGATTGGCATCTTTTCGTTCTAAAGCAACTTCCCCGTCTGCAAGTCTGCTCATCAGTCTGTCGGTCCCCTCATAAAATCCGTCTCGTTTATCATCCAGCCTATCAACATGTGTGTCACCTGTCAAATGCAGCGTTATGACCTGTCTACCTAGCATTCTTCACCTGCCATCGTCTATCTGGGCTTCTATTTATCCATACACCCCACATCTAGTCCGCAGTGTTCCCGAAGGTCCGGGGCAGGCACCAGGTCAGCGTCCTGGGCTCCCGGCTGCAGGAGGCTGCGGGGGGTCTCCCCCAGCCCTGCATTCCAGCCCCAGCTCCGTGGAATGAAAATACGACGCGATCTTGGAAAGATTACATAACATCTCTGAGTTTAGGCTCCTTGACGTCCTTATATTAAGAGAATTCATGCCTTTGTTCCCAGGATGACATTCTAAATAACGTCTTTGAATTACCCTTACCTCTTTTTAAAAAATTGTTCAAAATAGCACGAAACGACATTGCACTGTGGTAATACTGAGTCACGCCGGTTACCTTTTAAAATACCCCTGTAAGGTAAGGCAGGGGAGACATTCTCATCTTAATTCATTTTTCATTTATCCCTTCTAAGACAAGAAAAGTCACAAAAAAGAGAAACTGGTTGAAGATGAGGATTCCTCAGGATGGAGAAGTTCCCTTCCTTTCCTGGACTTCAGTTTCATCAATAAAATGAGGTTCCTCTCATCTTTCCAGAGCCCCCAACTCCAACAGGAAGTTCACTCTTTACTTCCCCCTGGTCTGTCTCACCAGGGCGAGGCAGTAGGCTGGTTTCATTCCTCCGGCTCTAAGCTACCCCCACCCATTGTACCCTGGATGTGTCCGAACTTGCCCCACCCCCACCCCCAGGGCTCAACAGCAGCTTAAGGTGGGCAGAAGCCAGAGTCCCCACAGAAGCCGGAGAGCAGACTCAAGCGGCAAGTCCCCAAAGGTAGAGGAGGAGAGAGGCCCCAGGAATTGTGGGGAAAGGTGCTGGATGGACCTCTGACACTTGACTTTCCACTCCCATCTTGAGCAGAGCCCTTGGCCAAGTCGCCCAGAGAAATAGGCAGCTGGACAGATGCAACAAAAGGATGGTATGGAGTACTTCCTAAGACAACAAGTGCCACCTACAGTGCTCCAGGACACCTCCCCATGGACCATTCTGGCTCCAGTCAAGCGCCCAGTCATTGAGGAAGAAGGAGCACAGAAGGAGGTGCGAGGAAAAGAGAGGAAGAAGTGAGGCGGAGGATGGTCCACTCCCCCACCCCAAATTCATCCGGAAAATCCATGAGAACGATCTGCCCTCTGGTGGCCAAAGGGAGGCACGCCGCTGAATCCTGTGCCCCATACCACTTCAGGCCTGGGTCTGGAAAGTAGGGAAAGGGGAAAAGGGTGGCAGGAGCAAAGGAAGGTGCCCTCGGGGTCTTTCCTGGCCATGTTCTTGTCTAAGCAAACTCTACCTCCTCCATGCTTCTAACTCACTCCAGTTCTCACCCCTGCCTTCTGTCCTTTAGCACCCATCCCACCTCACCTGTTCCCTCCTCTTCCTCACAAGGCTGCCTAACTGGTCTCCCTGCCTAGACTCCCTCCAAGCTAATCCCACCAGACGTGCCAGAATAATCTGCCCAAAGTCTGGCTCCAGTTACATCTCTGCCCTGCTAGAAGGCTCTCACCAGCTCCCACGTAGGATCGGCAGAGCTGGCTTCCCGGGGCTGGGACCCATGCAGTCGCAGAGAGCGCTACTCTTAGAAGGGCCTTGAGCTTGATTTAATACTCTGCTGTTACTCTCTTGAGACTTTTACCAAGGAAGCCCTTTATTTCCATTTTGCATCGGGTCCCACAAATTTGGGAGCCGGTCCTGGTGGTAAGAAAAGTGTTAGCTTGCATTCAAAGCTTTGCACAGTCTAGCCTCAACTTAACCTTGTTAATTTCCTCTCCAGCTTGCTATCACTGTTTGACGCCCCCCCCCTCACTTCCTGCCCTGCCACCAACTCTCTCACCGTGTTCTGAGCCATCCTCGGCTTCCAGATGGACTTCAAGATTCAGTTCAAATGTCACTTTCTCAAATCCCCTAACCTACCCAGTTCCCCTCAAAGATTAGTTATTGCCACACAGCTCCCCTTCTTTGATCTGCAAACTCATCCATTCACAAATCTCTATGGAGCCCCTACTATGTGCAAGACATTGTTCTAGGTTCCTCAAGTAGCTCAGTGAATAGACAAAGATCTCTGCCCTTAAGGAATTTACATCTCAATTAGAGGAAGACAGACAGCAAGCATAACAGTAAGGATTAAGGGCTATGGGAAATAAAAGCAGTCAGCTAAGGACGATCAGGATTGCAGGGGTGAGTGGGGAGACTATGAGTTGCGGTATTAAGGTCGTCAGTGTTGGCCTCACCCAGAAGGTGACACTTAGAGACTTACAGGAGGTGAGGGAGTGAGCTCTGTGGGTATCTGGGGGAAGAGATTTCTAGGCAGAAGGGAAGGCCAGTGCAAAGGCCCTGAGGCAAGAGAACAAGAAGGCCACTGGGACTGGAGCAGAGAGGGGGTGAGGAGTAGGAGAAGAGGGCAGAAAGACGTTATGGAGCTGGGCCTGGTGGATCACTGCTCTGGCTTTCCCTCGGCATGGATGGAGAGCTGCTGTGGGGACATGATCAGACCATCTGCTGAGTTGAGAGGAGGGTAAAGGGGCAGGGAAGGAGCAGAAGAAGCCTGGAGACCAAGGAGACTTTTAGGATAATTCAAGGGTGAGATAACAGTGGCTTGGAGAGGAGAGCAGCAGTGGATGTAAGTGAGAAATGGTTGGCTTTGGGATATATTTGGAAGATAGGGGTTGACGGGATTTCTTGATGGATTGGCTTAGGGGGCGTGTGAGAGAGGAATTAAGGGCACTTCCAAGCTTTCTAACCTGAACAAAACAAAACAAACACAAAAAAGACATCTACCATAGGCCTCAGACTAGGTAGAAACCGACCAATAGGACCAGGGTTCCAGAGGAGTCATGAGGCCCCCTGGAATCAGGGAAGGCAGGGGTTGTGGGATTCCCAGCCCCAGCACGTACAAAAGGGTTAGGGTAACTCTCCCACCGTGGGCAGGCAGTGAGGAAAGAAGTCCAGGGGAGGGCGGGTGCTCAAATGGAAGACATCCTTATTCTCACCCTTCCGAAACAAGGCAATGCTTCATCTTTCTCCTCCCAAACAGCGGAGCCAGAGGGCGAGCTCTGTCCCGGCGGGCCACTCTCGGGGCTGGGAGGCAGGGTCCAGAATTACTCTCTGATCATGAGTCAGATATTTGGGGTAAAGCAAGACCCACGGATGCCCTCGGACTCGCCACAGACCCTCTCATCTCGCCAGCTATATCCTATTTTTCTTGCTGTCTCTGAATTTCCATCATACACTTCATCACCGTTCCCAGAACACCATACTGAAGTCAGGGCATTTCAGAGACGCTGGAGTGTGAGAACAAAATGCACATCTGAGCACTCATGGACTAGAATGTTCATGATCAGTGCCCCTGACCAACTGCCCCCAGGGCTGGCGCTACCCTTCGCATTCCCCTTTCTTTCTTGGTTTTGCTAACACGCATCGAGAGCTGTGTTCCATGTGGATGCTATCGCAGTCACCGTGAGCGGGAGGCACCGTTATTTCCCCAGCTTACTCATAAGGAAGTCAAAGGGTAGAGAAGCTCGGTGTCTTGTTGCCGGTGTAGGACTTGGGGAGTCAAGCTCAGGTGTCCTCGCCCGTGAGAGGTGAACAGGGGCTCCTTAGTAGCTCTGTCATCTTAGGCAAGCCTCTTAACCTCTCTCTACCTTAATTTTCCCATCTTTTAAATGGGGAGAATAAAAGTACCTACTTCACGAGGTCGATTGGTGAGGATGAGTTAATATGGGAAACATGCTTAGACGGCCCGGTGGATGGCCAGCCCTTTGTGTGGGCTGCCGTTATTATAAGGCATCATAAAGCCAGCCTCCCTGAGTCTCCTTTTAATTCTCTCTGCTATAACCTCCCCGCTTCCCCTGGACAACAACACTGGACGAGAAGTAAGAGAGCCCATTCTGGTCGCAGCTCTGTCACTAATGGATCACGTGAGCCATTAGGAAACTCCCTTCCGCCTTTGAGGTCTCAGGCTCCTTGTCTGGATGATGTGAGCGAGCTAGCCCGGCAGCTGTCTACAAGGTCGTCTATAATGGTATCGTCTGAACGTCGGTGGTCCCCCCCTCCCCCTGCCCCCAGGATTCCTATGTTGCAATCCTAACCCCTCAAGGTGATGGTGATGGCCTTGGGAGGTGATGAGGTCGGGAGGGTCCTGCATGACCTACTGGGCAGAATGGGATTGGTGCCCTCGTAAAAGGGGCCCCACAGGCCTCCCCAGTCCCTTCCTCCATGTGACGACACAGCAAGAAGACTGCCTTCTGTGAGCTGGGAAGCAGGCTCTGAATCGGCCAACACCTTGATCTTGGACTTCTAGCTTCCAGAACTGTGAGTAATAGATTTGCTGTTTATAAGGCACGTGTCTATGGTATTCTGTTACCGCAGCTCGAGGCCTACGACAGTCTCCAAAACCCAAACCCGGCAATCATATCCCTCTCACCCTTTCTCAGCCATGGCCTGGGACCGCCACGCCTGGGGCGGAGGGGACGGTGTCCCTGCCAGCCTTGCTCAGTGTGCCCACAGTGAGGCGGGATGAGCAGAGCGTACCACCCCGGGGGAGGTGGGGAGGGGAAGAGACATCAGACAGAGAAGCCACCTTCAGAGTCTGTTCTCCTGGGAGGAGGTGCCCTTTGGACCAAGCCCTGCTCCCGCACTGGGTCACTGTCCCCGGGCAGCGTCCTGCTGCCACTGTCACTGAAAAGGCTGAGCATCCTGGATGGGGAGCTGAGCGGCCACGTGGGCAGAGGTCCCGGGAGAAGCCAAGGAGAAAGCGGAAGTGGGCGGTTTTTCATGGGGCTCAGAGGGAGCATGGGACCTGGAGGGAGTACCACGGAAGGCTTCTTGGAGGAGGTGACGCTGAGTCTGACCCTGAGACAAGCAAGGTCTGCAAGGAAGGACTGGCAGAAATCGGAGCAGCCTGGGGCGGCAGGAAGAAGATGGGTTCCTCCCCTGCCGCCCTCCCTGGGAAGAAGAGCCCGAGCCCCAAGGAGAACAGAGACATTTTGTGGTTCCCGGGAGTGTCCTTGGTGCCTCCTGCGGGGCCTGGATGTAGCAGGCCGTCTGTGAATCCCTCGGGAGTGAGAGCCACAGAGCTTTGGCTCACCTTGTCCCCTCCGCCCGGAATGCCCTTTCTCCATTTAACTGCATGACTCCCTACTTAAATGTCCCCTCCCGAGGAAGCCCTCCGAACATGCCAAATGGTATCAGAGGGGTGCAGTCAGCCAAATCCTGAATGGAGGAAATTCTGTTCACAGAACAAGCCACCATTCTCTTAAACAAGAAAAACGAAACAAGGAAAAAAAAAAAAAAAGGAACGAAAGGCTCTCACAGGTTGAAATGCAATATGTGGACCTTGCTTAGCTCCTGATTCATACAGATCAGCTGTGAAAAGAGACCCGTGGATGACTTCTGGAGAGGGGATGCCCACCAGCGTGAGCGTACTTACTGCTGCCATCCTTGCAGCTGTGATCAGATGGCAAATTTCATGGCATGTGCATTTTCACCGCAGTTAGAAAATTAAAAGCAAAAAGACATTCACGGACCGATTGGGAATATGAACACCGACGGGATATTAGATGACATTAAGGGATTATTAATTTTTTTCAAGGATTTTATTTATTCATCTGAGAGACAGCATGGATGAGGGGAGGGGCAGAGAGAGGAGGGAGAAGCAGGCTTCCCGCTGAGCAGGGAGCCCCACGCGGGGCCAGATCCCAGGACCCCGAGATCGTGACCTGAGCCAAAGGCAGATGCTTACCCGACTGAGCCACCCAGGTGCCCCTTCTCTTCTTTTGGGTGTGTTTGAAAATGTCTATGATCAAAAAAGAAATAAAGAAGGAAAAGAAGAAAGATTAGTGCCCCTCTATCCTGCCTTTTCTCCCAGGCGCTCATCCCGGCCGGACACAGGGAGAACTTCCTCGTTTGCTGCCCCTCTCTCCCAGAGTGGCCCGGGTCCTCTTGTCCACAGCTGCGTCCGGAGCGCCCAGAGCAGCGAGCATGTGCCTCTCCCGCAGTGCGCAGCGCAGGCTGGGGCTCCGGGGCCTTTGGAACCTCAGCTCTGAGCCGCTGTACGCATGCGGTTCTCTCGCCTCGGGTTGTGACTTCAGAGGGCCGTGGCGGAGTGTCTCAGCGGCACACTGCTGACCCCGGAGGATGTGGGCGCCACGGGCAAGTGGACTTGCTCTAGGTCAGGGAGGGCAGGAGGGCAAAGGGCAGGTTCTGGGATAGGGAAAGCTCCTCCTGGCCTGCCCCCTAGAGCCCCCAAACTCACGTGGGCGCTGTTGTACCCGTCCCTGCTTTTGTAGCTCCCAAGTACTAAGCCCAGCCTGATTCAGGGTCAGAGGTCGCTGAGTGAGGCCAGGACCAGCAAACAGGGCCCACCCAAGGGGCCAGGAGGCATTTTCTGGAAAAGGGACAAGGGAGGAGCAGGACTCCCTCCACCTCAGAGCCCTCAGCTTGGCTCCCAGACATCGTCACCTGGCACGGTGAGATGAGCACCCTTGTGCGTCTGCTGGAAGCCCCTTCAGTTGGCACTGCCGGGTGCGAGGTAGGATCCCAGCAGGTGCTCGGGCGGGGGGCGGCGGTACTCTGGAAATGGGCATGGCGAGGGCACTGGGCACCACCGTCCGCACGCAGGGAAGGTGCTGCTGACCGGTCTCATCGTGAATGACCTTCCCCGCTGCCACCTGGCGCCATTCCTGCCTCTCACCCTGCACCGATCGCAGGTCCCCAGGCTCTCAGGGGAAGAGGTCTCAGTCCTCCTGAAGCCGAAACAGGCCACGCAGCGCAGGAGACAAGAGCCCGGGGGCCAGACAGATCCGGGCTCGGCCTGGCTCCGCTCCTTCACCAGCTCTGGAACAACGGCGGGCAAGCCACCTGGTTCGTCTTGCTGGGCCCGATCCCTCAGCTGTGTAACGGGCACCGTGTGGGGGTGACCCACAGTGGAGACAGCCCGGGTGGCCTGTCTGTGCTCAGTTCTCAGCTTGCTGCCTGCCCCCAGGGGCCTTCCGTCCTGTCTGTGGAATCCGAGCCCTGCAGGGCGGTCACCCCAGCCCCCGCTGCTCCTGCCTCCTCGGGCCACCCACGTGTGGGGTCCGAGGAGGCCAGAGGCGCTGACGGGGCTGCTGGGGAGACCGGAAGTCCTGCGCCGCTGCCTCCTGTCAGGGCTGGCGCGTTCTTTGGGTGGGATGAGGCTGTTCCCTCTAGAGGGGAGAGGGGTTGGTGTGAAGGCTCTGGGCCAAGGCACGTGGCTCCAGGAACACTGGGAAACAGACACACCTTACCTGTCGCTGTGCCCGCCAGCAGCAGGCCCCCTCCCTGCCTGGGCGGCCCTGGGCAGGTCAGCTGGTGCCTCCTTCCCGACAGAGCCGGTGGGGGGACGCAGCAAGGCCGTGGTCCCATCACAGATGCTCCCACTGCAGCTCCCCGTCCTGCTACCAGAGCTCGGGGGTGTGAGGGCTCTGCGGTGTCACAGGCTACCTGGCTGTGTGCGGGCGGCGCGGGGTGACGACCAGATCTGCCTCGGAGGAGCGGGAGGTCGGACTGCGGGAGCCGCGGAGGCTGGACCGGACCGGCGGTGCAGCTGGGGTGCCCCGCGGGGCCCAGCCAGTGTCTTCTCCTCCCATCCACACCCTTACACACACCAGTTTCTCTTTGAGGAGGGAAGAGGCTGCTTCTTCCTTTGTCCTGGACCAGTTTGAGCTCTACAGCTATTACGGGTCTCCAGAAAGATCTCCCCATCCTGGACCCCGAGGAGGGCCGGTGGGAAGAGCAGGAGGCGGCCCGTTTCAGAGAGCAAAGGCAAAGGGGACTAGAGGCAAGGATATCAGGAGCTGGGGGCAGTGGCACCTTCGTCCCCCACCCCTTCGCTCAACGTCGTGATGGGGCCTCAGTATCACACGTGGAGGAAGGTGCCACCAGCAGCTCCTGGCCACCGATAGCGTGCGAGGCCTCCTTGTTCTTTGGGCAAAGAGCCGCGGCAGCATCTGGCCTGGGGCTGGGGGGGATAGCGGGGGCGGGCGGGGGGGACACACACGTGCCCCCCCAAGCACTGAGTCACCGATGCTCAGTAACTTCTGTACTCGGGGTGGCCTCGTGCCCCCCACTCCTCTCTCCACCTCTCCCTGGAAACCCGGAGGTGCCCATGGGGAGCCCCCAGCCCCACACACTCACAGTCCCTACGGTCCTGGCCGAGGCTGGGCGGACCCGTGCCGACCAAGATGTGGGGACTTCAGTTGTGCTGCCCGCAGCCACCGTGGCCGCCAACCCTGTGCGGGGAGCCGCGTACACTTTGGGGGCCGGGCGCGCAGGAAGACACACCAAGAGGGTACTTGACAAACATTTATTGAGCACCTACGATGCGCCAGGCCCCACCCAGGGCCCTAGGAAAACGAGGTCAATGCAGCCTGGTCCTTGCTGGAAAGGAGCTCACAATCTAGCGGGCCGGCCATCAATCACATGAACAGCAGCGAAGGGGCATTGAACTTCACGATTTTACAGCGCGTGTTAGGCATTTTCTGTTGCAAACACCCCACAACACAGCCGCGGTGATTTAAAAGCACATTGGCCTAAATGTAAACACGGTCACACGATTGGAAGGATGGAAAGACCTCACCTGCAACGATTCACATTTGAATTTCAAAGCCCGATTTGAAGCCTTATTTATTCTTTCCTGTCAAGTGGGACAGATATTTTACCCATTTGCAGAAACGGGTGGAGACGCAGGGGAGTTCCGGGGCCCAGCTGTCACACACAAGGTCCACTGCCTGTTCTCCACGAGCCATACCCATGCCTTTTAACCCCCGCACTAGGGCCCCACACCGTGCGCTCCTCCTCCCAAGCTGGTCAGATGGGGGGACGGGACCGCGTCCCAGGGAGCAAGCCCGCGGAGAGCGCCCACGCCTGGCCCGCACCAGCTCAGAGCAGCACGGTGCAGTGGGCCCAGACCCGGATCCTTCCCGAGTTAAAGAGGAGCTTTCTGGTTAATCGCAAAACCTGGCTGGGTCAGCGTGGCAGGCGAACTGCCCCTCTAGAGTCCTCACCTCTCCCGGGACGCACAGGATTTCTCAGGAGCAGTGAGGCCGTCCGGAGTGGGGGCTAGACTGTCCCAACGCTCCACGTGCCTCTGGATTCTAAAGGCGACAGTGGGGTCTGGGGTTTGACAGGGAGCTCCCCGTGCCCCTCTCACCAACGGGAGAGAAACAAAATCCCACAGAGACCTGGCCTGTGACATTGGTTTAGGAGGGTAAGGGGATCTGGTGAAGAAACCCAAAGCGGGCCATCTCTTGGTCCAGGGAACGGGGAGACGGGGCCAAGGGGGGAGTCTAATGAAGCTGAGGAGAGGGCGGCTTGGAGCAAGGCGCCACATGCCCGCCTCCTCATCCCGGGGCCGGGGAGGGGAGGCGGGTCTCCCCCCTGCAGGCTGGACACAATCATTTCACTTTAGAAGGGTCGGCATCTGAGGCAGAAGCGCCCCTGCCCCCCACTATAGTCTCTCTTGGACAGAGGCTTACCAAGGGAGTCAGAAAGTCCAAAATGCTCAAGAGAAGGTGCTTGTGACCCCATTTCAAGGGCACAGGGGCGGGGCGAGGTGTCCCTCTGTGACCGGCACCAACTCGGCATGGTCTTCCAGCCGATGGTGCCCTGCCCTCTGGCCCTGCTCTGCCCTCCCGCCCGGGACCATCGTTCAGCCCTCCCGCCCCTCAAGGTCGCTCTGGGAGACCAGATACCCTGCTGGCAAATCCCTTCCCCCAATGATGGCCCAGACGGAACTCTCTTAATAAAAAAAAATAATTTATTGTCAACAAAGGAGATATATACAACAGGGAAATAGGTGAAGAGGGAGTGAGTGAACAAAGCCCCCAGGCAGACTGCTCGGGCCTCCTGCAGGGATGGGGCGGGAAGAGGTAATGGAGGCCTCCTGGTTTAGGAGCCTGAACAGGTGGGGGAGGAGAGGCGTCCCCCGAGGTAGTGGGACTCAGTTCAAATCCCATCGTGACCACCTCTTGTGTAAGGCACTGTGCCAAGGGAGAATGGTGGGGGGCTCAGAGGGGGAAGGAGGGGCACAGAGAGGTCTGGGTCAGCGAAAGGATGGGGGTAGGTGTTCTCCACAGGCCCAATGCCCTACCGCACGACAGCCCTGAGGCCGGCCTTGCCCATCTCAGGGCCTGGCCTTGTGCCTTGCCAGGGGTAGACACCTTCCGGCACCCCCAGGAGCAGCAGACGCTGCCCCCCCTTCCTCTCCTCCACCCTGCCTTGGCACCTGGTTTCTCTCTCCATCAGGTGGCCGAGCTGGGCAGCTCTGAGTGATAAGCCAAAGGGGGACCCTGCCTCCTCCCTCCCTCCCTCCCCAGGAAAGCGAGAACCTACACGCCACCCCCTGCCTCTGGCTGGCCCCCCACAGTGGTGCTGGAGTCGGAGAGAACCGCAGGCCAGTTTGGGGTGTCACCTGCTCCCACACTCTTGGTGCCCTGGGGGTGCTTGGACCAGTCTTGCAGGAGGCTGACTGCCGGGGGCGCCTCCATCCGTACTCGGATAACCTGGAGATCCAGTGTCCCGCGGAGCCCCGGAGGGGGAGCTGGGCAGGGATGGGAGCAGAGAGCACAAGTCAGGGCCCTCCGGACCCCCACCACGAGGATGCCCCCCAAAGGCCTCTGCAAACCGCACCTTCACTCCCAGGCCTTCACTTCCGCAGTCCAGGGCCCGGTATGGGGGGGTGCCCAAGGGACGGTGGGAAGCCCCACTCCTGGTTCATCCGAGGACCACGACCAACCAGAAGATGAGGTCGCGGCCCCTCAGGCGTAAGTCCGACGCAGCCCGTGGGCTTCCTCCCCCACGACGCTCAGTGCTGTCCACCTGCCTGGCTCTTCCCTTCAGCTCGCCCTGCTTCATCTAAAACTCCCTGGGCGCCCTCGCCCGAGGGCTTCTGCCCCGTGTGGGCACAGGGGGGTGGGTGTGGGGAAGCTGTGCCCGGAGCTCGCACACGGATCCGGAGACTAAGGCGAGAGCCCCGCGAGCTGGCCTGGGCTCTTCTCTCCCGTCAGGACCTGCCCCACGGGGATCAGATGTTCGCCTCAGTGGCGGGGAGCAGCTGATCTGAAAAGGCAAAACTGGGCCCTAGGAGAGGGGACAGCAGACTCCCCGTGGCTCTCAGCAGCCACAACGATGTCCCCCGCCACGTGGGCACGTGCTAAAGTATTTCACATTGAAAAGCAAAACCGAACACGGCGACTGCAACTGTCGGGATGTCTGTTTCGAGAAGGATCCGTTTGTGGCATTTGGCCTACACTGTCTTCAGAGACGCGATCTAATAGGTGGCCGGGAAACTGGGCACAGCTTTGCCGTCCGGTTTGCTGAGGTTCCGAACTCCAAACCGGCGGCCACCGTCAAATTCTGCTCTGTGTCTGTGGAAGCTGGTCTGTGTCTGACAAACTCCAAGCTCCGGGAGGGCAGGCCGGACCCCGAGTTCAACAGCAAGTCAGTGGGTGCCCAGGCTGTGCCCGGCACGGCTCCGACCACCGGGGGTCCAGCAGCGCACGGAGCAGAGCCCGTGGCCTTCCTGGAACTCCTGATCCCGTGGCAGGAGCCGAGAGGATCCATGAACGTAAGATGCGACGTGTTCCGTATGGATGGAAAGAAAGTGAAGCAAGAAAACACACCAGGGGCGGGGACAGGATGGTGTGGAGGGCCTCGTGGGGCGGGTATGTGAGCAAAGGCGTACAGGAAGTGAGAGTCTGCTATGCGGACTGTGGGGAACAGCACTCCGGAAAGAAGGAAGGGCGAACGCGGACGCCCTGGGGTCGCCTGCCTGTGGTTGCAGGAATAGCAAGCCAGTGCCTGTGCAGAGCGCGCAAGCTGGGCTAGGAGAGTCAGGATCCTGGGGGGAAGCATCCCTGGTTGCCGTGAGGACTGTGGCTTTTTATCTGGAGTGCGACAGGAACAGCAGGGACAGGCTCTAACTCGGTTTGCACCGGGGACCCTGGCTATCGTAGGAGAGGAGACCAGAGTGGGCAAAGACCAGAAGCCGGGAGGCCAGGGAGATGGCCATTAAGGAACCAGGCAAGAGAGGGCCTGGAACAGGGTGGCTGCAGCGGAGGGGGTGACAGGAGGGTGAATTCTGAACCGATTTTGGAGGTGGGGCTAACATGATTGGCCGAGGGCTTGATGTGGAGCCTGGGAAACAGAAAGAGGATGAGTCTGAGGGTTTAGCCTGAGCAAAGCACAGAATGGAAAAGGGGAGAGGAACCTGAGGGCGGGGGGGGTGGGGGTGGAGGTGGGGATTCAGTTTGGATAAGCCAATTGGATAGATCTGGGCACCACAGACATGTCACCAGGGGGATCTGGGTGGGAGCTGGGAGCACATGAACTTGGACTGGGTCGCTCCGGGAGTGTGGAAGGCCCTGCCCTGAGGTTGAGGCATCCGGGCCGTCACTTAACCACTCACTCACCGAACACGTAAGCAGCACCCGGACCCTACGCCAGGCTCGGGGAGATCACAGGAAATGAAACAGACACACGTCCCGACCTGAAGCCACTTACATTCGAAAAAGAGGAGGAGAGAGAACCGTCAGATCTGACTCAGGGAGCCGTGTGTGAAAGGACAGGCTGCGGAAATAGAAACATCCAGAGAAGCCGAAGGGAGACCCGGCCAGTGGCCCAGGAGCCCCCAAGACCAAGAGCGGATCCGGGAAGGAGGGAGGTGTGGTATCACGATTACGGTCACATTGGAGAAAGACAAGCACTGAGAACTGATCGCTGGATTTTCATTTTAGGCAAGTCAACGGCGACCTTGCCAAAGAAGCAATTTTAGCATGAGATGGAAGGATGGGAATAGGACGGCAGCGGTTCCCAGAGAGAGGAGGGCCAGTTAGGGTAGAAGATGCTCCCCAGCCTCGCTGAAAAGGTTTGGGGACAAATGAGACCGTGGCTAGGGAGGGATGAGGGGTCAAGAAGGGAGAAATCACAGCTTTGCATAGGCTGCCGGGTGAGATCTGGAGGAGAGGGAAACATGGACAGACGGTGGACAAAGAGGACAGAGTGGCCAGCGGGGCGGGGATGGGCTCTGGCCAGGGGTTGGGGGGCCAGGCTTCGCCAGCAACAGACAGAAGGCCTGGATGCGGCTTGGAGGCTGGAGGGGGATGGGTACAGGTGGAAACGCACACAGGCTGCCGCTCACTGGGTGAGGGGCCCTGAGACAGGTGCCGTACGTCTCCGAGGCCGTGTCCTCTTCTCCAGAATGGAAATCCTAACACTGCGTATGGTGATGTGGGGATTTAAGGGGACAAATGACGCGCTAAGATGTTACAAGAGTTCAGCACGTGGTAAGAGCTCACTGACCTGGGGACTGCTCAAAGCAACGGAATGACGTACCAATTCTTTCTGGCAGCACGGAGGGCAGAGGTGAGGGTGGGTGGGGAGGGGAGCATCCGGACAGTGAGGTCTGACGTGGGATGCCCTTCCAGAAAGCAGGCACGATCTGAGCCCCACGGCCGTGAAAGAGCACGCCAGGAGTACTTATCAGTCTGGGGACAAGCTGAGCCCCTCTGGCACTCCAAACCCAGGGCTGGCCCCCCTCCGTCCTGGGAAGCCCAAGCCTTCTGCTTCTGCAGCTCCCGTCCCCCCTTCCTCTACACTTCTGCGTGTGTGCGTACACGCACACGCCTTCTCCGGAGGATGGGCCCGAGTCTTTTTCTCTTGTTCAATTAAGGCTTGTTTCTGATCGGCAACTCTGAAAATGTCACCGCCACGTGACAAGTGAAGGCAACCACTATCCATCCTTCTTTCAGTGAATCTTTACGGACAGCTTTCTTTGTGCCAGGCACGGTACTGGGTGCTGAGGATACAGCCGTCAACGAAACAAAGACCCTGTCCCTTGTGAAGCTCACACACGCTCACACACATGAGCACGCACGCACACACACACCTTTGTCCTTGGTCCAACCTGGGAACCCACTGAGCCTGGTTGAGGTATCCTAAGAGCCAGCTCTCTAGGTCTTACTCAAACACTAGCAAGACCAAGAGGCTCTTTTTCTCACCATTTATGAGTGGGGTCCTCAAGGCTCACCTTCTCTCCTGGCTTGGATGCCTCCCCACCCTCATCCTGCAAGGCCCTTGGAAAGTTCCCGAAAGTCTTCTCTGCTTTACACTCCTATCCATCAGCTCAGCTGACCTCGCCCCAGTGACCTCTTCCAACTTCTAAATCCTTGACTTTTAAGCTTTTTTAAAATGATAGAATCTTTACTCAAAGTCTTCCCAGCACTTCAATACATAAAGCAACTCAACGTGAAGACATTCTGGGTGACGCCCCGCAGGGTTTCGAGAAATCCGTCCGAGCTCTGCGATCCTGAAATAGTCTGCGACCACCGCTCCGGGGCCTTTGCCCTGTGTGGAACTAGGGTGACTGCGTCACTCCGACCTGTACCCCAAATAATCAGTTTCTCAGGGACAAAGAAACTCTGTCCTCACTAGTGTCATTTTCCGCAGTGCTTCCCTCAGGGCTGAGCCGCTGTGGGTTCCCTAGATCCTGCCACCTGCCAAGAAAAACCCTCTCACGTCAATCAGATGGGTGAACCCCACGGCCTCAGACTTTGCCCACGCGCCCCAAAGGCATCTGAGATCTCGGGGACTCCCTTCTCAGCTACTCACCACTCCAGAGAGGTGGAACTTGGGCACGGGGTATCCCAGGACTCAAAATGAAGGCTCCCTTTCGAGAATGAAACCAGGAGACCCATTAAACAGCGGGAGCGGCCAGCCATTGACAGCAGGGATCCACCGAAGAGAATGAGGAAGTTCAGGGAACGCTCAAGTCCAAGCAGAGCGCACAGTCTCGGGGAGGCAGGACTGGAATGTGGCTCAAGCTGAAACTTGAGACAGTTAAAACCATGATCTACGTGAATGCCTGACGCCTGCCTCAAGATGAGGAAAAGCGGAGCCCGTTTTGGTAAAACATAATTAAGCAAAAGTGCGCGTGCCCACATACACACGCACACAGCGAGCTTTGCAGAAGGTCTCAAGGATGCAAACTGAACTGCTAACAGCGCTCACCACTGGCGGGTGGGGGGGAGGGCAGGGGAAGGGGCACATCTGCTTTTCTCTTTATGCAAAAAGCCCACCTCCTTTTTGAGAGCCCTGCTCTGGGGAGCCCCCGTTTTCCCCTGTGCTATCTTTCCCTGGGCTCTAACTCCCGATGCACATTTCAGACAGGCTGGGACAAGGTGCTGTGGGTCACTCGGTCACTCCTTCGAGAGCCGTTTCCCGAGCCCGAGATGCCTGACACGGAGAGATCAAGAGGAACCAGGCTCAGCCTCTGCCCTCCCAGAATGCGTTCTGGTCCAATCTGAATTCTGCCACTGCTTCGCTCTGTGACTGTGTTGCCCAAAGATGTCCACGGCCACATCCCCAGGATCTGTGATGGTGGCGTGTTACGTGGCAAGGGAGAATTAAGGCTACAGGAGGAATTAATGTTGCTGGTTAATCAGGCGACTTCAAACTAAAGAGATTGTCCTGGATGATCTGGGTGGGCTCCATGTAACATCACAAGGATCCCAGCGGGGAAGAGGGAGGCAGAAGAGCCAGGCCAAAGCTCAGAAGGACTCTCCTGGCAGCCGCGGGCTTTGAAGATGGAAGGAGACCAAAGCCAAGGAATGCACACAGCTTCTAAGAAGCTGGCAGGACAAGAAAATGGACACCCCTCACCCCTGCCCCCGGAGCCTCCAAAAAGGAACATGACCCTGCCGACACCCGGATCTTAGCTCAGGGAGGCCCATTCCTGACCTCTGACCTCTGGAACCGAAAAGGAATAAAGCGTGTTCTTGTAAGCCACTAACGTTTGTTACAGCAGCTACGGGAAACGAATACAAGGATCAAGGGAAGGAGGAACCAGCTCTGAGACTCAGCCTTCCCACTTCCTTCTCCCCTACAGAAAACAGACTTTCCTAAGGGCCCGATGAACCACGTATAGAAGTTTCTGGAAATCGGTTAAACACAATATAAACACAAGTGCTCACTGCTATCATTAGACGAGTCACTGGAGTGCTTTCTCCGCCGAGGTGCCTGTCGAGTCCCTCACGGGTCTGTCCAGGCCCTTGCTCCAACAGGGCGAGCTGAGCCCCTCGGGTTCCGGGTGGAACTGGCCTCAAGTGCAGTGCTGGGGGTCTGGCCTGGGGGAGCACTGGCCTAGCCCAACCAGGCCACCCCTTCCAGGACACTCCCGAGGAGCTAGCTCAGCTTTCTGGCCAGTCCCTGTCATTCCAGTCTGCCTGCCCTTGGCCCCGTCCCTCAGGGGACCCGAGTGCTGACCACCTCGACACCCTGCGCCCGGGCACAGAGCGGCCTCGAGGAGGCTAGAGCCCCACGACGCAGCCTGCCGGCCCCTCCCTTGTCGTCCCCTCTCAGGAGCTCACCTGGGGAGGGGCTCTCCGGCTGGGGAAGGCCTCCTGCAGCTCTCTCCTCGCTGGGCGAGTCCTTGCTGTCCGGGGCCCTGAGCTGGGTGTGGGAGAAGAGCTGGAGGACAAAGCCCGGGGGGAAGCTGCCGTCGGTGAAGTGTCGGACCTCAGTGGGGGCCGCAAACGTCTCCGTGGGGGAGTCGGG
Source organism: Potos flavus (assembly GCA_028534135.1). Classification (NCBI taxonomy): domain Eukaryota; kingdom Metazoa; phylum Chordata; class Mammalia; order Carnivora; family Procyonidae; genus Potos; species Potos flavus. The sequence goes on along the minus strand of CM052884.1, from coordinate 89,651,594 downwards.
TGACGGGGGGCCTAGAAGGAGGGACAGGATGGAACCGTGAGTCCGGGAGGCGGAGCGGTGTGTCCTCACTGAAGCCAGAAATCCGAAGGCCTGGACCAACCCCCCTCCCGCGCTTGGCTTTTCCTCTTGGAGCACTGTGGCCGGAGCCCATGCCCACTCCTACACGGGGCCTCCCTCTCACCTGGGTCGGGGTCTGGGTCCAGGTCCAAGTTTTTGGTCATGGGTCTGCCTCTCTTCTTTCTGACCGGCTCTTCTCCAGGGGGCTCCTTCCATCTCTGGCCACGGGGCTTCCTATTTCCAGGCTCTGAGACAGGGGCAGCTGCGGAACGAGAAGACCCCAGACCTTTTAAAGGGGCCGTGCCTGAGCCCCGCAGCCTCTCTCCACCGAGAAGGCAGGGCGCACTCCCCTCTCCCCGGCTCAGCCTCAAGGGCTTCCCCAAGACTGACCGGGAAGCTCGAGGGGGCGGAGGCCCCTGGGCCGGCTCCTTTTCGGGAGACATGGGTTGTCCTCAGAGTCAAGGAGAACGACGATCTCTGCTGGCATTTTGGCAGGGTCTGGGTCGGAGTCCGCGTCAGCTTCGACATCCTGGCCTGAGTCTGAAGGGGGCAAACGCCCAAGTTCCAAATGCTCCGGGGGGCCGACTTTCCCCCCATCCACCACCCCGACCGCCCCCCTCCCGACCCCAACCCCACCGCTCCAACTACCTGAGGTGGGTGAAGAAGGCTGCTCGGCTCGGACGTCTTGCAGAAGGGCCACCCCCTCACTCCAAGCCTCCAGGATGTTGCTTTTCTCCGAAGGGCTCAGGTCCAGGGTGTGAGGGTGCTGTTCTAGGATGTGCGTGCGCGCCGTGTCCGCCGAGGGGGACCGGATCTCCGCCCCACACACCATGCACAGTGCCCGCCCGCTGCCTCCTGGGCTGTTTCCCACCAGGAACTCCTGCTCCCAAGACACCTGCTGCTTGGGCTCCTCACAGCCTTCGCCGCCCGAATCCAGCAGGCTGGGCCTGGGCGGGGGAGTCTTCTCCTGCTGGGCCACTACAGAGGGAGACGTGCAGGACGCGTTAGCAGGAGACGTGCCCGTGGCCTGGAATACTTATAATGTGGTTCCTCAAACTTGGTGGAGTGCTGGGGGGCGGAGGGAGGTACATTGCCCCCAAAGTCTTTCTCTCCCTTCCCCTGCAGCCCTTGAGACTGACCTTAACCTTATTAAAGACCATAACCTTTTTAAGCCCACCGTGGGTGCCTCGGCACCCCGCGATCTCCCTGCCTGTCTGCTCTCAGTCTGGGCTCGGACCACAGGCCCACGGGCTTTTCCGACGGGCTGTGTTCTTGCAGGTTTTCAGCCTGGGCACGTCCGTCCAGACCACACTGATGAGTCCGACAACTTCCTATACTCCCTACATAGCCCTGCTCACATCGTCACTCCTGGGAAGCCTTCCTGACCTCCCACCCCGGCGGGGGATTAGATCCACATCTGATTTTCACGCCACACTGTGTCCTTCCTTGAGAACAAGAATGGCCCATCTGATCATCTATTGTCCCCACCGGGCCTGGCACACAGGAGAGGCTCGGCGGGCCTGCCATCAGCGAATGATGGGCATGCCAGTTTCTCCACCCGGCAAGGCCCCTTCCAACAAGCCACCACACCCCATCAGAATCCCTTTCCCATCTCCCAGAGCATCTGCAGGTGTAATCTCGAGCCCAAGAGTCTGCCTGGCATTTCCTTTGTGCGCAAGGACCACAAGCTCGACAAAGGTGGCAAACTGAGACCCACGTTAGCCTGTCTCTATGATCGCTCATGGCCGCACCTCTTTCACCTGAGAAGATGGGATGAAATAAAATGTGGGGGATCCTAATGCCTAGGGATGTAGGGGGAGGTGGCATTTGAAATGGGTCTGAAAACTGGCCAGGACTCAGAAGATCCAGGTCCAAGGCTGGGCTGTACCTATCTCCCACGTGACAGGGAACCTTGACCTCTTGGTTGCCATCGGGCTTTCTTTCCCACCATTCCTCCAAAACAGCTCTCGCCAAGGTCACCAATCCTAAACCCGGCAGTCAGTTCTTAAACTTCATCATCTGATTCATCGCTTCTTCCATCTTGATTTTTGTCGCTCGGCTCCCAGGGACCACCTCCCATCGGTTTGTCTCTTACTTCCCTGGGGCTCTCTTGGGGTCACGCGTGCTGGTTCCTCTCTTGTCACGGCTCTCTCATTTCTTTCGGGGTGTAGCTGAAGAACCATCTTCTCGAGATGGTCTTCTCGGCCCCCCGCAGAAAGCTGGGCACCCCATTATACCCCCCAACCCCCATGTCCTTCTTAGCCCACACCGCCACTGGGCCTAACATGGTGTCGCTTGTGCACCGTGTCTCCCCACTGCATGACTTTTCATCGTCCACACCTGGACCCCCAGACTCTAGAACAGTGCCTGGCAGGTGGCGGCATTCGGAAATCTCTGACGAGGGCCTGACTGCATCTCCAACCCACAGTGGCCGGAGAGAGCTCCGCGGCTCAGGTCTTGGACCCCTTCTGTCTACCTCCCTGCTCTGACGGTCTCCTCCCATTGCCTGCCTGCTGATGACTCCCATATTGGTACCTCTAGCCAGACTCTCCCGAGGGATCTAAATGCACTTGTCTAATGACTATCTGGCCATACCACTTGAACGTGTCACAGGCATCTCAAACTCGCCCCGCTCAAACCTTAACTGCCTACCTCCGGAGGCCTGCATCCTAGCCTTCTTGTCTCTGCATATGGGAGGCCCGTCCTTCCTGGTGCTCAGGCCAAAGACCCTGAATTCATCCTTTCTCCTCTTACCCCAAATCTTTCAAAAAGCTTTTGCTTCACGACATTTATACTTACCATCCTCTCTGCCTAAAGTGCTTTCCCTCCTGCTATCCACAAGGTTCATTCCCTCGTGTCCTTGGGTCTATGCTCAAAATTCACATTAGAGAAGCCTTTCCGGACCACTTGATATTCCAAATAAAACACCCCCACTCTCTTTTCTCCTCCCTTTGCTCTGGTGTTCTCTGAACCACTTATCAGCACCTGACACCCTATACATTTAATTATGTTTGTCTTTGGTCATTCATTTATATATGAATATATATATTCATATACATATATGAATTCATATATATATGAATTCATATATATATATATACATTCTAGAAAGGGTGTTTCTTTCATCTTTGTTCATAGCCATTAGCATGCCGAGCCTCAAACTGCCTGACTTACAATAGGTGCCTAATAAAGACCTGTTGAATGAAATAACTTCTCTGGACTTTTATTTCCTCATCCTTAACAGTGGGGAATAGGGCCTCTCTTGCAGGGTTGCTGAGAGGATGAATTGAGGCAGCCTGGCATCCAGCACTCAGTAAATACTAGCACAAGTAGGGAAAGAAGCTCTGTCGGATGCAAAGCTCTGAGATAAAGGGTAGCAGCCTTTATTTCCCTGACTTGTTTTATAACCCTCCAGATTCCAAAAAGGAGGAGAGGCAGTGCAGGGAGTCAGGGTGTGATACTGAGGTTAAATAAATGACCTTGCTCTCAACCTCTTTGGGGTACAATCCCCGCCACGGGAAGAGATATTTGAGAATAAAAAAGATATTTGCATTCCCATGAAAAATTTTTTGGCATTTTCATGAGTATTAAGTTTTCCCCTAAGATGGCCCTTGTTTTCTAATGGTCTGCAAGATCCTGCGGACTGAAGAAATTGGTAAAGGGGGAGGGGAAATTAAGGGCTCCCAGATTGTTCCTCGAATACCTTCCCAAGGCCAGTCTCCTTCCTGCGTGGCAGAGGGTACCCCTAGCAAGCACTTCTCTTCCGAAACTGAGTGTGCTCTATGCCATCCCATTGACCCCTGAAGCGCTAGAATCTGACACCTGTGGCTTACGCAAGTGGAAGGCCCGGGATGCAAGGGGAGTTGGGGGACAGGAAAGCTTTCTGCGTAGAAGGCCCTGAAAATCCTCCTCTTGGCGGGCGGCATTCTCGGATCTCTCCGGACACCAGGCTGCCGCGCCCGGCCTCGGGCCTGGAGGCCTTGCTGCCCCTTGGCCTAAAACCCAGCCTGGCCCCTGCGCCGGCCTCTGGCTCCGCGGGGCGGGAGACCGCGGCCGCCGGTGCGGGGCCCGAGAGAGGGGGCGCTCGGGCACCGGAAGATCCGGAGTCCGCGGGGTGTGGATGGAAGGCTCCAGACCCCGGACGGGGGCGAGAGAGAGGGAATTCGGCGAGGCCCCAGATTCCAAACCCTGGAGGGGGCGGAGCGAGAGCGCGCCCGGGCCCCAGGCCGGAGGGGGAGGGGCGCCCGGGTCCCGGAACGGAGGGGGAGGGGGCGCCGGAGCCCCCGACTGCGGAGGGGGAGGGGGCGCCCGGGTCGGGACCTTGACGCGGAAGTGGGGTCCCCTTCCATCCTCACCTCTGAGCATCGGCTCGGGCCGCGGAATTACGGCCACCACCATGGCCTCCTCCTCGTCCTCCCCTTCCTCGCATTTGAGCGTCACCTCGAAGCAGTCGAGCGCGGCGCCCTCGGCCTTCAGGGCCATGGTGCGGCGGGTGTGTGTGTGCGGAGGGGTAGATCGCGGTGACCGGACGCCGGAGGCCGGGCGCGCAGCCAGGGGCCGCCTCCCGCCCCGCGCAGCCCCCTCCCCGCCGCCCGCCGCTCACCGCCCGGCCTGCGACGCGCGCGTCCGGGCCTCCCCGAGACCGAGCGCGTCGGGACCCCGGGCGGGGAGGGTTCAATCCGGGGCCCCAGGCCCCCGCCGCTCCCTTTTATGGAGGCTCATTGTCGGCGCCCGCCCGGCCGGCCCGCCGCGGGCCCGCCCCCGACCCCGCGCGGCCAATCGCGCGTGGCCCCGCCCCGGGCACGCGGCTCCGTTAGCCGCCCGGGGACCCGCAGGGCGGCGGGGAGGGCCGCGGGCTCCTGGCGCGGAGGCGGGCATTGCCGGCCGGCGGAGAGGCCCCCAGACCCCGCGGGCTGTGTGTGGGGGGCGCCCGCCCTCGGGCTGCCGATCGGGCCCGTTGGCGGGGGTCGAGAGCGCTCCCAGGTGCCGTGGGTTTTTGTTGGGGGTCGCTTTTGCCTTTCCCGAACGAGCGTTCCTCCGCCAGAAGATGCCCCAGGCGGGAAAAGAATGGCGGGGCAGCGAGAAGGGTCTTGGCATGGGAAGGGGGGAGACGGAATTCCTTCTGATTTTGCCAGCTCTGTGACCTTGGGCACGTTATCTGTTTTCTTAGACGACCTCATCCTTTCTCAGAAGACATTGTGGAGCCTTCTGGACAAGGGAATGCGGAAGATGGAAGAGCCGAGCGGAGTGCGGGCACACGCAGACCACCCCTGATGGTTTTGATTTCCATTTTTTTTAAAACGTGAGTCTAGAGATTTTGCACCTCCCCAAGGGCACACAAATCCTTGAGAGCCCCAAGACCAGAGCCCGGTTGCCATGACACTGCTACACAGTAATCCTACTCGGGGTGAGCTTTCACCTCCGTGACACAGAATGGGCATCCCCCTCTGCTGTAGAGGCTCTCCTGAGATATCCGTTGAGAAAATGTCTGACACTGGAAATCCATCTTAAAATGCCACCATATCAGACCAGATACAGGAGTAATTCAGAGTAATGTAGGTAGTGGGTTGGGGGCTGGAGAGCAGATAGGGACTAGTGTATCTGGATCACCGTGGGCCTTTAAGTGAGTAATTTTGTTACTTTCAAGTATATCCAGTACTTTAAAGGTTTGACAAATAAAGGTACTACCAAGCCGGTTTCAATCATTTCTATGTCATGATCACCTGGTAATCTTTGCAGGGATCCCTTCCTTGACCTTCTGCTCTCCTCTCTACTGCCCTGCACGGTGCAGATCCTCAGACTCCCAGGACTGGGGACTTCAGGTGTCATTTGGCCAATGGGAGCCAGTGGCCGGAGACTGGAAGATAGAAGGAAGGATAAAGCCAGTGTGTTTCTTCTCTTTCTCTCACTTGCTTGGGCTTGGGCAGGTCTCCAGCCATAGATAAAGCTCCTTTGTGGTTCCAGCTTCTGGGGGATGATCCTCACTTTCAGGCTACATTAATTCCCCTCCATTTGTCCCTCCAGTTTAGGAGTGGTGGGGAGTGCCCTGTTTGCTCATCTCTGGGTTGCCTCTCTGTCCCCTGTTGGGACTACTCAGCCCTTCCATCACCCTTGTCACTGGCATCACCAACATCCTGTATTAAATTCTTTGCTTTACATAGTTAGAGTGGTTCCTGTTTCCCCCCTTGGACTCTGAGTTATACACCCAATGTTATACCAGGCACTTTGTCCTCACAAGTCTTATGTGGTAGACTGTATTGTTCCCATTTTCTTTTTTTAAAGATTTTATTTATTTATTTGACAGAGAGAGATCACAAGTAGGCAGAGGCAGGCAGAGAGAGAGGGGGAAGCAGGCTCCCCGCTGAGCAGAGAGCCCGATGTGGGGGCTCGATCCCAGGACCCTGAGATCATGACCTGAGCCGAAGGCAGAGGCTTTAACCCACTGAGCCACCCAGGCGCCCCTGTATTGTTCCCATTTTACAGAGCAGGAAGTTGAGGCCTAAAGGGATAAATTACTTGCCTAAGGTAATACAGCAAGAATCCTATTTCATCAAATCTAAGATGGGTGTTTTCTCTACATTTTAACATCCTTGGAATGAGGATGCTTTCTATAATGGACATCACTATGAAGTTTTAGGAATATCAAGAAAGTTTAAGATCGCCCTTCTGATATTCAGACCGTGATGTTACCAGCAGAAATAAATCACGCTCAGAATGAGACATAGGTGAGGCCCCTTGGTGACCACAAAGATGACTCTGAGTGGTTGCTGTTTCCTTACCATAGATAACTCCAGCCCTGTTTGCATCCTCCTGCCTCCTAGATGAACGTTCTAAGGATACCCAGTCTCTAAGTTGCCCCTGCTTTTTGACAGCTGTCAATCCAGAACTGGTCCCCCACTTCCCTAATCCCTCCACAGAACCATGGAATGCAAGCCCGAATTTAAAGAAACTCATATGAGGGTTTCCCTAGGGTACATTGTCCTTTACAGAAGCAAGTTAAATAAACCTAATTTTTTTTTGACAACAGCTGTGTCCCTGGTGTTCTTCGATCAGAGGGCTTTGACAACCTTAGCCAATTTATTTTGTGTTCATTTTTATGTATATGAAGTGTGATATACAGGAATAGATATTTTTCCAAAGAAAACATCCGGATGGCCAACGGACACATGAAGAGACACTCAACATCCCTCATCAGCAGGGAAATACAAATCAAAACCATGATGAGATAGCACCTCACACCTGTCAGAATGGCTAAAATTAGCAACACAGGAAACAAGAGATGTTGGCGAGGATGCAGAGAAAGGGGAACCCTCTTGCACTGTTGGTCGGAATGCAAAATGGTGCAGCCACTCTGGAAAACAGTATGGAGGTTCCTCAAAAAGTTAAAAATAGAACTACCTACAACCCAGCAATTGCAATTCTAGGTATTTACCCAAAGGGTATAAAAATACAGATTCAATGGGGCACATGCACTCCAATGTTTATAGCGGCGTTATCAACAATAGTCAAATGATGTAAAGGGTCCAAATGTCCGTTGACTGATGAATGGATAAAGAAGATGTGGAAAAAGAAATAAAGAAGATGTGGTACATATACCACATTATATGTACATATATAATGGAATATTACGCAGCCATCAAAAAGAATGAAATCTTGCCACTTGCAACAATGTGGATGGAGCTAGAGTGTATTATGCTAAGGGAAATAAGTCAGAGAAAAACAAATACCATATGATTTCACTCATATGTGGAATTTAAGAAACAAAACAGATGAACATAGGAGATGGGGAAAAAAAAAAGAGGGAAGCAAACCATAAGAGACTCTTAACTGTAGGGAACCAAACTGAGGGTTGATGGAGTGAGGTGGGGGAGTGGGCTAAATGGGTGAAGGGGATTAGGGAGGGCAGTTGTTGTGATGAGCACTGGGTGTCATATGTAAGTGATGAATCACTAAATTCTACTCCCAAAACTGATATTTGACTATATGCTAACTAACTAGAATTTAATAAAAATTTGAAAAAAGTTAAAAAAAAATTAAAAATTCAATCTTTGAATTGGAAAAAAAAAGTGATATAATAAAAGTCTATGTCAAGGGGCTCCTGGTGGCTCATTCAGTTAATCATCTGCCTTTGGCTCACGTCATGGTCCCAGGGTCCTGGGATCGAGCCCCGAGTCAGGCTCCCTGCTCAGCAGGAAGTCTAGTTCTCCCTCTCCCTCTGTTCCTCCTTCTGCTTGTGCATGCTCTCTCTCTGTCAAATAAATAAATAAAATCTTTAAAAAATAAAAAATAAAAGTCTGTCAAAATATCAGTAAGTCTGGAAGAGATCTTTAGCCATAAAATACAATGCAAAGAGATAAGAAATTGTGTCAGAATTTGGCAATTTTTAAAAAATTTATTTTAATTTTTTTTTCTTTAAGATCTTATTTATTATTTGACAGAGAGAGACACAGCGAGAGAGGAAACACAAGCAGTGGGAGTGGAGAGGGAGAAGCAGGCTTCCCGCTGAGCAGGGAGCCCGATGCGGGGCTCGATCCCAGGACCCTGAGATCAGGACCCGAGCCGAAGGCAGACGCCTTACGCCTGAGCCACCCAGGCGCCCCTGTTTTTTCTTTTAAAGTAGGCTCCACACCCAATGTGGGCTTGAACTCATGACCTGAGCTCGAGTCACATGCTCTACTGACTCTGAGTCAGGCAGGTGTCCCTTGGCAGCGTTTTTCTTAAAGGTACATAAGATAATGGCTTCTCTTGCAATCTGTGATATCTCAGATTTAAAGGAATATGGTTAGTTGCAAAAGCAGGACTCTGCTCTGGCTCTGCCTGTCCCCTGTCCTGGCTCGTTCCATTACAGTTCTGCTCTGCTTCTCCGTGAACTTGAAGTACTCGTTAAATGAACGAAAGGGTAGATACTACTAGTTCCAATATATACATGAAGAAATCCAATCTGAGAGAAATGAGTCCTTTGAAATGGAACAACTTGCAAGTGACAGTGCAGTTCTGTCCTTCTGCAAAACCTGAGCTCTTTTCCATCACCCCAGCTGCTGAGCTAGCCCTCTCTGCACGGAGGACCTGAGGGGGAGCTCCAGACCATTTTCCGTGGAGTTCCCACCCACTGACTACATAGTCTGTGCCTTGCTGAAGCAAGTGGAATATTTTTCTTTTTTTTTTTTAAGATTTATTTATTTGAGGGGCGCCTGAGTGGCTCAGTGGGTTAAAGCCTCTGCCTTCGGCTCAGGTCATGATCTCGGGGTCCTGGGATCGAGCCCTGCGTCGGGCTCTCTGCTCAGCGGGGAGCCTGCTTCCCCCTCTCTCTCTGCCTGCGTCTCTGC
>CM052884.1:89625897-89641711 GCA_028534135.1 Potos flavus | reverse complement strand
ACTCTGAGATCAAGACCTGAGTTGAGATCAAGAGTTGGACGCTCAACTGACTGAGCCACACAGGCACCCCTAAAGATTTAAAGTAATCTCTACGCCCAATGTGGGGCTTGAACTTGCAACCCTGAGATCAAGAGTCTCATGCTCTACTGACTGAACTAGCCAGGTGCCCCATGCCCATTTTTAATTTATTTTTATTTTTAAAAAAAATTTTAAAAGATTTTATTTATTTATTTGAGAGCGAGCGAGCGAGCGAGAGAACATGAGTGGGGGCAGGGAAGAGAGAGAGGGAGAAGAAGATTTTCTGCTGAGCAGGGAGCCCGATGCAGGGATTGATCCCAGGACCCTGGGATCATGACGTGAGCTGAAGGCAGATGCTTAACTGGCTGAGCCACCCAGGCATACCCACCACGCCCATTTCTTAATTGGGTGTTTTCTTTTTTTTTTTTTTAAGATTTTATTTATTTATTTGTCAGAGAGAGTGAGAGAGAGATCACAAGTAGGCAGAGAGGCAGGCAGAGGCAGAGGGAGAAGCAGGCTCCCTGCCGAGCAAGGAGCTCGATGCGGGACTCGATCCCAGGACCCTGGGATCATGACCCGAGCCGAAGGCAGCCGCTTAACCAACTGAGCCACCCAGGCGTCCCTGGGTGTTTTCTTTTTGTGGTTGAATTGTAAGAATCGTTTATATATTATGGATACAGACTCATCAGATACATGATTTGCCCATATTTTCTCCTATCATATTGTCTTTCCACCTTCTTGAGAATGTTTTTTGAGTTTTTAAAAACTTTGATGAAGTCTAATTTGTCTATTTTTTCTTTTGTTCTTGTGCCTTTGGTGTCAGATCTAAGGCAACATTGCCAAATGCAAGGTCATGATGACTACCTGTATGTTTTATTCCAAGAGTTCTATAGTTTTAGTTATTTATTACATATTTACATATAGTTTGGGCTTATATGTAGGCAATCGATCCATTTTGAGGTAATTTGTGCATATGGTGTGAGGAAAGGTCCAACTTCATCATTTTGCGTGTGGAAATCCAGTTGTCCCATCACCATTTGTTGAAGAAACTGTTCTTTCCCCATTGAATGTTCTTGGCATCCTTGTCAAAAATCCACTGATCTAGATATATAGGTTTCTTTCTGGACTCTCAATTCTATTCCATTGATCTGTCTTTCCATATGCCAGTACCATACTGTTTTGATTACTGTCATTTTACAGTAAGTTTTGAAATTGGAAAATATGAGTGCTACAACTTTGTTCTTTTTCAGTATTGTTTTGGCTATTTGGAGCCCCTTGAGGTCCCACATGAATTTTAGGGTGTGTGTAAGTATCTGTGGTTAGTGTGACCCCACTCCCCTTCTCTTCTACTGCAGTTCACCTGACAGCAGGTGTCCTAGGAGTGGCCCGGCTACTGCAGACTTCACCAGGAGCCAGAAGGAAGTGGGCAAAGCAATAAGTCCAAGGGATTGTTCAGAGAGCAACCATTTAATGTGGAGAAATCTTGCTTAGCCAGCTGCTGTGAAATTCAGTTTATTGATTTCACTGTTTTGTGGTCACTTAGGCTTATTTTAAGAGAGCTCTATAAAAGCACAGAAAGATTTTATTTGGGGAAATGCAGTGTAATGTGGATTCTACATTAGTTGGGCTCTGTTATGAACTGAATGTGTCCCCCCAAGGAATTCATGTTGAAGCCCTAACTCCCAATGTGAATGGACTTGGGCTTGATGCCTTTGAGAGGAAATTAGGATTATATGAGGTGAGGATGGGACCCCCACGATGGGATAGTGTCCTTATAAGAAGAATAAGAAAGACAAGAGTTCTCTTCCCCCCACCTCTTTGCAAAAACACAGTGAGAAGGCAGCTGTCTGCAAGCCAGGAAGAGAGTCTTCATCAGGAACTATATCAGCTGATACCTTGATCTTGGACTTCCAGCCTCCAGATCAGCGAGAAGATAAATTTCTGTTGTTTAAGCCACCCAGTCTGTGGCATTTTTTTATGGCAGTCCTAGATGACTAAGATACCCCTGATTTCCAGGGGAATAATTCCAATACTTCTCCTTTTCATTTAACTTTTAAATTTCATTTTCATTTTTAAATTTCACTTTCATTTAATTTAACTTTTTAGATTTTCATTTAATTTAACTTTTAAAATTGAGGTTAAATTTACATACGATGAAGTGTACAAATATTCAGCGTATACTCTGATAAATTTTTACATATCTATATACCTGTATAAACAAATCAGATCAAGACATAAACGTTTCAAATAGTTTAGAAGGTGCCATCATGTACCCTCCCAGTCAATGCCCATTATTCTTTTTAAAAATTTTTTTATTTAAATTCAATTTAGTTAACATATAGTGTATTATTAATTTTAGGGGTAGAATTTAGTGATCCATCAGTTGCATATAACACCCAGTGCTCATTATATCATATGCCCTCCTTAATGCCCATCACCTAATTACCCCATCCCCCCATTCACCTCCCCTTCAGCAACCCTCAGTTTGTTCTTTAACATTAAGAGTCTCTTACGTTTTGCCTCCCTCTCTGTTTTTATCTTGATTTATTTTTCCTTTCCTTCACCTGTGTTCATCTGTTTTGTTTCTTAAATTCCACGAGTGAAATCATATATTTGTCTTTCTCTGACTGAATTATTTCACTTAGCATAATACCCTTTAGTCCCATCCACATCATTGCAAATGGCAAGATTTCATTCTTTTTGATGGCTGAGTAATATTCCATTGTATATACAGACCACATTTTCTTTATCCATTCATCAGTTGATGGACATATATACATCTCTTGGTGGACATATGCACTTATTTTTGTGGAGTAACTACCCATTAGTGGAATTGCCAGGTTATAGGGTGTAGGTACTAAACATTTTCCTAGTGTGGCTGTACTAATTTACACTCTCGCCAGAAATGTGAGGGTTTCATTGTCCAAAGCCTCATCCACACTTTTTATTTCCACTCTTTTCAAGCTGAGCCATACTGGCGAGTGTGCATTGGTATCTCCTTGGGCTTTTATTTCTATTTCTCTAATGACTAATGATGCAAAATCCACTTAAAAATATTTATTGGCCTCTTGAATATCTTTTTTCTTCCATGCTCGCTTCGGCAGCACATATACTAAAATCTTTTTTTTTTCCGATGCAAAAAGGTGTTTTTATTAAAGCATGGGAATAGGACCTATGGACAGAAAGAACTGCCTGAATACTTAAAAAAAATTTTTTTAACTTGTTCAAGTGTTTTGCCCATTTTTAGTTGGTCTTCTCAGTGAGTATTTACGTGGAACAAAATATCGTTACATTCTGTGCCCCTTCGGAGAGTCTATCCACCCATCTCTTCCCTAGACCTCCTTGCTGCCAATTTTCCATTCGTGTTTCTCTAAAGTCCCCAACCATCCAACTAACCCATTTTTAAATCTTCATGAATCAGTGTATACCTGCACCTCTGGCTATCTCTATTTCTAGAAAAAATGAGCCATCAAGTACACTTCTCAAGTTTCTGTCTCCGGGCAGTTTTTCCTTCACCCCGACCGTCAGGGTCAACCCTGAGTGGGGCTATGGTGCTACAGGTGTACACATTCAGATGGTGCCGACATTGTATGCCAAATAACTTGTAAACCAGGCTCAAAGGTTTTCTTTCTCAGCTAGCTGCTCACAGGAATATCCTATGAGGCTATAGAAACTGTTCGATAGGGAAGACAAAATGTATGAGAGTAGATGCCGTGGGAATCTGGGAAGTCAGGCGCAACCAGCTGTCAGACTTGGACCAGAAAGAATGGCTGGTATAGCTATCTATGGAAGGCTCCTGCTGTCCAGCTTTTCGATTCTTTCTTTCATAGATTGTGCCTTTGGTGATATATCTAAAAAGTCATTGCCAAATTGAAGGCCATCTGATTTTCTATGTTATCTTCTAGGAGTTTTATAGTTTTGCATTTTACATTGAGGTCGTGATCCATTCTGAGTTAATTTTTGTGAAGAGTGTAAGGTCTGTGTCTAGACTTATTTTTTGTTATGTGGATGTCCAGTTGTTCCAGGACCATTTATTGATAAGATTATCTTCTATCAATTGTATTGCCTTTGCTTCTTTGTCAAAGATGAATTGACTACATTTATGTGGGTCTATTTCTGGGCTCTCTATTTTATTCTATTGATCTAATTTTTCACCAATACTACACTGTCTTGATTAGTGTATAGTAAGTCTTGAAGTTGGGGAATGTCAGTCCTCCAACTTTGTTCTCCTTCAATATTGGTATTCTGGATATATTGCCTCCCCATATAACCTTTAGAATTAGTTTGTTGATATACATAAAGTAACTTGCTGGGACTTTGACTAGGATAGCATTGAATGTATAGATCAAATTGGGAAAAAACTAACATCTTGACAATATTGAGTCTTCTTATCCATGAACATGGACTATCTCTCCATTTATCTAGTTCTTTGATTTCTTCCATCAGTTTGTAGTTCTCCTCTTACAGATTTTTCAATTATTTTATTGTGGTAAAACACATATAACTTAAAATTTATCTATCATCTTATGTTTTTCATCTTAACTATTTTTAAGTGTACTGTTCAGTGATATTAAATACATTCTTCATAATGTTGTGTAACCACCAACACCATTCATCTCTATAACCCTTTTCACCTTGTAAAACTAAAAGTCCATACCTATTAAACAATAACTCCCTATTTCCCCATCCCCCTAGTCCTTGGCAACCACCATGCTACTTTCTGTCTCTTATACATTTTTGTTTGAAGAAGTCTTTATTTCTCTTTCACTTTTGAAGGATAATTTCACAGGGTACAGAATTCTAGGTTGGTTGTTTTTTTTCTGTCAATGCTTTAAATATCTCATTCCACTCTCTTCTCTTGCTTGTACTGTTTCTGAGCAGTTGGATGTAATTCTTACATTTGTTCCTGTATAAGTAAGGAGTGGTTTTTTTTCCTCCTCCAGCTTATTTCGGAATTTTTAACTTATTTTTAATTTTCTGTAGCGTAAATGTGATACGCCAGGGTATAGTTTTTTGTTTTTGCATTTATCCTGCTTGGTGTTCGCTGAACTTCATGGATCTGTGGTTTGGTATCTGACATTGATTTGGCGAAATTCTCATATTTCTTCTGTTTTTGTCTCTCTTCTTCCATTTTCCCATTATGTGTATGTTACACATTTTATAGCTGTCCAATGGACTTTGGACGTTTTGTTTTGTTATTTTCCATCTTTGTTCTCTTTGCTTTTCAGTTTTGGAGGTTTCCTTTTTTTTTTTTTTTTTTTTTTAAGATTTTATTTATTTATTTGACATGAGAGAGATCACAAGTAGGCAGAGAGGCAGGCAGAGAGAGAGGGGAAAGCAGGCTCCCCACTGAGCAGAGAGCCCAATGTGGGGCTCAATCCCAGGACCCTGAGATCATGACCTGAGCCGAAGGCAGAGGCTTTAACCCACTGAGCCACCCAGGCGCCCCTGGAGGTTTCCTTTAATGCTTCCTGAAGCCCAGAGATTTTTTTTTCCTCTGCTGTGTCAAGTTTACTGATAAACCTACCAAAGGTGTTCTTCATTTCTGCTACAGGGTTTTTGAGCTCTAGCATTTCTTTCTGTTCTTTCATAGGATTTCCATCTCTCTGCTCAGATCACCCATCTGTTCTTTCATGCTGTCTTCTCTATCCATTAGAACCCTTAGTGGATATAATTTTTGCATATTAATCATAGTTGTTTTAAATTCCTGGCCTGGAGGCACCTGGGTGACTCAGTTAAGTGTCTGGCTCTTGATTTTAGTTCAAGTCATGATCTCAGGGTTGTGGGACTGAGCCCCATGCCAGGCTCCCCACTCAGCAGGGAGTCTGCTTCTCTCTCTCCCTCTGCCCCTCTCCCACCCCACTCCCACTTATGCTCTCTCTCTCACTTAAATAAATAACTACAATCTTTAAAAATATATAAATAAATTTCTGGTCTGATAATTCCAACGTCCCTGGTATGTCTGCTTCTGGTGCTTACTCTGTCTCTTCAAACCGTGTTTTTGTTTTTTGCCTTTTAGTATGTCTTGTAATTTTTTCTTTTTTAAAAGATTTTATTTCTTTGAGAGAGAGAGAAAGTGAGAGACAGAGCACAGGCGGAGGGGAAGAGGCAGAGGAAGAGGGAGAGGGAGAAGCAGACTCCCTGCTGTGCAGGGAGCCTGTCATGGGGCTGGATCTCAGGACCCCAGGATCATGCCCCGAACCAAAGTCAGACGCCTAACAGACTGAGCCACCCCTGTCTTGTGATTTTTTTTCTTGACGATCAGACATGATGTACTGGATATAAGGAACTGCTGTAGATCAGCCTATAGTAATGTGGAGGTAAGGTCAGGAGGAGGAAGCATGCTATAGTCTCATGATTAGGTCTCAGTCTTTTAGTCAGCCTTTACCTCTGGACTGTGAACTTCATGTGTGCTTCTTGAGTCATTGGTGTTGTTTCCTCCTCCCTTAGGCAGGACAGCATGGCTAGAGGTCTCTGAAGTTGGCTATTTTCCTTCCCCCAGGTCAGTTAGGCTCTGAAAAATAATCCAGCAAGTTAGGCTCTGGTTAAATAGTTTTGTTGTTGTTGTTTTTCATTTTGTTTGTTTTTTAAGTAGACCTCAGGCCCCACATGGGGCTTAAACTCATGATCCAGAGATCAAGAGTCACATGCTTAGGGCGCCTGGGTGGCTCAGTGGGTTAAAGCCTCTGCCTTCAGCTCAGGTCATGGTCTCAGGGTCCTGGGATGAGCCCCGCATCGAGCTCTCTGCTCAGCAGGGTGCCTGCTTCCCCCTCTCTCTCTGCCTGCCTCTCTGCTTACTTGTGATCTCTCCCTCTCTGTCAAATAAATAAATACAATCTTAAAAAAAATGTATAAGAATACTTGGCATATTTCAAAATGGTTAATTTTCCCCTCTCCCTGCCAGAAGCATGAGGGGATTTTTCTCTGATACTCACTGTGAAAATCAGGTCATGTTCCTGGAGATAAAACTTACAAAAGTGTGGGGACCCCCTTATGACTGAGTCTCCCCAGCGATTTTATCTCTCAGAGCTGTCCACATTGAGCCTCCAGCACTTTGTCCCTTGCAGTTCAGGATTCTCTACCCCAGCGCTGCTTTCCACGGAGGTTTCAGCTTGTGGGATTCTGCTCTGGTAAATTGTGACTCTCTGTTTGCACCTGCTTGTTTCTCCAGTTTCTCCAGCAAACTGCTGCACTCACTTCTGGGATTCCCTGCCCACGTCCCTATCACTCTGAGACCTTCTGTCACTTGCTGTGATCTCACTTCTCTTACAGATCTAAGAATTGTTGATTTTTCAGGCTGTTCACCTTTTTACTTGTTATGACAGAGAGATAACTTCCAAGTTTTGTACATACTGGACCCCAAGAACCATTGTCTTTTATACAGATGATTTTATCTCCCACCAGAGAATGTCCTACCTGTATTCTTTAAGGCTCATGCACAAGAAACTGATCACATCCATCCAGTAACAGATGGAGCTGGAATGGGGATGAGATCCAGTTTTACAAAGACTCTTTCTACCATTGTTCCATCCTCATTCTCCAGGCATGGTCCTTCCTCAGGTCTGGAAGCTCTCCATCTCAGCCTATGGGCTGCGGGAGATTTTATTCTGAGTATTGGAGGTTTTGAGCTTAACTCTCCTGCCTCCTGCCCCACACATCCTCAAAATCTGGCAAATATCCTTTGATTACTCTTTCTTGAATTGGACTCTGTCTTCTCAACACCATGAGACTGCAGAGGATTTCGCTCTTTTGTTTAAGAGCATGTAGGAGCCTGCAGCTCCTCAGGGCCATCCAAAGCTCCACTGGTTTCTCCTTCTCGTTATAGAGTCCCTTTGCCTGCACTAAACTTTTGTGCCCAGAACTGACAATTTTCCCAGGAAAGAATACTTCGGCAGTGATCCTCAGTTCATTCAGGGAGGAAAGTCTCTTCACTCTCTGAAATTTTAGTTCATCTCATTCATTCAGAGCATTGCATTTATAGCTCTCTGCTATCTTAAAAAAAATGATTCTTGCAATTTTCCTGTTTGTTTTTTTTTTCTTTTTTCCTTCTAATTCTTGCAGTGAGAGCACTGACCTTCTGAAAACTCTATCTTGGTTGGAAACAGCCTTTACAAAAAATTTTTTTTCATTTAAATTCTAGTTAGTTAACATGCAGTGCAATATTGATTTCAGGAGTAGAATTCAGTGATTCATCACTTATATACAATACCCAGTACTCTTCCCAACAAGTGCTCCCCTTAATGCCCATCACCCATCTAGCCTATTCCCCACCTGCCTCTTTCCTTCAACCCTCAGTTTGTTCTCTATCATTAAGAGACTCTTATGGTTTGTTTCCTCCTCTCTTTTTCCCCCCCTTCCCATATGTTCATCTGTTTTGTTTCTTAAATCCCACCTATGAGTGAAATCATATGATATTTGTTTTTCTCTGACTGACTTATTTCACTTAGCGTAATACACTCTAGCTCCATCCATGTTGTTACAAGTGGCAAGATTTCATTCTTTTTGATGGCTGAGTAATATTCCATTGCATATTGCTCTTTCTCTATATATATTGTGGGATTGAGCCCCCTGTCGTGCTTCATGATCGGCACGGAGTCTGCTTGGGATTCTCTCTTTCCCTCTCCCTTTGACCCTCCCCTTGCTCACACACTCTCTCTCTCAAATAAAAATAAATAAATAAAATCTTAAAGAGAAAAGACCTTCTGGCTTTAAAGGGCTACTAAAGAGGGGCATCTGGGTGGCTCAGTGGGATAAAGCCTCTGCCTTCGGCTCAGGTCATGATATCAGGGTCCTGGGATCGAGCCCTGCATCAGGGTCTCTGCTCAGCAGGGAGCCTGCTTCCCCTCTCTCTCTGCCTGCCTCTCTGCCTACTTGTGATCTCTCTCTCTCTGTCAAATAAATAAATAAAATCTTAAAAAAAAATAAAAAAATAAAGGGCTACTAAAGAATAATCAGACTGCTATATTCATTCATTCATTCATTCATCCATCCATTCATTGATTCGTTCATTCATATGTTTATTGAATCCTTACCTTTTGCCATGCTGGGCTCCAAGCATGAGGAACTTAATCGCCATCTATAAAAGGAGAATTGCCAATTTAAACCTCCAGCTCAGACCCCTATGCGCAACCGCCTACTTGACATCAGAGGTATCTCAAACTCCACACACACAAAACTGAACCAGGGATCTTCCTCTACTCAGGATTCTCTTGGAGGCAAGTGGCAGAATTCCCAGTCAAACTGGTTCAAGCCATAAAGGAAAGTTATTGGCTCAGTTAACTGAAAAGTTCAGGGTGACTTCAGGCCTGGCTGATATTAGGGGCTCACGTGATACTGACGAGACTCAGTATCCATTTTTCTATCTCTTGCTTCTCCTGGCTTCACTTTCAGGCCTACACACCTCACATGGTCAGCAGCAGCCCCAGGCTTACATTTTTCTAGCTCAGCAACACCAGAATACAGAGATCTCTCTCCCCGATAATTCCATCACTAGGCCCATGGTTGACGCTTGCTGACTTTGCTTGGGTTTTGTGCCCAGCTGTGAACCAAGCATTGTAATTTGCAGGAATATTCAGATGGGCCAGATCCGGGTCTTGGGCACACTCTGGCAGCTGATGTTATGTTCTGCTAGCTTTTCAACCTGGTAGAAAATGAGAGCCTCTTTACTGAGAGCTCCATCAATTGTCCAAAGGGGAGCCATCATCAGCCTGGCTTAGGACTCATGACCTTTCCCAAACCAACCTCTGTGTCCTCGTAGTAGGCTTGGGTCTAGAGCTGCCAGATGTAGTAAATAGAAATACAAGACATTCAGTTACATTTTAATTTTAGATAAACAATGAATAAAGTTTGAAGATCGGTATGTCCCAAGTATGCTTCCTGTACTTTATTTGGCAACCATACCTGATTTACACCAACCCTTCGATGTGGGGGATGAGACCAGTCACACCCAAACCACTTGGTTGGAGTGTGAGAAGACGAAGAATTTCAAAAGGGAAAATGGCAGTGCTGTTTCCAGAAAGAAGCATGGATGTAGGCTGCACAAATATTTTTCCTTGCTCTTCCTCATAGCAAGTCTAGCTCATAGCAACCCGTTAACCCTTCCCCAGCTCCTTTACCCCTGGAACCTCCCTCTCCATCCCTAGTTCGTTCCCCTGTTTTGTTGAACTCCCTCCTGCAGGAACTCTGGAATCGGCCTTCTTTCTGCATTTCCCACCACCACAGCTATATTCCAGGTGGCTCCTCATTTCTGTCCTGGTCCAATTCCATAATTCCATAGGCTTCTGTCCAGTCTTCCTGCCTCTACTCTTTGTTCTCCTGCAATATATTTCCACAGTTATCTTTTCAAATTATAAATCTGATAATCACACACACACACACAAACACACACACACAATGTTTAAAAACCCTTCAGTTACCTCCCCTTGCGCTTAGAAAAAAGATTGAAATCCTTAACAGAGTCTTTAAAATGCTGCATGGTTGGCCCTACCTCACACCGTACCACTTTACTTCTGTTTCGTTTTTAAAGATTTTATTTTGACGTAATCTCTGCACCTAATGTGGGGCTCGAACTCACAACCTTGAGATCAAGAATTGCACGCTCTACCGACTGAGCCAGCCAGGTGCCTCAGTACTTCCTTAATAGGAGTCTTTTCCCTTTGCAGATGCTGGAATGCCTGGAATGATCTTCCCCACCGCACTTACCTGAGCCCCTCCTGCCCTGCTTTTAGATCTCTCCATTACTCTGACTTTCTCAGGTAAGCGTTTTTCTGACCACCCAGACTCATTGCTGGACCCAATTTTTTGGAGCTCAACATACTTCTCCTTGAATACAATCCACAGAGACCTTCCCCACTGCTCCCAAGACCTTGGAAGTGTCCACAGGCATCTCCTCTCTGCCTCCCCTGGAATCCTGTCAGAACTACCTTCAACTCCTGAGATCCTTCCCTTCTGGAACAATTTTTGCTACTCTGCTTCTATTAACCCAAGCCTTCAAACTCAGTGGCCTGCTAATTCTCCCACAGCAGCGAGAACAAAAAACAATACACCTTCTCCCCCTGAAAAAATGTTTTTAAAACCAGTTCGAGTTGGATTTTCTGTCATTCGTCATAAAAGTGTTCCGACTCATACTAACAGCTAGGATTAATGAGGCATTAAGCAACCATTGGAATGCTCTCTGTTGGGTGACAGGTTATAGGAAAGGGACAGAGGAATCCCACATGGCCAGTTTTGACACATTTAAAGAGGGACAGGAATGAAGGACTTGCTAGTTTATCCCTCCTTGCCCTACATTTCTGCTTGTAGCCAAATCAAGGAGTTGGACCATTGTGGGATTTGCCCTGAGTAGGCTGGAGAAGCAGTGGGAAGACTAAAATCCTCAAATGTTTATGCCAGATCAGGAAGAGTAGGACACTGGGGCCATCTTGGAGACATCCCTGTGACCAGGAGCAGGGGACCCAGCAGCAGGCCAGCATCTGAGGCTGGGTCTGAGGACCTTCGGAGGCATCCATCTGTGGGTTTCTACACTGGCCGGAGCCCAGGTCACTTGAGCCCTGGCTCTTAGACTTATCCTTCCTTTGGATGGGACACGTAAGTTATCCTGTATTTTCTCACTGATCACGTCGCCCCAATTAATTGTACAGCATGGGCATTGGGAACGCTTCATCGGACCAGGTCCTCTGGAAGCCAAATCAAAATCAGAGACTCAGAGCTAGGGTTTTTATCTGTGGGTCAATCTTGGTGGCAGTATGTGTAACAGATGTTCAAGAAACAAGAGTTGAATGAGAGTAAATGAAACAATGAATGTGTTTGAGAATAAACTGTATGGTGTGGGGAAGTGTAAGAAATTTGGAAAATTCCAGAATGAACACTATAGAGGGATATCATTTATTTAAACCTTGCAAACATGAAAGTCATTGATTTATGTGGTTGATGGATACGTGGGCAGTGAAAGTATCGGAGTGGTATGGGAATGACAAGCAGGCCACAGGTTGGGTTCACTTGGGGAGGCAGGGAGAGTGGGTAAGGGAGCAGGAAGACTTGTGGAGGAGCTCGACTGTCTCTGTAATATTTCATTTCTTAGCAAATGTTATGTGGCAAATATGTCAAAATGTTTAGGGGTGCCTGGGTGACTCAGTTAAGTGTCTGCCTTTGGCTCAGGTCATGATCACAAGGTCCTTGGATCGAGCCCCACATCGGACTCTCTGCTCAGCAGGGAGCCTGCTTCTCCCTCTGCCTGCCGCTCCCCTTCTTTCTCTCTCTTACTCCCACTCTCTCTCTATCTCAAATAAATAAATCTTTAAAAAACAGAAACTTCCTTTAGGAACATTTTCCAGCTCCTCCGTTCTGGTTATCAGCCAGGCTCTTCCTTCAATGGGACTGCCCAAGGAGCCCCTGAGGCACTGGGGATGGATGGCTCCAATGCGCCCTCAGTTACCCTGGTCCTTGCAGGCTGAGACCAGGCACCCCAAAAGGAGCCTGCGCTGGCTGGAGACACAACACGGTGGAGAAAGGATCTGAGTCAGAGAATCGAAGGGAAGAGATGAGGTGCAATAAACAAGGGGTTCTGGATTTGATACAGTCTCCAGATTTTCCAGCTTGTGACCTGCTCACTGAATTAAACATGGCGGCCATTAGGTGGATGTGGCTCTACGGGCGTGACGCCTGCATAAGCAAACCTAAAGCCAAGACTGTAAGGCCCTCAAGGTTATGAAAGGAAAACCTAAGAACCACCACTCACAATAACCAACTAGGATGGAAGCTATAGCCAATCGATAATTTCTTCACTTTGCTTCCCCCTTTTCCCCATAAATAAAGTTTCTCCAGGCTCCCCCTGATGGAGTGCTTCTAACTCATGTGGAGAACCAAGGTAAGAGAATTATAGAAAAAATTAAACTTCCTTACAACTGACAGCCCATTGGCAAGTACTTGGGTCAGGCAGAGTGACCTCGTGACCTTCCTCCAGGAACTCAACTGCCTTGATGTTAACACTTGGCTAGAGCCAAAAGGCAACCTTAGCCTGATCCCCGGGATCCTTGAAGTCTCCTTTAACATATGAAAATCCCTTTGGAAATGTCCTTTATCTCTTGCCGCTCCCCCACCCCCAAGATACATGTTAGCAATCATCCTCCAAGCATATGGGCCACTGATCTCCATCTGAAGGGTCTCATGACTAAGGTTTTATTAGACAGTAGTAAATGACCCCTCAAGGTCCTGGAAACCTTAGAGACCTAGACTCTCCCTAACCCCCTCCCAACTTACAAGTCACTCCTCATAACCAAAGTGCGGTTCTTCCTGCACACAGGTCCTATACCTGTGCTTTAATAAAATTACCCTTCCTTTCTTTTTTTTCTTTTTTTTTTTGCATCGAAGACATCTCAAGAATTCTTGTTCAACCATTCGCTCCCGGAACCAATGTTTCACATTACCACCTTCACTTCAGCACGGCCCAATTCAAATTGATTTTTGCTCAAATGAACACCTAAAATTGTAATAAAAAAATAAAAATAAAAATAAATAAAATAAAATAAAAAAACACCTAAAATTGTAATATGCCTCAGTTTATGTTTTCACAGTTCTGGTCAGCAGGGAGAGGGGAAGGAGACCCCCAAAGGCCCAGGAGCAGCAAGCAGCCAGCGCCAGCTCTCACGGGCCCACAGAGCTCATTGCTTCCTCACTGGCCCTGGAGGCGCTGGGTCCCTCTCTGATTCGACCTCCTCGGGTTTTTGCGTTTAAAAGACCTCTCTGAATTTCTTCGTGTTCCTTTCTCCAGACTGGGTCCTGGGTCAGCTAATGTAAAAACACCTGGACTGAGTCCAGGATCAGACGAGGTCCAACTTAGAAACTGGACCGGGTCCAAGGTCGGACAGGGTCTGACTTAAGCTGGACTGGGTCCAGGGCAAGGCCTCGGGTAACGAGGGGAAAAAAAAAAAAAGAAAAAAGAAAAAACTACGTTCCTCTGAATCCAAACAATCTGGGCCTCCTCCATCTGGGACCCCAGCTAACTATAGGTATAAAAATTATGGGCCCAGAACCTGTGTTTTTTTTGAACCAGTGGGCTAACCTTACCAAAGATAATCTGAAAATTCCTCTGGAGAAAAAGGATCCCAAATTCCTCCAAAACAACAGAATGCATTTTTTACTGGTATGAAGAAGCTTCTAAGAAACTAGGTGAATAAGCTTCTAAGAAACTAGGTGGCTCAGCATCTGCCTTCAGCTCAGGTCAATGATCTCAGGGTCCTGGGATTGAGCCTTACATCAGCTTCCTGCTCAGTAAGGAATTTGTTTGTCTATCCCCCTCTATCTCTTCCCTCCCTATGCTCACACCCTCTCTCTCTCAAATAAATAAATAAAATCTTAAAAAAAAAAAAAAGCTAAGTGAATAAAAAATTGCCTCTTTAAAAGATTCTTTACAAAAGGCAAATGAAAACCTTAAGCAACAAGCTGATAGTCAATCTATAAGGCACATTGACTAACTTGTCTGAGTGCTCCTTCCCTTTACCCCCCTCTCTAAATATTCTGAACCTATGAATCCCTTTATCAATTGCCTTTCGCTCAGAAGATGAGCTAGAGTTTTTATGCATTTATTTTTTTTTTAAGATTTTATTTATTTATTTGAGTGAGATAGAGAGCTCGTGTGAGAGAGAGCACAAGCCAGGGGGAAGAGTAGGGGGAGAGGGAAAAGCAGACTCCCCACTGAGCAGGGAGCCCAATGTGGCTGGACCCTGAGATCAGGACCTGAGCCAAAGGCAGACTCTTAACTGACTGAGCCACCCAGGTGCCCCTATCTACTTATTTTGGAAGTAAACTCTACCCCCAATGTGGGGCTCAAACTCATGACCCCAAGATCATGACCATGTATGATCCACCAGTTGAGTCAGCCAGGTGCCCCAGGAATTTAGAATTCTAATTGGAACTTACTTCTGGGGCTCCCAGATCTCTACCAATTTATTAATATGACATTAGGACCCAGTGTCCCCCAAAATGGATGGCTGAACCCAAATGGGAAGATACTCAGAGCGATATTAAAAGACTCATGTACTACTCACTCTGCCAGGGATGGGCCAAAATGCACTAGAAAAATAGCCCAAGACTTATCTGAGAGGACTTCCTCAAAAGACTGACTGGTCTATCATCCCACCTTGCAAACAAAGGAAAGATGAGCCAGTCTCCCACTATAAGACAAGAATGGAAACACTTTTAGTGAAATGCTCTTGGCTTTATGACACACAGGCACAGAAAAGTGCCCTGACTTCCTTATTCGTTAGCAGGCTCAGGTCTAAACTATGTAGCCTGATAAAGGGATAGAAGCTGGTCTGGAAAGCCACCCTCCTTGCTGAGCATTTTGAAAAAAACCTCAAAGCCAGATACAATGCAAAAGCCAATACGCTTATGGCACTGAGGATATACAACATCTCCAAGGGCAGAGAGGACCTCCACGCACACATGGCCAGCCCAGACAGGAATACTGTGCCCCGGAATGCTGGCCTGTGTTGTAAATAAATTATTTATTTATTTGAAGGAGCAAGATGGCGGAGGAGCAGGAGACAGAGATATCATTGGGTTCCAGGAGTTCAGCTAGATAATCGTCAAACCATTCTGAACACCCACAAACTCAACAGGAGATAGAAGAGAAGAAGAACAGCAATTCTAGGAACAGAAAATTGACCACTTTCCAGAAGGTAGGACTTGCGGGGAAATGAATCCGAGGCAACGGGAAGAGAGACCCCGGGGGGAGGGGCCGGCTCCCGGCAAGCCGCAGAGCAGCGGAGCACAAAATTGGGACTTTTAGAGTCTGCTC
>CM052884.1:89575994-89625397 GCA_028534135.1 Potos flavus | reverse complement strand
TAATCTCACAAAACAAACTGAGGGTTGCTGGGGGATGGGGGTGGTAGGAATAGGGTGGCTGGGTTATGGACATTGGGGAGGGTATGTGCTTTGGTGAGTGCTGTGAAATGTGTAAGTCTGATGATTCACAGACCTGTACCCCTAGGGCAAATAATACATTATATGTTAATAAAAAAAGGATTTTTATTTATTTATTTGACAGAGAGAGACATAGCGAGAGAGGGAACACAAGCAGGGGGAGTGGGAGAGGGAGAAGCAGACTCCCCGCTGAGCAGGGAGCCCGATGTGGGGCTCGATCCCAGGACCCCATGATCATGACCTGAGCTGAAGGCAGATGCTTAACCGACTGAGCCACCCAGGTGCCCCCGAACCCATCTTTTCATAGACCACCACCTACGAATCCAGATTATTTCTCCCCTGGGGGAAGTCTTGCAAAATCAGATTACCAAAATAATCATAAGCATTGATGGGCTCCAAGGGCTCTTCAGGTAAATCGCTCCCCGTGATACCTCTAAACAAGCAAGGGGACACTAAGGTAAACATTCACGGAGGAGCCTGTTTAATGCTGGTGAAGCCCAGAGCCACTGTATCCACGCGAGACCCTGCTTTCATAAAGGGGCAAACCCCTCGGAGTAATGAGTGTATTCCTGTAGTGGGGGTTTCTAAGCAAGTTCAAAGGGTACCTGTATCGAAACCAGTCCAGATGACACTAGGACCATTTTCGGGGACCCATACTCTCTTTCTGTGTGGCGCTGCCCCAGTAAACCTGTGAGCATGAGATCTGCTTTCTAAATTGAGGAGTCATGTAAAGTTTAACTCAGAAGGAGAAATGACCTTTGGGGAGCCTGGGTGGTGCAGTCAGTTAAGCATCAGGCTCTTGATCTCGGCTGAGGTTCTGATCTCAGCATCCTGAGACTGAGTCCTGTGTGGGGTTTCCCGCTGGGTGTGGAGTCAGCTTGGGATTCTCTCTCTCTGCCTCTGCCCCTCCTGCTGCTCTCGTTCTCTCTAAATAAATAAATTAACTTAATTTTTTTTAAATTCTTAAAAAATAAGAGGAATTTTAAAAATAAAATAAAAAAGAAAGTATGAGAGCCCTGATCTCTCAGAAGTGCCTGAATGCCTATGGGCTTTTTCTTCAACCAACAAAGGCAAAATTAAGGAGCCAAACCCATTAAAATATTCCAAACCCCTGCCTAAGTTGACTTAAAATCCACTAAAACCAGAAGGTTTCTGAGGGCTCTCACCAATTGGAGAAGACTGAAACAAGGGCTGGCTCCTGCAACGCTCCCATCTTACCCACTAAAAAATCAAAGGGGGTGCCTGGGTGGCTCAGTCGGTTAAGTGTCTGCCTTCGGCTCAGGTCATGATCTCAGGGTCCTGGGATCCAGCCCCACTTCGGGCTCCCTGCTCAGCAGGGAAGCCTGCTTCTCCCTCTCCCTCTGCCCCTACTCGTGTGCTCACGCTCTCACTCACTCTCTGTCTCAAATAAATAAATAAATAAATAAAATCTAAAAAAAAAAATCAAATGGACAAGGTTGGAGTTTTGTCCAGGATCTGGGTGCAGTCAGTAAAATTGTGATACCAAGTTTCCCTGGAGTTCCAAATCCCCACCTTGCTATCTAATGTACCTACAGCCTCAAAATGGTTCACAGTGGTGGATCTCAGCTCTGCTTTCTACAGTAACCCAGTTGACAAGAAGAATCAATATTTACCCACCTTCACTTGGAAAAACCAACAATATACCTGGGTTGCTGAAGGCCCGTCCTTATTTTTTTTCACAAGTTTTATTTACATCAAGGCTTGGCAAACTTACAGTTCCCTAACAACTCTACAGTCATTCCATATGGAGATGACCTACTGGTATGTCCCCCCTAGGAGGGAGGCCTAAGAAATAGATTTGATTCATCTATTACAGCAATTAGCTTGCAAAGACCTTAGGCCTCCAATGAAAAACTGCGGTTCTCCAAAGGCAAGGCCCCCAAACTAGGACATGGTTCGATTGCAAAAGGCAGTCTCTCTCTCTCTCTACTGGAAGAATAGAGATTATCCCAGACTTCCCCAGACTCACAACTAAGTGACAATTAAGGAGTTTCCTTGGATTTGCAAGATATTGTGGATCTTGAGTTCCAAAGTTTGCTCTGATCACAACTCCCCTGTATGAGCTTACAAGGGTCCCAATTCCAGAGCCCTTACCCTGGGAAGATAATTGTAAGCAAGCCTTTAACCAACTAACATTAGCCCTACAACAAATTCTCACCCTACGGCTCCTAAATCATACTAAATGTTTTATCTTATTTGTCCACAAGCATGATAAGCAGGCTCTAGAAATTCTAACACAGCAGCATGAAGGAAAACATGGACCAGTTGCTCACTATAGCTTACGGTTAGACCCAGTAGCCAGACCACATTCAAACTGTTGGAAAGCACTTGTCACAGCAGCTAGACTGGCGGAACTGGTATTAGTACATGACTGACACAAATACCCCACACTCTCTGATCAGGCTCAATGTTTCTCAGCAGGCAGACTTATGCCTTATGAGAACCTTCTTCTCTCATCTTCTAACCCCCATCTTAAGCGGTTGGCAACTTGCTCAGCCCGCTCTACTACTCTACTTTCCCTGCCTGACAATGGGACGGACCACCATACCTGGGTGGGCTTGAGGTCGTGGCTCACACTGACTCACAGGACATTCTGGAAAACCCAGAGGTGATATTCTTGGTCCATGAGGCCCATGCTAAGAATTCACTAGGGAAATATCAAGCACGATATGCTATAACAACTCAATATGAACTATTGGAAAGGGGGGGGGGTGCGCCTGGGTGGCTCAGTCGGTTAAGCGTCTGCCTTTGGCTCAGGTCATGATCCTGGGGTCCTGGGATGGAGCCCCGCATCGGGCTCCTTGCTCAGCAGGGGAGTCTGCTTCTCCCTCTCCCTCTGAAGCTCACCCTGTTTGTGCTAGTACTCTCTCTCTCTCTCTGTCAAATAAATAAATAAAATCTTAAACTATTGGAAAGAGAAATCTTCCCCAATTTAAGTCAGTGTGACGAAGCAAAACCACATGCCCGCCTGCAGGCTCGTCAGCTATCCACGGTAAAATCAGTAAGCATTTATACTCGTAGCAGTTATATCTTTGGGATGGTCCATGACTTGGGCATGTTATGGAAACAGAGTGGGTTCCCCACTTCTAACGGAACCCCCATCAAAATGGGCCCCAAGTAGTAAATGAACCACTCCCTGCTATTCTATTCCCTAAGAACTTGCAATGATTAACATTGAAGATCTTACTAGAAAACAGAAGCTGAGTATCAGGGAAGTACTCTAGCGGACTTCTATGCTAAATCGACCAGCACTAAAATTATTCCGGTAGGCAACTTGAATGAACGAGGGTGCAAATGTAATACTAGGTGACTCACTGAGGGCCCAGGTGGCTGCCGGGTTCTTTCTGAATGCCATTGCTAAAAGCCCTACATTCTGCAACTCATCCTGGGACAGATAAAATTATCCCAATTACAAAAAACTATGGGTGGGGTAACTGCTCCGATGTAGCATAGTTGGTTTACCAATTTTGGTTACCAAATTGGTTAGCCAGTTTGGGGGCTGATTTGTCCAACCCATAACCCTGAAAAGACCTTTAAGTTAGTAGATGGAGCATCCCTACCACCTACTGGGGCATGTGAAGACTTACAAATGGATTTCATTCAATTGTTCCCTGCAATGGGTTATCTATATGTTCTTGGGATTGTATGTTCTTGGGATAGATTGAAACCTTCCTATGCAGGACGGCTGACACCATATCCACGACAAAGAAACTTTTAGCAAATGTGTTTCCTTATAGGATATCCCAGGAGAGATCTCCAGTGACAGGGGAATCCATTTCTCGGGGTAAATAACTAAACAATTAAAGAAGGCTCTGCTGACACAATGGCATTATCATTGTTCTTACCATCCTCAGTCATCTGGTAAAGCTGAACGGACAGTGGTTACTTAAAACCAAAGCTACCCAAATTAACAAAATCAACTGGATTGCCACGGCTAAAAATTCTACCATTGGCTTTCATGGCAATTAGATCAACACCTATGGGAAAGCATAAAGTAATGCCTTATAAAGGAAATAGTAACAGGAAGACCCATGCCTTTGACTGATAGAAACCCATGTGTCTCCTGTACTCATAAATTCTATTTTTTTTTGTACTCATAAATTCTGATATGACTCAGTATTGTAAAATTTTAATTCGTTATGCCGAAGTGTATTTCCACCAGGTAAAGGAAGCTTACTGCGATCCTCCTACAGATGGTCAAACCTTCCACAACTTAGAATGTGGAGAGTGGGTCTTCTGGGAACAACACTTAAGAAAGATTGCCCTTGAACCTCATTGGAAGGGGACACACCAGTTTCTCCTCACTACCCAGGTGGCAGCCAAACTTGAGGGACTTGAACCTTGGGTCCCCATCTCCCAATTGAAAAGGGCTCCTCCAGACTCTTGGAACTGCTTTCCAGCCAGAGACGTCAAATTAAAACAGACTGGGAGATTCCTCCCCAGAAACCGTGCACATCTTGAGGCGGACAGCTCTCCCAAGATCCTGGATCAAGATCGTCATCTCCAATAGGAAATCTTTATCCCTTTTATCTATTCGCTATTTGCTTTTCTCTCTATTAATGCACAGGAAGGCAGCACTATAATTAGAATTTCACAAATAATACTACCGCAGGAAAGTTGGCTAACTGCTCGGTTTGTCATGCCATGTCAACATCAGGATGTAAAGGGAGAGACCCCCTTAGTTCACTCTATAAGTAATTTTGCTGACATCCCACATGCACTGTATGCCTAAATTTCCCACGGGCCCCTTTTATAAAGTTAAAGTGTTAAATCCACAAACCCTTATTGTTTGCCTCAATTTAACCTAACAAAAAAAATTTATATATATATATACACACACACACACACACACACACACACACACACACACACAAACATATATATGACATTACAGAGCAGTCAGTGTTTATGGGACCATTTTTAGGCTTGCTTTCAGGCCCATATATTCAGGTGGTCTTTCAATATGCAATAATACAGTATTTGAGTCCTGGCTGAATGATGCTAACACCTCCATACCAACCAAAGGGACCACCATCTATGCTAATATTTATGAAGGAGCCCTAGGTACACCTGGCTACTTCTCATATGTGGGGGTTTTGGCAATGGCCTCTGTGCTTGGCCAACCCATTGTCTTGACAGCTAGAGGGTGAAAGAGCAATGTGAATTGCTGTATTTACTGTTTCATTGACTCTTCATCATACCTCAGAAACTCAACATTGGTCCACTCCTTTGAATTTATACTATTGACTAAGAAGAAGTTTACCAGCAGATGTGTCCCTCTGGATAGGTGTCATTTGGACGGTCCCTTCTTCCTTCCCCTGAAATTAGTACAAAAAGATATGGTTAAAATCTTATCCTTACCCTTGGCAACCATCGCCGAGTCTACTGCTCAGGCCATGATTGGACAACTGATGTCCCTAAACTCTCTCGCTAATGTGGTTTTCGACAACAGAATTGCTTTCGGTTACTTGATGGCTGAAAAAGGAGATGTCTATGCCTCAGTAAAAACCTTCTACTGCCCCTGGATCAACACTTCCGGTTGTGTAGAAACTCAAATACGAGAGATTAGCAAACAAGCTACCTGGCTAGAATGGGTTGAAACCTCATCAGTTACATGCTTTGACTTAGATGGTTCCGGTTGGATTGGCTCATGGGGGCTAAGAGTAGATGTCAGCCTCTTGGCCCCATCCTACTCACAGTCAGCATTGTCATCTCTCCAGGGCACTGAGTTCTCTCCGAGATCATCCACGCATGTTTGCAGCCATCTAGTCTCCCCACGCTTGGAGAAACAAGAAACAAGACACACAACAGGGGCACCTGGGTGGCTCAGTCGGTTAAGTGTCTTCCTTTGGTTCAGGTCATGATCCCAAGGTCCCGGGATCAGCAGGGAGCCTGCTTCTCCTTCTCCTCCACGCTAGTGCTCTCTCTCGCTATCTCTGTTGCTATCTCTGTCTCTTTCTCTCAAATAAATAAAATATTAAAAAAAAAAAAAAAAAGACACACAGCAGACAAATGGCCAAAGCCATTCTTCAATGGATTTGACATCGTAACCACGAGTTTCACGTTACAGTAAGAACAATTTAACTCTGATGGTGACTGAGCGTGGTACCAATACTGGATTTGTGGTGCATCTATTACCATGCAAGGATGACCAAATGGAAGAAATTGTTAAATTAATTCAACAAGGAGGTCATTAGACAGAGGTGGCTCTCACCCACGGCACCTATGTAATAAGCAAACCTAAACCTAAGCCTGTAAATACCTCAAGGTCACTAAAGTGCGACCTAAGGACAACCGATCGCCAACAGCCAACTGGGGTTCAAGCTATAGCCAATCAATACCTTCCTTACTTTGCTTCCGACTCTTCTCTATTAGTTTTTCTCCAGCTCCCGTTGACAGAGTGCTTCTAACCACTCTGGTTTGGCGCAGCCCCACTTGAATCGATTTTGTGCAAATAAATTCCTAAAATTTTAATATGCCTCAGTTTATCTTTCCCCAGGCGTCGTTCTGTCTCCACCCTCCGAATCTGTGTTGCCTTTTATATCCCTGTCCCCCCTGATCCCGAGGCTTGGGAGTGAGCCTGGTCTTTCTCTGATCAGCACATCGAATCCTGCTCCGTGTCCCGTGGATTCTACCCTCTCGTTGGCTCAATCGAGGACAGCGGCTAGCCTTGAAGGGGGTCTTTGTTAAAAATTAGTGAAAAGGGCCCCCTTTGGGCTAGCGAATTAGGGAAGGATGCCGCCTCTGAGCGGAAGCAGATTTTAGGTGCATGCTTGCTTTACTCATTGCTCCTTGGTGAGAAGAGGTATCCTCTTCTCCTGGGAGACACCGGGGTGCATGACTCAGCCGGGGCACAGGTGGCATTTCGCCCCCAGATCGCCCCCTCGTGTGCTGGGAAGATGGCACGCACGTACTGTGGCCCGGCTTGAGCCTTTTGGCTCCTCTCCATTGGTCCTGCTGTGGCTACCTTCATGTTATTTGCACTGCGGGCTGTGGACTGCTTGCCAGTGTCCCCATCTTTCTCTCTCCTTGCTCCCTCCCTCGTGTTCTCCAGGCTGCCTCCAGAAAGCCTTGCACCCTGGCTCCAGGCACTCCTCATGCCTTCAGAACAAATGCAGACTCTCAGCCCGGCAGGGCACTCGAGGCCCCGGCCCTGCTCATTTCTATTTCTTCTTCTGTCTCTCCCACCGGAAACCCTCCATCCCCAGGCACTTCTCTGGGCTTGGCTAGGAAAGCCCTAGCTCCTTTCTCCTCCTGGCAACCCATCCTGGCCTTTCAAGACTTGTCTTAGTGTCTTCCCTAGAAGTCTTCTCAGATTGAGCGGCCTCTTTCTCTCCGCTCTTATCACCCTGTGTTGCAATCAAGCCCTAAGGGCTCCACCATTAGGCCCTGAGGACAGGGTGCCTAGAACCTACGATAGCTAGAGGGGCTCATGCAAACATTTGAATTTACTTTAAAATCAGAAGAGAAAAGTGACATTCTAGGGTCAAAGAAGAGGCATTATTTTTTCCTCACATCAGAGAAAATAAAGAAGTTTGTAGGGCCCACAAAAATCTATTAAATCTTCTTTTTTTTTTTAACTAAAGGAAGATGCACAAGTCCACAGGTCCCATGAAAAGCCCCAGTGTGGTCCTGGCTACTACTGCTTGCCCATCGGGCAGTAGACCCCATAAGGGAAGATCTACTCCGAAGGGCGGATGAAATATCCCCACCGCCTCCCCGGCTGTGTTAGGTAATTTTTTCGGTGATGAGAGCAAAGCTTTATTTTCACAGTGTGGCTGTGAGGATCAGTTGGCGAGAACGCTTCAGGACTACAGAGCTGGGAGCCGTTTCTGGAGCCGAGCGGGATGTGGACAAGGAGAGAAGCACCACGCATTAAAAAATGGCTCCAGGTGGCTTTGAAATCTTTCTTTTGGTAACAAATAAAATGATCCTACTTAAGGGCGCCTGGCCAGCTCATGGGTAGAGCGACTCTTGATCTGGGGGTTGTGAGTTGGAGCCCCACGTTGGGTGTGGAGATTACTTAAAAATAAAATCTTAAAAAAAAAATTATCCTATTTATATCGGTAGAGAGAGAACCAGCAGGACACATAACCAAAGTGTTGCAAAGTGGCCAGCCCTGATCGTTGGTTACCTTCGTGGTTTTTTTTTTGTTTTTTTTGTTTTTTTTAAACCCAGACTTAGGAGAATTTGAAGGTCAGGTCTGTATCTCATTTTTCCTTTATGGCTGTGGATCGGCACAAGTGAAGGACATAATGAACGAAGGAATCCCCGATCTCATGGCACCGTCTGGCATCAGTCCAGGGCTCCGAGTCCCAGGAGGCTGCAAGGAGCGCAGCTCCACCCTGAAAGCAAGGCCAGCGGTGCAGGGAACAGAGCTGTAGAGCCGAGACTCAGTTTACCCAAGGTGATCTCTCGCGGGGCATCGTGGGCACAATATCTCCAAGTGGTGACAGACACCTTCAGGTACTTAAGAAATATTAGCTCTGGGCCGCTCTTCACGAACACTTAGGGGATGGGCTTCCTGTGTTCCAAGTAATTTAATATTTCCCATAGCTCCCGAGGGGCTGGAATTGTTTCCTTTTTATAAGCCGTTGGTGCCTGTTAAGTCACAAACGGTATCAGTCTTGTCGGTCTCGTTCACCGCCCAGCGCCTACAAGCGTGTTGGCACACAGTAGGTGCTGGGTGGGTGAACGAGTCTGTCCAGGGTGACTTCTTTAACGGATGGCTGGGTACCTCCCCAGCGAAAAGCATAAAACCCACCTCGAGATAATAAGACCCTGCATGGCCTCCGCACCCTGTAATTTGGATCTCTAGGAATCGCCTTTGTTGTGGGCGACCAACCACAGGCAAAGCGAGCACCTGCTCCTTCAGCCGGTCCTCGCGGAAAGACCCCAGGCTGCCGCGCCCCCGACTGCTTCTCGGGGTCCCTTCTCTCCGCTTCCTGGGAGCTGGGGGCCCCGAGGCATCCCGGGGCTTCCGGCCAGGGTGCGCCCCAGCGCTTCGCGGCCGTGGTGGCGCGCGTCCCGAGGTGCTTGACACCCCGCCCGGGGTCATAGTTCTTCGCCTCCTCGGGCCGGGCCGGGGTTCTGGGGCCGCGTCAAGGGCCTCGACTGGCACACCCAGGGCTCCGGGGGCCGGAGCCTGAGACACCGCGGCGCACGCCCTCTCCTCGCGGCTCTCAGTCTGGGGCCCCCTCCGTCCCGCAGCGTCGGGCCACTGCACCGCCGGCTTTCCCCGAGTCTACTGCGCGCCCCCTCTTCCCGGCCTGAGTCTCTGCAGCCGCGGCCCCCGCCCCCGGTCGGCTCTCGGGGAGCTTCGCGCGTCCGCCCCTCCCATGGAGGAGCCCGAACTCCCGGCGCTCCCGGGCGGCTCCCGCGGGAGGGGGCGCGGCCGCCCCCGCGGCTCCACCCTCTCGGCGGGGCCGCGGCCATCTGGGGCCCCTGCCAGTCGCGTCCGTTCTGGGGCCCGCGCCGAGCTCGCGCGGGAGGAGGCAGCCCCGGCGGGGACCCTGGGCCTCCCACCGGGCGG
The DNA here is from genome assembly GCA_028534135.1 of Potos flavus. NCBI lineage: Eukaryota > Metazoa > Chordata > Mammalia > Carnivora > Procyonidae > Potos > Potos flavus. The sequence goes on along the minus strand of CM052884.1, from coordinate 89,615,766 downwards.
TCCCCGGCCGGCGCGGGTGCGGGGAGCCAGGCGCTGAGATGCCCCGAGGGGGCAGTGGCTGCGAGCTGAGCCCGGGTGGAAGCGCGTCGCAGCGGACGCGGGCGCCCCTTGCCACTTCGGTGACCCTTCAGGAGCCGGGACCGGAGCCCCGGAGGCGGCGGTGCGGGCCCGCGAGGGCGGCGAGGTCTGTGCTGCCAACGTCCGGGGCGGGCGCCGGCTGCGGAGCCTCGGGCCAGCTCGTCGCCTCCCGCCTCTCCCCCCCAGCCCCCCGCGAGCTGGCAGGAGGAAATAGCGCGCGGCCCCTTTAAATTTACCCAGGAGCCCTTAAAGGAGCCCCAGGGGCCCCAGACAGGAGTCCCCACCCCGGTCCAGCCCGCGCCGCCGAGCGAGCAGCCAGCCGTCCGTGCGGCCAGCCGCCCCGTGCATGCGCCCCACGCCCCGGGGCCCCGAGCACCGAGCGCCCCGCGCGGGCCGCCGCCGGCCCCGCGGCCCCGCGCCCCGCCGCCCCGGGGCCCCGCTCCGCAGCGCAGCGCATGGAGCCCGGCGGGGACCACCGGAGCCGGAGCGGCGGCGGCAGGGGCGGCCCCGGGCCAACAGCGGCCTCGGCACGGGGCCGACGGCTGCCGCCCGCCGGATCGAGCGGCGGCGCGGAACCCGAGGAGGACGACGGCGGTAAGAGCTGGGACCGGCAGCTCGGGCGGGGGCCCCGGCATGGGGGGAGGGGAGGGCTGCGGCTCCGGGCTCCGGGCCCCTCTCCGCCGCCGAACAAAGGGGGGGACGCGGGCAGGGCGGCCGGGGGCGCCACCTGGCGGGCGCAGATCGCGGCTGCAGGGCCAGCGGGGGAGCCCCCCGCCCAGCTCCCGGGGTCCGCCCGCGGGGCTCGGGCGGATTTCCTCCCCCTTAAAGGGCCCCTCGGCCCCCGCCTTAGAGGCCAGGCCGGAGGGTCCCCAAAGGGCCTGGCCCGGCGCCACGGGGCGCGCGCTCTGGGCTGTTGGACTCGGCCCCCCGCCCCTTTCTCTTTCAGACTCCCAGGTGGTCACCCTTATCCAGCTGTCTCTTAAAAGTCTGCTCAGACTGAGGGGGGTCCCTTTCGGGGGGCTTCCCCCCAGAGGAGCTGAGCTGGGAACTCCGCTGCTTTAAGTCGGGCTGCTCCTCCCCTCCTGTGGCCTTGCTTACAGACAGGAAACCTTTTTCAACCCCCCCCCCCCGCCGAGCGTTCTTTCTAGGAAAGCGCATGGCTTGAGCGTCGGGGGGCCCAACGCTACCTTAACCCACCGCGGGTAGTTTTTAAAGGGATGGGTTCGCTCACAAAGGCAGATACCCCCTCCTGTCCGCGCGTTATCGCCTCCCTTTTCAGAAAAATTTGCCACAATTTGTCAGCTGTAGTAGGACCAGCCCGTCCTCCCCGCTCGCTCTCTGAGGACGCTGTGTGTTTCTTCATTCCCCTGCTGTGGGGTCACCGCCTTAAGACCCACGACGGTTCCGGTCCGGGCTAGGGAGACTCTGCCCTAATCTCGGAGCTCCCCTCCCAGAAACTCCCCATCCCCTTTTGTTTTTAAAGAATCTCAGCTCCTCCCCTTTTTTGGGCTCTTAAAGGGCCAATCCACCTTAGACTCGCTTAGATCCGGCGCTGGAAGGATGCTTAGAGACCAGCTAGCTATCTAGTGCCTTTTCAGACAAAGAGGCTGAGGCCCAGAGAGCCACATGACCTATCAAAGATCACAGAGCAAGTTACCGGTGAAACCATACTGGAACCGAGGTCTCTGACTTTGAAGCCAGTGCTTTTTTCTTTGGATCTACTTAAATCAAAACAAACAAACAAAAAAACCCCCACAATGGTGACAGGAGCCCTCTCTGGTCCTGTCTTTTGTTTCTCTGACCCTGAGATTCTCCAGTGGGAGCATGACCACACTTGTCCATTCAGCTTATGCGGCCAGGAAACCCTTTTCTAAATAAAACAGGGTCCAAACTGCAGGGAAGGTGGGGGACTGCTTGGGGGTCTCTGCCTGTTTGGCAAAAGGGCACACCACCGACTCAGTGCGCTGTGCTTGGGCCTCTCCAGTGCCTGCCCCCGATTGCTGGGCAGTGGCTGGTTCTCTGCTAGAGCAAGAAATAAATCCCCAGACTTACTGGGCTCCAGTGGGTGGTGGCCACTCCCTGCCGCAGAATCTTCGGTAGCCACTCTGGTGGCCCTCGTGCTATCCCCTTGCAGGGTCATCGGCTCTCCCAGACTCTAGGGACGTCAGGGTCTTAGAAACTCCTTTCCCTGGAGGTGCTGACAGCTTTGTCATAGGGATCCCTCCCCTCCCCTGGGTGCCTGTATTTGGGGAACTGACCATGCTTAGCCCCCCTAAAAGGGGACTCCCAGAAGGTTGCCTTTGAGGCATTATTGGAAAAAGGGAGAAGATGTTTGGGTGGGGCCCTCCTGGCTGGGGCCTCAGACGGGTGGGTCCCGTGTGCAGCCCTGGACACAGACAGATGCCCCCTTTGTTCTGCCACTGCCCGCTCTGCTCCGGCCCTAACCGCCCCAGCCTGCTGCTCTCCTGGCTTTCCTCTCACAGCTTGCCGCCAGAAAGGGGGCCGCACAGAGCCGGCTGCCGCCTTGGCCTTCACTTTATTTTTTCAAAAGTCAGAGCTAGTCCCTCGGCAGTGCCCTGCGTCCCTTTGTTCTTGGTCCTCTCTTAAAGGGTCCTCACTCTTTGTGAGGGGCCAATGTTTTGACTCCGGGGCTCTCCCACATCCCTTTTATTGCTGTTGCCATCCCTTTCCTGCCCCCCCCCGCCCCCCACCAACGACCCCTCCCTACCTCCCTTTCTCTGCAGAGTCCAAGCCCTGGGTTCATTTCCTGGATATCAGGCATTGAAAAACTGTCTCCCTTCCCCCCCCTTCAGGGCAAGATCTTCAGCTGGAAGGGGGTGCCTTGGGGTCCTGGGGGAGTGCCCCCTTGCCCTCCTCCAGGGCCAGGGGCCCAGCATCTTCAGGCAGGAAATACTCAGACCACTGTGAGGCCCGGGCCTCGAGGCCTGGAAAGAGCCGCATCCCCGGCCGCGACCACCGGCGCTACTACCACGACCACTGGCGGCTGGAGTACCTGATGGACTTCAACCCCGCCCGGCACGGCATGGTGTGCATGGTGTGCGGCAGCTCCCTGGCCACGCTCAAGCTCAGCACCATCAAACGGCACATCCGCCAGAAGCACCCCTACTCCCTGCATTGGAGTCCCCGGGAGAAGGAAGTCATCAGCAACAGCTGGGATGCCCACTTGGGGCTGGGGGCCTGTGGAGAGTCCGAGGGCCTGGGGGCCCAGGGGGCCGAGGAGGAGGAGGAAGACGAAGAGGAAGAGGAGGAGGAGGGGGCTAGCTTGCAAGCTTGCCCACCCAAGGGCCCAGGTAACACAGGACGTGGAGAGGCAGGGGCCTGGGTGGCGGGTGGGGCCTGGTGGGGCCAGCCCTGGCTTCTCAGGCAACTGACTCACTCTCTGGAGCGAGTCACTGCTCCGTGTGGGGTGGGGTCTGCTTATTGCCCTTACTGTACAATACTGGGGGAGGGACAGCGAGAGGAAGGGGTCTGCAGCATCTCTGATGGTCTTGGCTTTCTGTGGTTTTAGAAGGATCAAGGCGAGTGGAGGTGGGGGGGACAGGCGGGGGTGGGGGAAGGCGGGGAGTAGAGGGTGCTGGAAAGGTATGGCTTGACAGTGAAGTCCAGGGAAGGGGCTAGAATCTGGGTGTCAGGGCGGAGTGGGAGCTGGAGGAGTTCAGGCCTGAGGAGAGAGGAAGCGCAGGGCAAAGGTCAGGCTGGGGGACTCAGAGTCAAGAGTGAGGGAGAGGCCAGTGGAGGACCTGGCTGTGGCGGTGGGGGGCAGGGCGCTCCCTGGAGGGCCAGCATCTCAGTTCCTTCCCTCCCTCCAACCCTTTCAGGCAAAGCCCCAGCTGGGGAGGGCAGCCGATGCCAGCGGCGAGGGGGCCCAGTGGCACCCCGGGCTCGGCGTCGGCGCCTCTCAGCTTCCCGGAGGGCCGGGGGCAGCAGGGGGCTGGGGGCCCGGCGGCTGGAGCGGAGGCTGAAGGAGTCCTTGCAGAACTGGTTCCGGGCAGAGTGTCTCATGGACTATGACCCTCGGGGGAACCGGCTGGTGTGCATGGCCTGTGGCCGGGCACTGCCCAGCCTGCACCTGGACGACATCCGAGCCCACGTGCTGGAGGTGCACCCCAGCTCCTTGGGGCTCAGCGGCCCCCAGCGCAGCGCCCTGCTGCAAGCCTGGGGTGGCCAGCCCAAGACACTGTCTGAACTCACTCGGCCCCCACCAGGTGCGAGGCCCCTCCCAGGGCCGAGACCCACCCCCCATATTAGGGCTGCAAAGTGGGGTCTGTGGCCAAAGCCGGGAGGGACACCTGTCTATACCCACCCACCCAGAGAGACACCCCTCCCCCCACACCGCACCTCCCCTACACCGGCTGGGGTCTCGAGATTGGGGCTGGGGTGAGGACCCCTCTGCGTGGGTAAGGGCAACCCTGCCAGCAGGCTGAGCCCGTCTCCCTCACCCCTTCCCCAGCAGACGATGACCTCATCCCCCAGGACCTGACCAGAAAGAGCCGGGACCCCGCCCCCACTGCTGGAGCCCTTTCCTCTCAGGACCTCAGTCCCCCAGACGTAAAAAAGGAAGAGGCTGGCTGGGTCCCTGAGAGGCCCGGGCCCACAGAGGAGGAGGAGGAGGAGGAGGGCGAGAGGGTGGGGGTCCCGGGCCGGTCGCCGCCGGGCCGGGACCACCGCCGCCGCTACCGGGAGCGCTGGCGGCTGGAGTACCTCATGGAGTTGGACGGCGGCCGCCGCGGCCTGGTGTGCATGGTGTGCGGGGGCGCGCTGGCCTCGCTCAAGATGAGCACCATCAAGCGGCACATCCGCCAGCGCCACCCGGGCTCCACGCGCCTCAGCGGGCCCGTCAGGGCCCTCATCGCCCAGGAGTGGAGCGAGAAGGCCGCTCACCTGCTGGCCCTGGGGCTGCCGCGCCCCGAGCCCCCCAGGGACCCTGCCGCCCCCGGCACAGCCGCAGCCTCCGAGGAGGGGGGAGGGGAAGAGGAGGAGGAGCCAGAGGAGGAGGAGTGGTGGGGTGAGCTGGCGCAGGGCCAGAGCAGGTGGCGCGGGAGAGTGGGGGCAGGGACCCGGGCCCGGCGGGGGCCGAGGGCTGGGAGCGCTTGGGTGGAAGCGGGTGGGGAGAGCGGAAGGCTGGAGGGGAGATCGGGGAGGACGGGACCGGAGGGCCCAGGTGGGCGGCGGCGGAGCTGAGGCGCGAGAAGGGCGGCTGGCCCTCTGCCGGCTCCAATGTGCTGCTTTGTCCCTTCCTAGGCGATGTCCCGCTTTCCCCAGGGGAGCCGTCGGAACGGCCCGCCGAGGACGACGAGGACGACGAGGACGGCCAAGAGCCCGGGGGACTCGCCTTCCCGCCGCTGCCCCCGCCGCCGCCCCCGCCGCCGCCGCCGCCCCCGCCCCGCAGCCGAGAGCAGCGGCGGAACTACCAGCCGCGCTGGCGGGGCGAGTACCTGATGGACTACGACGGCAGCCGGCGCGGCCTGGTGTGCATGGTGTGCGGGGGCGCGCTGGCCACGCTCAAGGTCAGCACCATCAAGCGGCACATCCTGCAGGTGCACCCGTTCTCCATGGACTTCACGCCCGAGGAGCGCCAGACCATCCTGGAGGCCTACGAGGAGGCGGCGCTGCGCTGCTACGGCCACGAGGGCTTCGGGCCGCCGGCCCCGGCGCCGCGCGACGGCGGCGCGGACCTCAAAGCGGGCGCCGTCTGCCGGGCGTAGCGGGCTCGCGGGGCTGGCGGGGCGGATCCGGCCTGTGCCCCGCCGGCCCGCGGGCCCGGACACCCTGCTTCCCGCGGCCCTGGCCGCCGCCGCCGCTGCCCCCGCCCCGCTGGCCGGGCCGGGCGGAGATAGGACTTGGGTGGGGTCGCCGGCTTCCGCTCGGAGCCCCGGAGCCCGCCCCCTCCCCCGCCCCCCCCCCCCCCCCGGGCCGTTCGGTGCGCAGAGGGAAGCGCGCTCTCCCCTCGGATCCGGAGCCCCGGCCCTCCCCGCGCTGGGCCTCACGTTTCTCGAGAGGCCACCGCGGCCGCCAAGCGTGTGCACGGAGGGCCTCCAGCCCCAGCCCGCGCCAGGCCCGGGTGGGGGGTGCCGAAGTCAGTATTAGGGCCCCGAGGGAGGTGGGGAGGGCAGGAGGGCCACTCCGGCCCCGTCCGCTGGCCGGGGCCCAGCTCCCTGTGTCGTTGCACGCCGGCAGGCACGGCCCCCGGGTCGGGGGCGGCCGCTGCCGGGTCCTTACTGGTATTCGCGGCCGCTCAGAGGCCTGGACTGCAGACGAGGGCCTCCAGCGAAGGGCGGGGCGGCGGGGCGGCGGGGCTCCGGAGCCCGCCCGGGGCGGGGAGGACGCTTGGACCGCGGGCGGGCGGGCGGGCGGCCCGGAGGCGGGGGCGGAGCTGGGCCGGGGCCCCGGCAGCTGCGCCAGCCTCCCTGGCGGGCTCTGGGGACAGCGCGCCCCGCGGCCCCTTCCGCCTCCCCCGCTCCAGCCGCGCCTTCCTGGACCCCGATCTTGTAAAGGGATTAGCACTTTTTTCCTTTGCTCCTCTCCTGCTCCGAAGACCTCCGTTTTCCCCTAAATCCAGGCAGGCGCTCCTGCTCTATGGTCCCCGTTGGTCCGAGCCCGGGGCACTGGAGGTCCCGGCAGTTGGCGCTCTGTTCCTGTCCCCTCCCTGTCTCCCTTCGTACACGGTGGACGTGCCACCCATTTTCAGTCCCCAAGGGCCTGGGGCCGGGCCTCGGCCTTCCTTTTTCTTCCCCGCGGCAGCGCCAGGCTCGGTGGGGCTGGGAAGGGGCCCCGCGATCTCCCAGGCAGGTCCGAGTGGGATGTGTAGATTCATTCTCCTGTGGAGAACAGGTGGCCCCGAGATCAGGCCCTTTTTGCTCTTTGTATTTTATTTTGAAACTGTATTTAATGCTTTTATATGAAAGGGAGAGGGGCGGGGAGAGAACTGTCCCAGTCACCCTTATGTGCAAATGTCTTATTTATTATACGTGTATCAGAGATAAGCTGTGAGGTGGTGGAGGAAGGACCTAAAGGAGGAAGGAGTGAGGACAGAGGTGGGGATGGGGGGCCCCAAACATCCCACACTAATGTGTGACTCTCCAGGCCTCTCTCCGAGTCTCCGGGCCTCAGTGTCTGCTCTTCACTTGGCCAGGCCGGTTCCTTTGGTCTTACAGCCTGAGAGCGGGGAGGTGGGACTTGAGGGCGAGGCCTGGAGGCAGAGAGGCCCTGGCACCTGGGGCCAGGGGCTGCCTCTGTGGGTGGGAAGGCAGGCAGCAGAGAGGAAGCCCTTCCTCATCCCAGCATCCCCAGGCCAGAGCCCAAGGTTCAAGTGCCTCAGGCCCAGTCCCCTTGACTCTTCCTGATTGGGAATTGGATTTTATACCACGGATTTTATAGCATTTTTATATAATTCAAGATTGTCAGAGTCGGAACGACCTTGGAGATCCACCAGTCCCCGCCCCCTCGACCCCTTCCACAGACAGGTAGCAAAGTCCGGAAACGGAAGCGATCACACACAGCCAGGTAGGAACAGTATAGAACTAGAAAAAAAAGCTCAACGCCCCACTCAGTGTTGTTTGCACTACACCCCACGGCCTCCCAGTCTCTGGTCAATTATTAAGATTTCTTTTCCATGGGGCCTGCCAAAGGATGGAAATGCTGGGTGCCGCAGGCCGCTGGAGCGCGGTGGCCACCTCCGGGGGGCCGGCGAAGACAGTCACGCCTCCCTGGGACCCCTGTCGTCCAGAGCAGCTCCAGCCGCAGTGGGCTTCAGCTCCAGGGTTCGGGCAGCAGCCTCACTCCCCGCCGAGAAGTCCATGAGCACGGCCACCCGTCCCACGGCCTCCCCAGGAGGGCGAGGGCTCTGGCATTGTTTTCTGTTGTAGGTGCCACCAGGGACTCAGGAAATACCGCATGAGCTGTCAGGTGGCTGAGAAGTGAATTCCATGTTTGAACCGCCAGGGGTTGTGAGTCAGTATTAAGAGCTTGAGAACAGGGATTTCGGATGGCACCCGGCTGGGCACTGCCATTCTTTTCTTTTCCTTCATGCATGTTGTTTTCAGATCCAGAATGAGTATTTTACCACATTTTGCTACTCTGCCTGTTCCAAAACAGGAGGCAGATTGGGGCGACCTATTCTGGTTACCCAAGCCCACCGCCAAAGTTCAGGTAAGCCAGGACAGAGAGCTGGGCAGGAACGGCTTTTCCTCTTGACAGGCAGGGACGGAGGCCTTCAGAAGACAGGAGTGAAGGTCTTCGTTGAGAGGCAGCCCCAAGCACTCCAGGGGCTTCTCAAAGTGTGGCCATCGGACCAGTAGCATCACATTAGGAACCTACTAGAAATGCAAATCCTTGGGCCCTGCCTCGAATCAGAAACTGGGGCGGCACGCAGCAATCCTTTTTGATAAGCCCCCCAGTGATCATGAAGCTGAAGATCTGAGGAGTGGGCTCAGTGCCACCGCAGTGATTCCTGCTTTGACTGCCCCTACGGCCTCTTGGGTTGGGGGCTGGGGGGGTCAGGCGGTCCTCCCCTCTCTGTGCCTCCTCCTCGCCTCGGGAGTCTGACATGAACAGGTGAAGTTTCTTCACGAATTTTTTGTTAATGGTATGCTTGCTATTATGGCCAATATGTAAATGTTACTCTGAATCCATATTTATACACCACGTTAGTGACATTACTCGAACATTTGTATGTGTATTTGTGAAGTTGTTTGCTTCAGTTATTTTTAAAAAAAATTTCAGCCTAAGTTTTCTAAGAGGTATGTTGAATAAATTTTTAAAATCCAGCTTAAGGGTCATGGCAGCCTTAGTTTTGGGGAAGACTAAATCTGAAGGAGTAAGGTTCTGATGTATGTGGTCTCCACTTTCCATGGTGACTGACTCTGATGTCTAGGCTGCTTCACGCTGCAGGCGGGCGACCCTCTGAGGTTGGTGTGAGGCTGAACTGGGACAGCAGACCCGCTGGCCCTTCCACTCCTCATCTTATCTCCTAAGGTCACCTCTTAAGAGGGTCTCTGTGATCTTTCAGAAACCAAATGCACAGCTTGGCTCTACTATGGAAATTCTGCAATCTTGGGAATCATTACCAGCCTCAACTATGAGGTGCTTTTTAAAGCATCAAAAGTGGAGTGGGGATAGGGGCCGGTGGAGGCCTGGTTCTTACTTTGCCCAAACTATATGTATAAAGAATAAAGTTAGCAGAACGACACCACAGTCGCTGTGTTGTTGTTTTTTATTAATACCACATCAATTTGCAGGTTTACAGGAACCAAGATTCAAGTTCCTTAGGTGCTACTGTATTTTTATGTTGCACGCACATACACGCACACAGTTTCATTAGTAATAGTTCATCTATAGGTTTTCCTTAACAAAAAAAAAAAAACCAAGACAAAAAAAACACAAAACTCCTGTGTGGCACAAAGATCTGTCCAATTACCTAAACACAGCAGTAACAAAACAGCAGAGCTAGGTGCGGAGGCTTCCAGTGCAGAAAAGGGTCCTCTGGAGGGGAAGCCCAAAAAGCTGATCAGTGCACTGACTTCCTGGGAGGGCATAAGACAGGACGCATGATGTGTTTCCAACTGAAATCAGCTTAAAAATTAAAAAGGAAAGGGGGCTAAGTAAATAGGAAAATGGAGTAAGGCAAGGGTACCTTTTACCCATCTAAATGCTGAAGTAACTTTTCCAAAAAAGTAGAAAGAAAACTTCCACTACCTTCTACAGAGTTGCAGTGCTTTGGGATCATCAAAGACTGTAGCCCTTACTTTAAAGTCACCAACGCACCCGCCCTCTGGATTATCATGGCTGTGAGTTTTACAACCTGAAGGAACTCTCGCCAATGACTTCTTTCAAGTTGACTGAATTTTCATGTTGGAAGGGGAGAAAGACACTTGTCAGTCTCAACAGGAATCCGAGTCCCGATCGTCCTCCATCTGATGTCCGTCTCGGTTGTTCTGTTTATCTTTTAATTGCACACGGAGCCCATCAACACAATTTGGTCCTGCCTGGTCGCCCTCACCTACAACTTCTTGGAAAACACTCTCAAAAGGAGCACCCTGGGCCATGACAGGTGCTGAGACATTTTATATGCCTGAAGATGAAAGGAACCCTCAAAACATAGCACACACCCATAAGTTAGCCTCAAACTTAAAAACTCCGTATGAACCACAGAACACACTTTCTTACACTAATTTGTGGTCTCTTAACCACAGACACACACAATCTCCTCTCAAGCCAGCTTGGCTTTGGTCCTTAGGGTACAATGACGAGCACAGGTTGAAGATGTAGCATGTGAAGGAGGAAGCTGTGGGGAAAAGATAAAAGCAAAAAAGACCTTTTATGTTTCTGTATTCACCTCTTGAGAATGCTTCCCCCCCAGGGACTGAGACAGGATGACAATAAACAACTGAGGAGCCCACATGCAGATTACTCTTTTTCTCTCACAGGTTTACAGCAGTGTACAGCAGTTACAGACATTTATTTCATAATAAGAAAAGTACAACCATATTTATTAAACTTGAGGTGAGGTGGGCAGGGAAGGGGAAGGAAAGCACATTCAGGAATGAGTTCTCAAACTAAAGCCCAGAACTGGTGCCCGCGAGAAGAGACACAGACGCCACTCTCCCAAATGGCAGAGACTTTCCTTTCCTAGCGGGGAGTGGGAGGGCAGGGTCGTCCCAGCCCCACCTTCCACTTCCATTCTTGGTTCCCAGATGGCATTCTGGGAATCAGGAACTCTCACTATCACCTACGGGTTATTCATAGAGTTGGAAGTTACAGCATTACGTGAAGAAGAGGAGTATTAGAAGTAGCTGCTCACGTGGGGCAAGAAGATGGGATTAGAGGGCTGCCAAGACCCATGGGAAGGAATCCCACTCCTGTCCCCAGATAATTTCCTCATAAGTTAATCATTATTTCTTTACTTAAAAATAAGGGTAAAACTCTGATGGGAAGCTGTGTAAGACTAGTCCTTGAGACCTGGATAGCAGAGTCCAAGAGCAGTGCTTTAGCTTTCATTTTCTCCTTGACCTCCAATCTCTCCCCTTTCAAGCTATAAGTAAAAGCTCCACCACCATTAAGGTACTGATTTATCCTATTAATTTGACTCTTTCTTTATTCTTTTGGGTCCTAAGGTATCAGTTCTTTTTTTAGTCCAACAATTCTTGTGCTTGATACTGAGGGTAAAGGGAAAGGAGGGGAGAAAACAAATTAAGAAAAAAGAAGCTTGGAATGCAGGCTCGAGCTGACACTGAGCACGTTCCTTCATAGTACAAGTAATAACGTTATAACTATTAAGTGGTGTTTTAGTAACTGTTGCATTTCTGGTTTCCATGTACTTATTCTGCCTTTTTTTTGGCGATTCCAGGGAGTTTTGCTTGTATCCTATAGAAGGAAAAAAAAAAAAAAAGGTGAAAAAGGACATTAGTTGTAGATTTTTACTTTAACAGTGACACCGAAAGATAGCCCTGGACTTGCTGGAGCAATGTGGCGATCTCCCACTTCCACAGGGTTTACTCCGGATGGAAAATGTGGGGCCGAGTCTGGTCTGCGATGAGCTGAGGGGTCCGCAAAGATTCATGCCCTCTCGATGCCACCATGCCTGCGGCCTGTCCTCATTTACTGCCTGCACCTCCTGGGTCCTTCACTGGGGGTTCCAAAGGAGAATAAGGGGTATCTGGGCATAACGCCTGCTGTGTTCCACACACTGGCAGTGCAGGAGCCCATTTCCCTGGGAATGCTAGGTGACCCACTAGCACTACAAAAGGAACCAGGAGTCAAGGGTCAAGGTGACAGATAAAGACTACAGGAGCTGGCAACAGGTCCCGGCCCCTCATAGGACACCAAAGCCACCCTTCATTTTGTGCATTAAGGTTACCCATCACTAAGGTCATTCACATACCTCTCAGCCAATGTCAAAGCCACTCCTCACAAGTAGATCCCACAGCAGGGACTGACCAAGACATTAGGTTTAAAGCTAAGCTATGTTTATATTTCACAATCAGGAGTAAACAGCAACCACATACATATTTGTGCTAACTGTCCTTGCCTGGTTTTAGCTCTAATGTATACCTGAAAAAGCAAAAGAGCAAGTAAAGACCCTGGCATCAAGCCAGAACTGTGTGGATATACTCATAGTTTCCACTTATCAAAACTGGAAAAAGCACTAAAATCAGAGGTGTGAAAGGGACTGGGGCAGGAGGGGGGTGTGCACAAAAGAGGTTTAGCTGCTTGTGTTTTATTTCTTAAATGTCAACATTTTAATTAGAAGTGTGGTTCCTTAGCGTTTGCTATGATTAAAAAAAAAGCCAAAAAGCCAAAAAACCAAAAACCAAAAAAAACTAAACAAAAAAATCCAAATGATTCCCTGATAGAGGCAGTCATAAAAATGTCTATCAATATTTTATTACTTGATTTTAATACTAAATTGGTTAAAAAAAAGAAAACAGGGACTTGGTAGTTTGAGGAAAAGTAGCATTGTGCTTTGAAGTCATTTATTTAGTAAAACTCTTATTTCTGGGGGTGCTTGGGTGGCTCCATCATTAAGTGTCTGCCTTTGGCTCAGGTCGTGATCCTGGGGCCTGGGATTGAGCCCCACATCAGGCTCCCTGCTCAGCGGAAAGCCTGCTTCTCCCTCTCCTACTCCCCCTGCTTGTGTTCCCTCTCTCACTGCGTCTCTGTCAAATACATAAATAAAATCTAAAAAACAAACCAAACAAAAAAACCCCAAAAAAACTCTTATTTTTGAAAAGAGAGGGACGAGTTTGGCTTAAAGTTGATTAATGTGGGCGGGCAGCTGCAGACACTTAAAAAGGCCAATTTAGAAAGGCAAAGATTCTAATTCCACCGATCCTTCTTAATCTAAGACACAAAGGATATTTTTTTAAGGAAGCAGGATGAAATAATTTGTAGTAAAATCAAACTATTAACCAACATTTTTTTTCAGGATCAAGATTCCTTTCTTTGAGTCAGTATTTTATAGAGGAGGCTAAAAATAATTGGTAAAACGATAAAACGTGGAACTAAAGCATACTTACTTCTCAACAATTGACTTGGTCTGATCACGGGCGATGCCAACATAGTGATCAATCTGGGTCTTTAAGGAAAGGGAAGAGACTCAGTTATGGCAACACACAGATTAACAACTTGCCTGAAAATAATGTTCTGTTGTCTAGTTTAACCATTTTTTAAAAACACTATTGCATATTCTGGGAAATGAAAATAATGCCAGTTTTTAAAATTTATTATTTTTTATTTTAAGTAGGCTCCACACCCAGCATGGGGCTTGAACTTACAACCCTGATATCAAGAGTCGCATGCTCTATCGACTGAACCAGCCAACTGCCCCAATAATGCCCAGTTTTTAAGAGGTTTTAAAAACTTCAGGTATTGGGGCACTTGGATGGCTCAGTTGGTGAAGCATCTGCCTTGGGCTTGAGTCATGATCCCAGGACCCTGGAATCGAGCCCCACACATCAGGCTCACTGCTCAGCGGGAAGCCCACTTCTCTCTCTCCCCCCGCTTGTGCTCTAATTATCTCTCTCTAAAAAGTCTTAAAAAAACAAAAAGCCCCCCAAAACTCCAGGTATCAGGGGTGCCTGGGTGGCTCAGTCGACTCCTGATCTCAGCTCACGTCTTTTTTTTTTTTTTTTAAGATTTTATTTATTTATTTGACACGGAGAGAGAGAGATCACAAGCAGGCAGAGAGGCAGGCAGAGAGGGGGAAGCAGGCTCCCTGCTGAGCAGAGAGCCCGATGCGGGGCTCGATCCCAGAACCCTGAGATCATGACCTGTGCCGAAGGCAGAGGCTTTAACCCACTGAGCCACCCAGGTGCCCCTCAGCTCGGGTCTTGATCTCAGGGTTGTGAGTTCAAGCCCTGCGCTGGGCTCCACACTGGGCGTGGAGTCCACATAAAAAAAACAAAACCAACCCCCCCAAAACCCTTCAGGTTTCAGACTTTAAATTATGTCATAGGGGCGCCTGGGTGGCTCAGTCGCTAAGCATCTTCCTTCAGCTCAGGTCATGATCCTAGGGTCCTGGGATCAAGTCCCGCATCGGGCTCCCTGCTCAGCGGGGAGCCTGCTTCTCCCTCTCCCACTCCCCCCTGCTTGTGTCTATCAAATAAATAAATAATCTTAAAAAAAATTATGCCATAAACGCCTTATAATAGTCTGTTGAAGGAAAAATCACTCATTTCTTTTGCTAAGGTCTCACTTGCTAGGTCTTTCCTTTACAGACACTGGAGTAAAGCATTTTCTGAATAGTAAAAACTGTCTGTCTAATCTATATTCTGTAATCACAAATGTGTTTTGGTCCTAGGTGAGACTAATTCACTTAATACCAAAAGGTATAAATAAAGTCTGTTGATCGATGACTTAATCTATAAAGAATAACCTCACAGCATCTAGCAAGGCTCTGCAGCCACCATTCTACAATGCAAACATCTCTTCACACAGATGGAGTCCCATAATAGCCTTGATAGTTTAAATTTCTTTTCAGACACCAGCTTTTATTTATTTAAGCACTTTTCAACTTATTTTTTTGAACAGATAATGCATCCCCATGAAAAACTTAAAAGACACACAAAAAGTCATAAAAGTAAGCCTTTCTACCCTTCTCTCTCCTAAACACTCAGTTTCTCTTGGTACAGGAAATAACTATTTCTTACAGGCTCCTGACTTATAAACACTGAAGAAATGGTTACAAAATGATCGCTCATAGGGTGTCTGGGTGGCTCAGTCGGTTAAGTGTCCTTCACTTGATTTCAGCTCAGGTCGTGATCTCAGGGTCGTGAGATCAAGCTGGGTGCAGAGCCTCCTCCCCTTGCCCTTCCTGCTTGTGCACTCTCTCTCCGAAATAAGTAAAGAAAGAAAGAAAAAAAGAAAATGATCACTCCAAACTTTCAATGCCTAAAAATTGAACTAAAGCTAGTCATACATCAACAGGCATATCTGATTCGAAACAGACAAGTGCTTACCTTGTACTTCTCATAGACAATGGGGACACTGAAAATGAGCAGTTCAGCTGTAAGAGAATCACAGGACACAGCAAGTGTACATGTGAGACAGTCAAAAAGACCCAAGATTCAAGTAACACACACATTTTTCTCATGAAATACAGGGAAACATAGATCTTAAATATGAGAAATCCTACCGAGGGCTCTCAAATAAGGACGGTTAGCTACAGGTACACAGGCTTTCTTTGTATCACAAATAATTTCCAAATTATGAAAATGATTTCTGTAAGATCCCCATATTTAAACCAAATGTAGACAACTCTCCTTTACTTCTAGCTATTTTGATACTTCTTTAAAGTTAGGACCTTTCAAAAAGCCTATGGCCGCAAAAACAGGTTCTTCCAACATCTAATTCAAGGTTTATAGATGTTAAAGGCTGGGCCACATGGAAGGAGTGGAGACATGCCAGGCCTTCTCTTGGCTCCTACTTTTACCAATTACAGATGACCCTTGAACACCATGGGGATTAGAAGCACAGATACCCCATATGGTCAAAAATCTGCACATAACTTTTGACTCCCCCAAAACTTTACTAACAGCCTGCTGTTGGCCAGAAGTGTTACCAACAACACAGTCGAGCAACATATTATTTTGTATATTATGTGCTGTATTCTTACAATAAGGTAAGCTAGAGAAAAGAAAATGCTAGTCAGAAAATCCTAAGAGAAAATACATTTACAATACCGTACTGTAAAAAATCTGCGTGTAAGTGGAACCCTGCAGTTCAAACCTGTGTTGTTCAAGGGCCAGCTGTACTTCAAAGAGGATGGAGACATTTTCCTTGTCACCTTACCAAGAATCAGAAGGGTGATTCCATTGAAAACGGCACCCACGTAGGTCATCAGCCACATGAAGACAGCCAGCTGTGAAGGCCAACATCAGAGGATTAAGCAGGAACAATCATAATGCAAAATTTAGGTTAACTGATGCCATTCTCCTCTTGCCAATTAAGTCTGCATAAATTTAGTGGCGTATGCCATACATAATTATAATTCCACAACGAAGGTTACCCCTCGTCGGCCCCACACATCTGCAGGGAGCATCAGAGAATTTCGTAGTTCTCGTAAGCTCCAAGACAGACTGAGACTGCGCTTCGGTCAGTGATGTTGCCCTCGCTGGGAGGGCACTTAGCTCCACAGGCGCAGCGGACGTCTCCTCTACTGACTCCTACCCCCGTTTGTCACAGGTTGGTTGAGATAAGTATACATTTGGTTCTGTGTGATAAAACCCTATTTACTGGTTTTCCTGTGATTTAGAACTTAGTCCCTGGTTTTCCTCAGCCTCACCACCAAAAGCTGTAGAAGCAACTAACCTTCAAGGAGTCAACCAAATCTTCCACCAGAAAGAGACGAATAATGAGTTTCAGGGCTCTGTTGATGTGCACCATGGCAGCATTCACGTAATTATGGAAAGCTTCTGAGGACAGAGTAATGTCTACATCCAGGTAGGCTCTTCCAGAAGAAGAAACAACAGTCATACATTTGACATGGAAGAAGATCTCTTTCTGTTAGTAGAGCAGTTATTTAGAGTGTGAAATTCCCCCAAGGGCACATTTTAGAAAGCTGAAGGGGCATTTTTTGCTGTCATGGGCTGGGGAGAGGGCACCACTGTCTTTCAGCGGGCAGAGGCAAAGATGCCAGATGTCTGCAAAGTGTGGGGCAGTCATACACAATAAAGAATTGTCCTATGCCCTGCATAACTTTTACTGCCTCATACGATATTCATTTATAATCATCAAAAGCCCAGAACATATAAAAACAAGGTATTTTCCCCAGTTTTAACACACTCTGAATTTTCTAAAAAGACTGCATTTTGTTTATGCTGAACTTTACTAAGATATTTTATACTACTTTGGAAAGTCGCATCTGTATTGGAGATTACACATCTAAGTATAAGTATCTAATGTCTCTATTGTTTTGTGTGTATGTATAGTCATGTCCAAGCAGTTAAATATTGACTGGAATATGTATTATTTTACTATAAATGACCTTCTACCTTATCATTCCTTTATATTACAAGTATAGCCTGTTTTGTTTATAGATATCTATGAATTTTATTTCAAAAATTAAGAGGCATTATAAAATATTTGTTAACAAAAGAAAAAGGAGGATGGAGATACGGAGTTTGACAGGGTGGACAACTATAGAAAAAGACAAAGACTTGGGTCCTGTTCACAGATGCACTACAGGATTGAGATGTAACCATGTGCTCATAACTTGTTCATTCACTCAGTACTCAGTGAGTGCCTACTGAGTAGCAGACCCTCTGCCATGCGCTGGCATATCAAGAAAGAGAAGACTGCTTTTGCCTTAAAGTCTATAGTCTTGTGGGAAAAACAGAGAAGGAACAGGCATGCTTTCCTTTCCTATTTATTAAGAAAATATTTACTACCTAATACAAAAGTTATAAAAAATAGATGCCGTAATTCATATGGCAAAACACATTTTATAATCCACAAATGTCCTGCAAAAGAAGAAAAATCCTGCTAAGACACCTGAGCTTGTGGCAAAAGTCGTATTTATTCACTCAGTGAATAGCTACTGATTTGTTAAAATTAATTGGCGATAACTTTTGAAGTGCCACATACAGTATAAACTGTCTTCTGTCTTCACCAAGAGAAAATAAAAAAGGACCAGAGCTGCAGCCAGACTCTGTCAGTCTTGAGAGGTCACAGAAGAGTTTCTTTCCCTATGAGGAAAAGGTTTTGAAAAAACTGTCATTTGCGAATATTAAAATTGTTTATGGGCTAAGATTTCCAAGAGGAAAAGTGTGAGGAAAACATTTGTTAAAGTTATACCACAGTCAGAAAAGCTAGCAAGTGGATTCTAGAAATGCATGACCTACTGGACCTTAAGACTTGCTCCTGGTATTAAGAAAACTAAAGGGGGGAAAAAAAAGAAAGCTAAAGGAGAGATAAGAAAGAAATCAGTAATAAAACTAAGAGCAAACATATGAAATTCTGATATTGCCAAGAGCACAGCCTCAACACTGAGATTTCAAAGTTGTTTTAAGGTTTAACTATATGGGGGGAGGGGGACGGCAGGATGGGGTAACTGGGTGTTGGATATTAAAGAGGGCGTGTGATGTAATGAGCACTGAGTGTTACATAAGACTGATGAAGCACTGAACTCTGAAACTAATAATACACTATATGTTAATTAATTGAATTTAAATAAAAAATGTTTAAAAAACCAAAACCAAACGTAAACAAAAAGATTTAACTATAATAGGAAACTTAAGCATGTCCTTGGGACCCCATCTAACTGCGTGCTGTCCGGGAGGCTCTGCTCAGGAATTCAGTCTTCTTTGATCTTAAAGTGTGAGGCCCTAGTTTGTCAAAAAGTTCTTGGCTCCTAACTTGGTCACTTTTGAAGTGACAAGGTTTCTAGCTGGTGGCTCCTGCAAAGGATCAGCTGCTCTTTGATTCTTCACTTAGTCAGGCTCTTTGATTCTTCACTTAGTCAGGTTTGATTGGTAGACCTGCCCAGCCTCGGCAAGCCCCTTCTCTAAACTGTCGAGTGTTACTTGTGATACTTCCACTCACTTGAACGGATGGCCCTCTTCTGATTTCTGTACAGCTTGGATGACAGACTTGTAGACCCTGAAGCTGATGGTGACAGAGAGAAGAGCCAGGATGAGGTAAGAAACCACACTGATGACACTGAAAGCTGCCAGGGAGAGCAGCATGATCAGGGTGGTGCCAAAGACAAACCCAGTCTTCTTCACATCTCGCCAGAAAATCAGATCGTGCACTGCCAAAAGAAAAGGGAACACAGGTTACGTGGGACCACGTGGCCAGGACTGCTCGCGGGCTGTGTCCTGCACACCCGAGAAGCATTACACTCATGTGATTACATTACACTCAGTTCAGGCGCACCCCTCCTTAAGAGAATCCGATAAATGAAAATCAAACTGGATGTCAGGAGTGAGGACTCATACCGCCAAAGGTTCCTGTAGTTTCTGGACAGGTTCACAAAAACTTAGACACTTATTTTTTTAGAGATGGCTACTGAAGTAAACGGGATAAAGTATCAACTTCTTGAAATGTTTCAGCAGAAAGGGTAGAATAAGTGTGATAAAATCTTGTTAACTGTTGACTAAATTAAGCAAACCATGCCAATAAATTCACCTGGTCACTATAAAACCAAAGCTAATGTATGTATAAGTTGGGTGGGGGCAGAAGAGAGTGGTGGATAAAAACAAACCAAACTCTATTCGGTTGGCTACAATGAAACACCAGTCTCTACGTTAATCTGAAGAGAACTCAGGAAGGATGATGGGTAGGGGGCTAAATTATCATCTAAACCGCCATACCTCTGAAAATGAATGGGGACACTATTACTAATTGTTAGGAAATAGGTATAAATCGAGACTGTCTCAGGCAAGTGGGTCTTATGGTGAGGGACAGCCAAACTGGAAAAATCTAAGTTCTTCTACTTAAAGACACCTCAAGAACTGCGAGTAAAAGTTGCTAGTAATTACCGTCAATCTAGCAATGACACTATATTTGAATTTCAATCTGTGAAGGTTAACTTCAACACTAATGGTCCTATTGTAGGTTTCTTCTATTCATAAAGAAGGGCAAGGGCTTTGGAGTTGGAGATACAGGAGTTTGAATCCTGGTAATTTTTAGCCATATTGTCTTAAATGACCATTCTAAAACTGTTTTTCTTTTGTAAAAGAAAGTAACATCCATTTCCTAGAGTTGTTTCTACAGGAGGCAATGCAGTAGAATGCTTAGCATTGTAAATGACCTGCAGTAAACACTCAAATTTTAACTATAATCAAAATAGGATAGGCCTGTAAGACTGTGATTGAGAGTAAAATGAACTTGAATCTGTTCAAGTGGACCCCCTGGCACCTAGATCTTCCCCATATTCCAGCCACAATATTCACCTCTGAAGCCTAATCTTGCTAGAGCCAACAGAACCTAACTTGAAACTTTCACCCTAAAGGTATGCTGATTGTATAGAAAAAATAATCGCTGGCTGAGAGATTCCAGCCAAGGGATGTGACAGTAGGAGAAATAAGAGGCATTATGATTCCTCACGGGAAGCTGAGAGTCCCAGATAGTGATGTTGCAAAGGAGAGAGCTGGGAGGCAAGTCAGGCTCACCTGATGAGACAGAAAGCTGAACAGAGTGCTGCCTTCTTATGAGAGCAAATACTAAGCAGGATTCCTACAGTCAGAATCCAAGTATATAGACGTCACTGTTCCTAAGACCCCAGCAGAGTTTCAACATAGAATGCCTCAGAATGGAAGAGATACCATGTGCCTCTTGGTGTAATGCACTGAGGACACAACATCACTTCTGTGGTATTCTTGCCAAAAACACAGAACCAAGACCTAATAAGAAAACACCAGAAAATCCAGACTGAGAAATTTACCACAACATGGATGGACGTAGAGGGTACAACACTAAGTGAAATAAGTCAAACAGAGAAAGACAAACACCTTTTGGTTTCGTTCATATGTGGAATGTAATAAACAAGTGAACAAAGAAAAAAGAGACAAAAAAAAAACAAAAAAACAAAAACAAAAACCCAGACTCTTAACTACAGGGAATAAACTGGTGGTTGCCAGAGGGGAGGTGGGTGGGAGGGTACAAAGGTGAGGGGATTTGGAGTAAGTACACTTACTGTGATGAGCACTGAGTAATGTACAGCATTGCTGAATCATTATACTGTAGACCTGAAGTTAATGTAACATTGTACTTATTTTTCAATAAAAAATAGCAAAAAATAAAGGAGGTAAGATTTGAGAACACATAAATGCCATGTGTGATGACTATAGACTGAACACTGGATAAAGGGGAAAAACGCTCTAAAGGACACCACTGGGACAACAGACAGAATTTGAACACGGACTACAGAACCGATAAAAGCACAGGTGATCCTTCAACAACAGGTGTTTGAACTGCAGGAATCATTTTCGTGGATTTTTTCCAATAAATATAGTATAGTACTTGTAAATGTATTTTTTCTTTCTTTTGACTTTCTCAATGACATTTTCTGTTCTCTGGCTTACTCTAAGCATATAGTACAGAGTGCATATAACATAATGTGTGTTAGCTGACTGCTTATGTTAGTGGCTAAGGCTTCTGGTTAACAGTATGCTATTAGTAGTTACGTTTTTGGAGAATTGAAAGTTACATGTGAATTTTCGACTACATGGTGCTCAGTGCATGTTACCATGATTATTATTATATAATAATATTATATAATTATTATATACTGTATCAATACTATATATATATCAATATCAATACTATCAATAATATTATATAATCATTATATACTGTATCAATACTATATATATACTATATCAATATCAATACTATATCTATATATATATACTATACCAATACTACACTGTATCAATATTAAATTTCCTAAATATAAGTGTACTGGGGCTATGTAAATTCTTGAACAAAATTCTTGTTCAAAAACGAAGACAAAAACACTCCAAAGTGTAAAGGG
Source organism: Potos flavus (assembly GCA_028534135.1). Classification (NCBI taxonomy): domain Eukaryota; kingdom Metazoa; phylum Chordata; class Mammalia; order Carnivora; family Procyonidae; genus Potos; species Potos flavus. Next base: position 89,594,195 of record CM052884.1, on the reverse strand, counting down.
GTGTGAAGGGGCAGGATGTTTGCAATCAGCTCTTAAACAGTTCCGGAAAAAACAAGTATCGTGTGCCTGGGTGGCTCAGTTGGTTAAGTGTCTGCTTAAGTGTCTGCCTTCAGCTCGGGTCATGATCTCAGGGTCCTGGGATCGAGCCCCATGTCAGGCTCCCTCCTCAGTCAGGAGTCTGCCTGTCCCTCTCCCTCTGCCCCGCTCGAACTCTCTTCTCTTTCTCTCAAATAAATAAAATCTTAAAAAAAGAAAAAAAGAAAACATGTATCTATGGAGAGGGGGAGGGAGAGATAAAGCAAAAGTAGGCAAATGTTAACAATTGGTGAACTAGAATGAAGGTTATGTGGGAGTTTTTTGTACTATACTTGCAATTCTTTAAGTTTGAAATATTTGAAAGACAGAAAAAGAAAAGAGAAAGAAAAGCTTACAGTGTAAGACTGGGCCCAGAGAGAAAAAGACCTCAATGTCAATGTATCAAAGAGGGGTAAATGACACTAGACTATACGCAAATCTACATTAGCAAAAGCCACTCTGTCCTCATGCTCATGAACCTTACTGCCATCTGCTGGAAAACCATCATAAGAAATAGTCAAACCAACAATGATAACACATGTGAACGAGGTCCCCTAGACACCATTGTGTGCAGTACACAACCTGCACAACAGTACAGAAGGCCCTAGGCTGGGCCTTAAAAATCAATGGTAGAATTACGGTCTCTAGAAAAGGGACACACTGATTAAAGGGGCTATGACAGAAGGAAAGGAAAAGCTGGTTAATCCCTCAAACCTCTGTCTCGGATGCTCTTCCTCCACAATGTCACATGACTTGCTCCTTCACCTCATTTGGGTCCTGGTTCATGCGATACTTCCCTCAGACTGTCCATCCCACCTAACATACCCGTTCTTTGATCATGCTCCATCTCCTTATTCTGCTTTATTTTTCTTCAGATCTGTTGTTAAGTGCTTAAAGCATGGGCTAAAAACCAGTTTGTATTTGTTTTCTCTCATAGAGGCCAAGTTTCTGCACCTGGAGCCTATCAAGTACAGCGGATCAAGGATTCTGAGCATACAATACCAAAGAAAGCAACTTGGCACAGTCTGGAAATGCTGTCCTCTGATTGTCAAGGAAGAGTTAGGAGGACAAAACAAATGAAGAAAATAGCAAGGGGGCACCTGATGGCTCAATCAGTTAAGTGTCTACCTTTGGATCAGGTCATGATCCCAGGGTACTGGGATTGAGCCCCATAACAGGCTCCCTGCTCAGCAGGAGCCAATGCCTCTCCCTCTGCCACTCTCTCTCTCAAATAAATAAATAAATAAAAATCTTAAAAAGAAAAAGGTAATAAATGAGGCAGCTGCTGAAAGTTTAAAATGGTGAAGCCTCTAGACTTGGGTTTTAGTGTTTGCTTCACAACCAGGAAAGCACCAAGAGGCTGCAATGGTTTGGGTCCGTACAATGTTTTTTCTCTCTTCTACTTTCATTTATCTGCTCCTCCTACTTCGGCATAGAATTTTTTTAAAATAGGAAATTCCTTATTTTCAATGTGTTCTTCTCCTTCCTTTCCCATCCCTCTCTTCTCTCAGCAAACTTGATTTTTTATTTTTATTTTTTGAGAGAAAGAGTGTGTGTGTGCAAGGTGGAGGGTGGTGGGCAAAGGGAGAGGGAGAGAATCTTATGCAGGCTCCACACTGAGCACAGAGCCTGAGGCAGGGCTCGATCTCAAGACCCTGAGATCATGACCTGAACTGAAATCAACAGTTGGATGCTCAACTAACTGAGCCACCCAGGCACCCCTCTAAGCAAGCTTTAATTAAGTGCCTACCATGTGCCAGGCAAGTACTAGGAACTGGAAATATAATATAACAATGAGCAAGACAAACAAGATCCTTACTTACTTTCCAGGGGGAAAGAGGGGCATGAATAACAAACAAGCTAAGTGTCACCTGTACCAGAGGCCCATAAGGATATGAATCCATTGTGCCACGATGAGAATAATGTGTGAATGCACAGGAACAACAGAATCTAGTGGGGTCAGAAAAAGGCTCTTGGAGGGGGCGCCTGGGTGGCTCAGTTGGTTAAGCATCTGCCTTCAGCTCAGGTCATGATCCTGGGGTCCTGGGATTGAGCCCCGCATCAGGGTCCCTGCTCAGCGGGGAGTCTGCTTCTCTCCCTCCTTCCCGCTTGTGCTCTCTCTCGCTATTTCTGTCTCTCTCAAATAAATAAATAAAATATTTAAAAAAAAAGGCCCTTGGGAGGACTGACATGCAAAGTGAGATATGAAAAATGAGAAGGAGCTGGGCATGCAAAAAGCCAGAGGATGTGACAAGGCTGGAGAGACTGGCAGGAGCTAGGTCATGGAGTACTTTCATAGAGCAAGGTAAGGAGCTTGGATTTTAACTTCAGGTGAAATGGGAAGCCAATAAAGGTCAAGGAGGAGAATAACATGGTATATTGTATTTTAAAAAGAGGAACACTTCTATTGCACAGAAAATGGACTGGGGTGGGGCAAAAGTATAGGCAGAGAGACCATAAGGAGGCTGACATGGAGGTTCAAGTGCAAGATGATGGTCATTTAGATTAGGATGGGGCAGTCAGGATGGAGAAGAGTGGACAGATTTGAGCTATATTTTGGAGGTAGAATAGGCAGAATCTGGTGGTGGACTAAATGTGGGACATGAAAGATGGGAAGAAATATGGATGAACCACTGGTTTGGGGCCTGAACAAATGGATGGTTGTGGTGTCACATTTAATGAGGTAGGGTAAGGAAGAGCAGAGTACAGAGCATTTTAATTTTGGGATGGAGGTTCGAGATACCCGTAATTAAAGAAACCAGTTAGACCCACCAGTGTACAGCACACAGGACAAGTCTGAGCAGGAGATACACATTTGGAAGTCACCAGCACACAAATAATATTTAAAAGTCATAAAAAATGGATGAAGTTACCTAGGATTGATAGGGAAGGCCGCCTAGGTCTTAATTAAATGGGACACTAATATTTAGTAACTGAGTAAAACTAGAGGAGCTAGTGGAAGGGAACGGAAGCAATAACCAGGGAGGTAGGGGAGAACTAGGAGAGTATGGTATTAGAAGTGGAGAGAAAAGTACTTTGAGGAGAAGGTGTGGAAACTGGCAAATTCTGTTGAGCTTGAATAAGGAAAAAGGTAACCGTGGACTTGGCAACATGGAGAGAGCTGATGATCTGATTAAAACTATTCAGTGGAGAGGCACCTGGGTGGCTCAGTTGGGCACCCAACTCGTGGCTTAGGCTCAGGTCATGATCTCTGTCAGGGTCCTGAGACAGGGATTCTTTCTCCCTCCGCCCCTCCTCATTCATGCTTTCTCTCAAAATAAAATAAAATCTTAAAGAAAAAAAAAAAAAAGCTGTTCAGTGGAGTGATGCAAACACAAGCAATTGGAGGGAGCAGAAGAGAAATTAGTGGTGAGATGTGGAGGCAGAGTGAGAGGAAATGCCTATGAAGTGTGGCTAGGAAAGAGAGTAGGGACATCTAGGCCAAGGGATAGCTTTTTAAAGATGGGAAACAATACAGCACGCTTATATGAGGACACAAAGAGAAAGAGGCTGAAGGGGGCAGAAGAAGTTGTTCAGGAGAAGGGCAGGATAGAGATCCAGAGCCCAGATGAAGGGGTTGACCCTTGTTAGAGCAACACAGGGAAGAAGATGAGGAGAGACACAGGCCAATTCACAGATCTGAAGATTGCAGGAAGAGGGATTTCCTTCTGAATGCTTCTAATTTCTCAACAAAAAAGTGCTGAGGTTATCAGTTGAGGTGGGGGCAAGGTGGTGAAGAAGGTTTACAGAAAAAGAAAAAGATAAATGGTTGCTTCAGAAAAGTGAGAAACTATCTTAAAACTCTTAGAAGAACACAAGAGTTAAATAGGTGATGGAAATGAAGGAATGCACTTGTGATGAGCACCGGGAGATGTATGGAACTGCTGAATCACTGTATTGTACACCCGAAACTAATATATAACACTATATTGTACTGTATGTTAGCTAACTGGAATTAAAATAAACACTTAAAAAAGAAAACAGGAGTAAATCTTTGTGACATTGGGTTAGGCAATGATTAATCAACCAAAAGCACAAGTGACAAAGAAACACCAGATAAGCAGTACTATAACAAAATTACAAACCTTCATTCTGTAAATGGTCCCAAGAAAGTGACAAAAGTCATAAAATGAAAGAATATATTTGCAAATTATGTATCTGATAAGGTATTTGTGTCCAAAATATAATAAGAATATATAAAGAATTGTAAAACTCAATAATTAAAAAATAGCCCAAATGAAAAATAAATAAGGGATCTGAATAGACATTTCTCCAAAGATTACAAATGCCCAATAAGCACATAAAAAGATGCTCCACATCATTAGTTATTAGGGAAGTACAAATCAAAACCGCAATGAACCCACTAGGACAGCTATCATAAAGAATACAGTAACAACTATTGGCAAGGACATGGAGAAATCGGAACCCTCCTACAGTCTTAGCGGGAATGAAGAATGTGGTGCAGCCACTTGGGAGAACAGTTGGGCAGTTCCTCAAAAAGCTAAACATAGAGTTATTATTATTTTTTTAAAAGATTTATTTTATTTAATTGAGACAGAGAGAGAGAGAGACATGAGAGGGGAGAGGTCAGAGGGAGAAGCAGGCTCCCCATGGAGCAGGGAGCCCGATGTGGGACTCGATCCTGGGACTCCAGGATCATGACCTGAGCCGAAGGCAGTCGCTTAACCAACTGAGCCACCCAGGCGCCCTAAACATAGAGTTATTATATGACCCAGCAATTCCACTCTTAGGCTAATGCTCGAGAAATAAAAACATACAACACAAAAATTTGTATACATTAATATTTATCAGAAACATTATTCACAATAGCCAAAAAGGGGAAACAATCCAAATGTCCATCAACTGATGAACAGATGAATAAAATGCAGTATATATCCATACAATGTAATTATTATAGGGCAATAAAAAGGTTCTAACACTATCTGCTATGACATGGCTAAAACTTGAAACATCAGGCTAAGTGAAAGAAGCCAATTACAAGAGACCATATATTGCACGATTCCATTTATATAAAATATCCAGTAGAAGCAAATCTATAGGCACAGGCAATACATTAGTTGTTGTTTAGGGCTGTGGTGGTGGCGATGGGAAATGGAGAGTGAATGCTAATGAGTATGGGGTTTCTTTTTTGTAGGGGGACTAAAATGTTCTAAAATTGGATAGGGATGATAAAAAACATTTAGTTGTACATTTTAAATGGATGGAATCTCCAAGAAACCTAGAGCTAACATTTTATTTAATGAAAAGAGGAAAGGATGTTCTCTCTCACTACTTCTATTGAACACTGTATTAGAGGTTCTAGCCAGTATAGTAAGAAGAAGAAATAAAAGGCATTCAAATTGGAAAAGAAGTAAAACTATTATTCACAGATGGCATGCTTTCCTATTTAGAAAATTTGATGCACTCTACAAAAAAGCTGCTAGAACCAATAAGTGAGTTTAGCAAAGTTGCAAGATATAGGGTCAATATACACAATCAGTTATATTTCCATGTATTAGTATTACCCAGAAATTGAGCTGAAAATACCATTTAAAATAGCATCAAAATAGAAGATACTTAGGCATAAATCTGACAAAAGATGCAGTCAAAATGCTCTACCATTGAGCGATACCCCCTGACAAATCCGTATACTGAACTATATAACATAGCTGAGAGAAACTAATGAAGATCTAAATTAATGGAAAGCTATACTGTTTTTATGGGTTCAAAGACTCAAAACAGCTAAAGTGTTAACTGTCCCCAAGTTTATCTATAATTTGATATTACAATTGAAATTCCAGAAGTATTTTTGTAGGAATGGACAAAGTGATTCTAAAATTCCTAAGGAAATTCAAAGGACCTAGAAAAGCCAAAATGACTTTGAAAAAGAATGAAGTTGGAAGACTAACACTATGTAATTTTAAGACTTCTATAAAGCTACCATTATCAAGATGGTGTAGCAATGGCTTAAAGAGAGACGAGAGCAATGAAATGGTATACAAAGTCCAGAAATAGATCTGTGCATATATGAACAAATTATTTTTTGACAAAGTTGCAAAATCCATTCAGTGGAGAAACAAGTCTTTCAACAAATGGTGTCTGAACTGGATACCCATATGCAAAAACCCCAAGCTTTGATCTGTACACCTCATATGATATTCAAAAATGAACACAAAAGGATCAGACTTAAATGTAAAATCTAGTACTATATAACTACTAGAAGAAAATAAACATCTGATATATAATAGAAAAAAACGATAAATTGTACTTTATCGAAATTAAAAATGGTTTTTTTGAAAGACACTGTTAAAAGAATAAGAAGTCATAGACTGGAGAAAGTATTTGCAAAGAATTTATTTGACTTGTGTCTAATATCTCACACACACACACACACACACACACACACATACGGGAATACTACTCAGCCATTAAAAAAAGAAAATCTTGCCACTTGCAACGGTGTGGATAGAACTGGAGGGTATTATGCTAAGTGAAATAAGTCAATCAGAGAAAGTGAATTATCATATGATCTCACTCAAATATGGAAATTTAAGAAACAAAACAGGATTATGGGGAAGAGAGGAAAAAATAAAACAAGATGAAATGAGAGAGGGAGACACTATAAGAGACTTTTAATCATAGGAAACAAATGGAGTGTTGCTGCAGGAGAAGGGGGTGATGGGATGGGAAACTGGGTGATGGACATTAAGGAGGGCACGCGATGTAATGAGCACTGGGTGTTATATGCAACTGATGAATCACTGAACTCTATCTCTGAAACTAATAATACATATTAATTGAATTTAAATTAAAAAAATAAAAAGATGTTTATCTCTTGCCCATCCATATTAAGGATGCCAACTGCAGTACCCTCTTTGTGCCCAAAGAGGGCACTAACACATCCAATGGTGAGCTCGAGGGTAAGGAAAAAGAAACTGGTACCTGTCCATCCACGTGAGAACATAAGGAAATCTGCTGAATCCCTACCTATTGATTTTTATTACTAAATTTGGGGAAAGCTCCTGGTTTAACACTAACTTCGGCCTTTCCCAAAAGTCAACTGACTTTACTCTCCAAAGGAAAAAAAGAAAGGCTACTGAAATGCTTATTCTGAAAAAGAATCAATATGTAAGAAATTTTAGGTTTTAGCAGTTCATCAACTTTAACTAAATCTCCAACTCAGGGCACCTCGGTGGCTCCGTTAGCTAAGCGTCTGCCTTTGGTTCAGGTCATGGGGCCCTGGGATCGAGCTCAGCAGGGCGTCTGCTTATCCCTCTCCCTCTGCCCCTCCCCACCATTTGTGCTCTCAAATAAATAAAATCTTAAAAAAAAAAAAGAATATATCTACAACTCAAGAGTCTGTACAACTCGTTCTATATTCATTAGTTTTCCAAAATTTGTAATATACATCTCAAAGAAAATTTAAATGTGAAATAACTAAAAGAAAAAAAAAAAGCCAGGCTTTATGACCAAAGGGAAACTGTTCATTAATAAAGGGGAAATAGGCAGTTAAGTTTTTTTATATGAACAATTATTTACATAAAGAAAAATATGTAGGTATTTTCACACTGATTTTCTTTGATCACTTTTAGATTAATAGCTCATAACAAGTGAAGCCACTTTTTGAGTTGTGAAAAGACATTGGATAATGTTTTTATATATTCAGATCCAAATTTTGTGACTGCTGAAATGGGTTATTAGGCTGCTCTGCTACAGATTTATCCTTAACCGAAGACATTCCCTTCAAAAAGGCACAGAAGGATCACTGGCAAACACAAAACTGTACTGTCAAAGGTAGACGCACATGGTTTCGGCCATGAACACACCTGGCAGCGGGCCAAAGAAATTTGTAGGAATCCCTTTCAAACTAGCACTCCTCTTAGACTGTCAAGAAAAGAGTTTTTTGGGGCACCTGGGTGGCTCAGTGGCTTAGGGTTAAGCCTCTGCCTTCGGCTGAGGTCATGATCTCGGGGTTCTGATATCGAGCCCTGCTTCCCCCTCTCCCTCTGCCTGCCTCTCTGCCTACTTGTGATCTCTTTCTCTCTGTCAAATAAATAAACAAAATCTTTAAAAAATAAAAATTAAAAAATAAAAAAAGAGGTTTTCGTTCATTAAAATAACCTAACATTCCCTTTGCCCTTGATTTCAGATTTCTAAAGCACACAGAACAAAACAGTATTGACTACCTCTCCACAACAAAATAGCTGGGTGGATCTGAAAATGTGAACTTCTGAACTTAGTTATCTAAAGGATATAATTAAAAATAATAAATGCAGTGCTGAATCAAGATGCAATAGACACAAAACTCTGATTTTAGTTTTCTACCCTTTTTTCCCCTTTTAGATCTGGCTGGTTCTTAGCACGTGTTGGACAATTACTAAATTCTCCAATTAAGAGAAGTCTGAACTTAAGTCTGCAAAAGACATCAGAACCAATCTAAAATTGAACAAAGCACTAGTTAACTGCTAATAATGGTGAAAGCCAAATCAAATTTAAAAAGTAATTTTATGCCTTCTGCACACATTTATTTCTAATTTTACCTTCCATGCTAATCAGGTTATGGCACTCTATTTCTGCTATAGTTATTGATATACTTGGACTGGTTACGCTTCTTTGATAATCTGGTAAGCAATACAGATTAAGTGCTGTGGCTTCAGACTTCCAACAATACACGACATAAAACTCTCTTCTAAAAAAGCTGGCAATCTCTAAAATCTTTATCAGTAATAAGCAAAAGAAATTTTAAAAATAAAAGTCTTAGGTCATACACATACCCTTGACTTTTGAAATCTTCTTCTCTCCATTTCCCTAGCAGCTCTACCAAGTGTTTCCCCCACGGAAACAATACAAATCTATTTAGTAACTGGAACAGGCTTGTCACTTCCCTCTGCTTTATTTCCCCCCAGCATATTGCAAAGCTGGAGTTCAGCGTGAACATCCATATAAACACTACCTACATTTTACCGTCTTACTTTTATTTTTTATCATGGTAAAATACACATAACATAAAATTTACCACCTAGCCATTTTCAAGTATTCAATGCAGTGATGTTAAGCACATTCGCATCACTGTGCAACCATCACCACTATTTACTGATGTTTTACTATACAGGTATCCCTTGCTTTCCCGAGGTTCACGTTAAACCACTTTGCTTTTACAAAAAAACCAACATTAGTATGCTCATGGCTTTTTTCAAAAAAGCAAAAATCCTCTGGACTTCTTTCAGTAGGCGAAAATTGGTACTAATGTAGGTCTTTTGTAAAAGCAAAGTGGCTTAATGTGAACTTTTGGGAAGGGGGGGATACTCTTCACTTTCCATTTTGGCTCATGGAAGGTTTCATAGGAATGCCCTACTTTTGGATAGTAGGGGAAACTTGTACACAATTACATACTATCCCTCATATCTGTCCATTAATCCATTTCATTTTCTAAAAATGTATTTTAAAGTAAATCACAAATAGGAAATCTACTTCAGCTTCAACTGAAGTGCAATGTTTATTGTTTTCCTTTTGACGTTAAAATCTATATACACGGAAATACACAATACATTCACTGATTCTGAAGACGTGCATACATGTATGTAACTCCATCAACATACAGATTATCATCACCCCAAAAAAGTTTCCTCATGTTTCTTCCTAGCCAACATCCCAATAAGTAACAACTGCTTTGATTCTTTTTCCAACATAGACCAGTTCACTTTTTCTATAATTTCACCTAAATGGAATCATGCAGTATGAATTTTTTGTATTGCTTCTTTCACTTGGCATAATTTCTGAGAATCATTCATATTGCTGCAGGTATCAAAAGATATCTAGCTATATCAGAGGTTATCTACTCCCTTGCTGATGGACAACTCACTATTTCCAGTTTTGAGCTATGATGATTAAAACTGCTATGAACATAACAAGCTGTTGTACGAACACATTTTCATTTCTCCATAGTGGAGTTACAAGGTCATAGGGTAGTTGCAGGTTTAGTTCGCTAAGAAACTGACCAACCTTTCTCCAGAGTACTTTACATTCTTACCAATAATTTATGAGTGTTTAAGTTGTTCCACAACCTCCCCAACATTAGGTGCTGTCAGTCTTTTATTCAGCCATTTGGGTGGATGTGCAGTGATGCGGTATTTTGATTTTAATTCTGGGAAGACTCCATTGTTGAACACATTTTTATTGGATTACTAGTCATTTGTACATCTTCTTTTGTGAAATGTCAGAATCTTTTCTGCTCAGTTTGTGTTGTTTGTCCTTTTATTGTTGAAACGTAGTTTTTAATATTTCCTAGACACTGGTCCTTCATCAGACACGTTTTGTAAATACTTTCTCCCAGTCAATGCTTTGCCTATTAGTGGCATCTTTTAATGAGGAGATTTTAATTTTGATGAAGTCCAATTTATTGAGTTTTTATTTTACGGCTAGTACATTCTATGGTGTAAAAAACTTTTGCCTAAGCCCCCAGTTCATGAAGATATTCTGTGCTTTCTTCTGAAAGTTTTATAGTTTTAGTTTTTATAGGTCTATAAGTTTTATAGGTCTTTGATCCATTTTAAATTAATTTTTGCATATCATGTGAAGTAGGGACTGTGGAAGGCAGAATGCTAAGACGGCTCCCAAGACACTTGCTGACTGGTGTACAGGTCCTATGTAATACTTCCTCCTGCCTCCAAAGTGAGCAGGACCCGTGAATATGATGGGACAGTAGTCACTCTTTTGTTTTTATCTGTTAATGTAAGATCTGGTAGTGGACTGGAGAGAAATTCTCCCAATAGCTTTGAAGAAGCAAGCTACCATGTTAGGAGAGGCCTATGAGACTATGAGTGGAGTATGATCCCCAGCCCACAGCCAGCAAGCAAGAAAATGGGGATCTGGTCCTACAATCTTCAGGAATTGAACTCTGCCAACAATCCATGAAGAGAACCCCGAGTCTCTGATAAGATCACAATCTTGCTCACACCTGGTATTTCCAGAGCACACTTTATTTCAGCTAACCTGTGCCCAGACTTCTGAGCCATGAAAATTGTGAGATAACTAAAGTGCTGATTTAATCAAGTTCCTAAATTTGTGGTAAGTTGTTTCTGAATTCTCTATTTGTTGACTCCTTTGCAAGTACCACATCTTTATTACTGGAGTTTTAGGTCCTGAAGTGAGTTTTCCAAGTCCTCAACTGTTCTTTTTCATAGTTGATTTGGATTTTCTAGGTTGTGTGTATTTCCACAGACATTTTAGAATGAGCCTATCAATTTCTTTTTTTAAATTTTATTTATTTTTTTAAAGATTTATTTGACATAGATCACAAGTAGGCAGAGGCAGGCAGAGAGAGCGGGGGAAGCAGGCTCCCTGCTGAGCAGACAGTCCTATTCGGGGCTTGATCCCAGGACCCTGAGATCATGACCTGAGCCGAAGGCAGAGGCTTTAACCCACTGAGCCACCCAGGCGCCCTGAGCCTATCAATTTCTACAGAAAAAAATTCTTCTGGGATTTTCAACTGAATCCATTGATGAATCCGGGTAGGACTGACATTTTAACAATAATGAGGCTCCAATCCATGAACATAGCATAGCTCTCCTCTCAGACAGTTCTTAAGCTTCTCTTTGCAGTTTTGAGTATAGAGGACTTACTTGCACATTATTTTGTTAAATTTATTCCTATCTTATGCTTTTGATGCTACTGTTTTAAAGTTTCATTTTCTGGTCTCCCTCATCTCTAGTGCCATCTTCTTGGAAACTTCTGTGCCATGAGAGTCAAGTGGAGGAAGAAGCAAATGTGCAGGCTGTGGCTCAAAAGAAGAAAGATGAGGCAGAGGTCCACGTAAACCACTAGCATGTATACCCACAGAGGCCACAGGAGCAGAAATAAGGAAAGCCAGGGGTCAAGGATTCTGGTACAATTTGCTGGACTGCATGGCTACTTTCTAGAGCTTGATTCAATGGATCGAGAACATCCATCACCATCTAATCAGGACTACCTATGAGAGACCCTCCTTGCTCACACAAAAATAGTCCCTTTGGTCATTTGCCCAGGGCTTGTGACTTTCTGGACTAATTCTGTTTACATGTGTGGCTGAATGTAGATGTGTACAGTAAATCATCTCTTCTGCTATCTTAGCAGAGGAAAAAAATTTTTTAAAAATTTCATTTTCTGATGATTTGTTGCCAGTACATAACAAACTGAATTTTGTGTATTAACCTAATATCCTATAACCTTGCTAAATCCACTTATTAGTCCTAGTAGTTGGTTTATGAATTCCTTAGGATTTCCTATCTAAACAATCATGTCAACTGCAAACTAAGACCATTTTAACAACTTCTTTTCCAATCCTTATTCCTTTTATTTCTATTTCTTGTCTTAATTCAATGACAGGACCTCCAGAGTGATCCTGAATACAAATGGTGAGAATGAGCATTTCTGCCTTACACCTAATCTCAAGGGGAAAGCACTCAATATTTTGGCATTAAGTATGATGTCAGCTGAGTTTTCAATAAATGTCATGTAGTAGACTGAGGAGATTATCTTCCATTCCTAATTGGCTGAAAATTTTTTTATCAGAAAAAGGATGTTGAATATTTTCAAATGCCTTCTATTGACTGAAACAATCAGTTTTTCTATTATATTAATGTGGTGAATTACACTGATTGATTCTGCAGTCTTAAAACAAGCTTGTATTCCTGGAACGAACTGTACTTAGCCATGGGGCATTAACCTTTAGATATATGGTTGGATTTGATTTGCTAATATTTTGTGAAGTATTTTTCATCTTATTATGTTCATGAGGGTTATTAGTCTATAATTTGTCTTTGCAATGTCTTTGTCCAGTTTTGGTATTACTACATACTTGTCTAAAAGTTGCAAAGTGTTCTCTCCTCATTTTTCCTTAAATGCTTGAAAGAGTGCCAGTAAAATTCTGTACTTGATCGTTTTTGAGATTTTTGATAATGAATTTAATAGAAATTGTGGTAAGTTTCAATTAAGTTGTATTTTCAAGGAGTTTTTTCATTTCATCTAAGTTGTTAAATTTATTAGCATAAAGTTGTTCATAATATTCTATTATCTTTCTAATATCCATAGGATCTGAAGTGGTAACCCCTTTTTCATGCTTGATATTGGTATTCTGGTTTTCTTCTTTTCTTGATTAGTCAAGAAATCAATTTTGTTTATCTTTTCTAGGAATCAAATTTTGGCCTTGCTAATTTTGTTTTTTACTCCATTGATTTCTGGTCTTATTTTAGTATCTTCTTCTACTTACTCTGGATTTACTCTGCTCTTCTTTTTCTAGTTTTTGAAAAGACTTATTTTTTTTAAAAGACTATTTTTGGGGCGCCTGGGTGGCTCAGTCATGGTGTCTGACTTTGGCTCAGGTCATGATTCTGGGGTGCTGGGATCAAGCCTTGCATCAGGTTCCTTGCTCAGCAGGGAGCCTGCTTCTCCTTCTCCCACTCTCCCTGGTTGTGTTCCCTCTCTCACTGTGTCTCTGTCAAATAAATAAACAAAATCTTAAAAAAAAAAAAGGACTATTTTAAAGAAATCTCTACATACAACATGGAGCTCCAACTTACAACACTGAGATCAAGAGCTGCATGCTCTACCGACTGAGCCAGCCAGGTGCCCCTTTTTCTAAGTTCTTAAGCTGAAACTTTAGATCATGAATGTAGATATTTTTCTTTTCTAATGTAAGCATTCAAAGCTATATATATAAATTTCCCTTTTAGCCCTGCATTCCAAAAGTTTGATATACTGTATTTTCACTGTCATTCAGTTTAAAACATCAAAATTATTTTTCCTGCAATTTCTTCTTTAAGCTACACATTATATAGAAGTATCTTGCTTAATTTCCATATGCTTAGGAATTTTATTTTTATTGTTTTAAAATCTAATTTAAGTATGGTCTTAGAACATATTTTGTATGTTTTTAATCTTTTAAATTTACTTTTTTTTTTTTAAGATTTTATTTATTTATTTGACAGAGAGGAGAGAGATCACAAGTAGGCAGAGAGGCAGGCAGAGAGAGAGAAGGAAGCAGGCTCTCTGCTCGGCATAGAGGGGCTTGATCCCAGGACCCTGAGATCATGACCTAAGCCGAAGGCAGAGGCTTTAACCCACTGAGCCACCCAGGCGCCCCCCCCTTTTTTTTTTTAATGGTCTGGCATATGGTAAATGTATTCTTGTCTAACTGCAAAAAGTGTGTATCCTGCCATTGTAGGATAGTGCTCTATAAATATTATCCAGGTCAAAGTGGTTGACTGTGGTGCTCAGCATGTGTATGCATATGTGTGGGTGGGTCAATCAACTGCTGAGAAAGAGGTATTAAAATCTCCAGTTATGATTTTAGAATTGCCTGTTTAATTCTGTAAATTTTTGCTTCACGTATTTTGAAGCTATTAGGCACATACACATTTATGACTATGAAGATTTCTTGAGACCTTTTTTTTTTTTCTTGAGACCTTTTATCATGACAACACATCACTTTAAATTTCTGGTAACACCCTTTGTTGTCTTATGCTTAACTTTTGCATGGTATTTCTTTATATATTTTTTGGTATATATTTTTCCATTTGTTTATTTTTTACCTATTAGTGTCTTTAACGTGCACCTTTTGTAGTCAAGGATACAGTTAGGTCTAGCAGTTTTATGTAGTCTGCCACTCTACCGGTCATAGTGTTTAGTCCACTAACATATTGATAGAATTGAAGTCTCCCCTGCGCCCTTTTTTAGAGAAAGAGTGTGCGCCTGAGCAGGGTTGGGGGTAGGGTGAGAGGGAGAGAATCTTAATTAAGCAGGCTCCATACTCAGTGGAGCCCACTGTGGGCAGGACTCAATCTCAGGACTCTGAGATCATGACCTGAGCCGAAACCAGGAGTCAGGAGCTTAATCCACTGACCCACTCAGGTGCCCCCCTCTTTTAAAGTAAGTTCTATACCCAGTGTGGGGCTTGAACTCACAACCCCAAGACTGAGTCATATGTTCTACAAACTGAGCCAGCCAGGCACCCTGAAAAAATAAAGCTTTAATATTGTTTTAGATACTTAGCATCTCTAATGCTCTTCCTTCCCGAAGTTCTGTTTTCTATCTGATATCAATTACCTTTAATCTGAAGAATTTCCTTTAGTGTTTCTTATAGTGCAGTGACAACTTCTTAGCTTTCTTTCATCTAATGTCTTTATTTTGCCTTCACTCTTGCAGGGTATTTTTGTCTAACAGAGAAATCTGGGTCAACAATTTTTTCTCCCTGTTTGGTACTTTATAAGATGTTATTTCACTGTCTTCTGGCATTTGTGGTTTCTGGTAAGAAGCTGACTCTAATTATAATTGTCACTCCCTTTTATGTATCATTGTTCTCCAGCTACTTTTAATATTTTCTCATCTTTAGCTTCAGTAATTTAACTACAATACTGTTTGGAAAGGGTTAACTCAATAGGCCTGAAATGCTCAAACCCTGCACAAGCCAAAGAAAGGTCTGTCTTTAGGACTGGCCCTTGGCTGGCAGCTGGGAGATGAACTCTGAGCCCTTGAAATATTCCGGCTGCTAAGTGTTTTTGCATGCCTGAGGACTTGAGCCATGCTGTACCAGTGTGATCAGGTAAGCTTGCCCTAACAATATGATTTATGGCAAACATCTGTTTTTGCTCTGGGGGTCTGAGTAGCCGAGGTGAGTCATGTGGGCACTGCATGGCATTCTGGACACCAAACACCAAGTAAGCTTCCCTCATTGGCAACACTGCACATGCTGTCACATCACTGATGGGAAAGTTAAGGACATCCCTGTGTGACTCCATTGGACACCTGGAAGCTTGCACCTGGTCTCTCCTGGACTGTACCCCATGTGCCTTTCCCCTTTGCCAATTCTAGTATGTCCTTTGCTACAATAACCTGGTAACTCTAAGCAGTTTCTGAATCCTGTAAGTCCTTCTAGCAAATAACTGAGCCTGAAGGTGGTCTTGGGGACACCTGACACATGTACCAAGGTATGTTTTTTCCTTTGTCCTTATCCTAATAAGTGTCGCTAAGCTTCTTTAATCAGCAAATCTGTTTTTTATAAATCTGATAATTTTTTTACTATTTTATCTTCAAATATATTCTTCTGTCTCTCAAATTTTCCTCTCCTGAAATTTCCAATTATGAGTTAGATCTTATAAATAATGTCCCAAACGTCCCTGAGGTTCAGTAATAGATTGTTCTTTCTGTTCGTCAGGTTGGATAATTTTCTGTTCATCTTTCAAAAGTTCACAGACTCTTCCATTTGTGATGTCCATTTTGCTTATATTAAGGCCACTTGGTGAATTTTAATTTTAGCTGCTGTACCTTACAGTTCTACAATTTCCACTCGGCTCTTTTTTGTTGCTATTTTTCAATTGAGATTTCCTTTCTTTTCATTTAATGCAAGTGTACCTTCATTTCATTATAATCGCTGCCTTAAAACCCGTTTCCCGGGGTGCCTGGGTGGCTCAGTGGGTTAAAGCCTCTGCCTTTGGCTCAGGTCATGATCTCAGGGTCCTGGGATCGAGCCCCGCATCGGGCTCTCTGCTCAGCAGGGAGCCTGCTCCCCCCACACCCCTGCCGCCACCTGCCTCTCTGCCTATGTGTGATCTCTCTCTCTCTGTCAAATAAATAAATAAAATCTTAAAAAACAAAAACAAAAAACCCCGTTTCCCAATTCTAACAAATGAAGTTGGTTTCTGTTGGTTGTCTTTTTTCTTCAGTTTGGGTCGTATCTTCCTGGTTTTTAAAATGTGTGGTTTTGCACTGTATCTTGGACAGTGTGAATATTATGTTGTACATAAGGATTCTGTCATGTTTCTCTGGAGAGTGCTAATATTTGTTTCAGTATGCAGTTAAATTTGGCTGGACCCAAACGGCAAACTCTTGTCTCTTGGGCAACATCTCAATTCACTTCTTTTTTCTTTAGCTGAGCTGCTTGTAGTCTTCCATGCACGTATGTAGTTCAAGGATTAAACAAAGGTGTATATAGAGAGTATGTATACAGAATTTTAGGTTCTCACTCTCTGAATCTCTCCTTTCCAGGATTCCTCCAACCCTTTCCAGTGGTTGAATGGCTGTGGCTGATCCAAATTCTGTCCTCTTACAAGTTTTCTATGAAAGTTTTAACCAATCTGCCAGGTGCCAACTTCAGCCTGTCATCTGGCTAAAAGCAGTTAAAATGGAAAACACATTCCATGCTGTCTCTTCTTAAAAGGATCAGCTCTTTTTCACAATCTGCCTGCTTTTATTCATTTTCCGGTCCCTTCTGGTCTTTTTTTCCTTCCGATTTTGTCCAGAATATATAGTTATATGCAAGAAAGGTCAGTTCCAGCAAAGTTTACTTGACCATACTGCAAGAAAAACCATTGTGATGTTATTTTTTTTAAATTTACTTCAGCTTCACTGCGTGTGGATATATAGATCTACCTAAAATAAAATTTGTTTTTAAGTTTTATTTATTCAAGTAACCTCTATACCCAACATGGGCCTCCAACTCATGACTCCAAAATCAAAAGTCATGTGCTTCTTCTGACTAAGCCAGGCAGGCACCCTAGTATAGGTTCACTTTTCTTTTTTAAAAAGAGAGAGGAGCACCTGGGTGGCTCAGTCAGATAAGTGTCTGCCTTCGGCTCAGGTCATGATCCCAGCGTCTCGGGATTAAGCCCTGAGTTGGGCTCCCTGCTCAGCAGAGAGCCTGCTTCTCCCCTTCCTCTGCCTGCTGTTCCCCCTGCTTGTGCTCACTCGCTCTCTGTCAAATAAATAAAATCTTAAAAAAAAATAAAAATAAGTAAACTCGCTCACACACATATGTGAGTGGGGAAAGGAACAGAAGGAGAGAAAGAGAGAGATCTTAAGCAGACTCCATGTTCAGTGTGGAGCCTGACATGGGGTTCAATCTCATGACCTTGAAATCATGACCTGAGCTGAAATCAAGAATCAATTAACTGACTGAGCCACCCAGGCACCCCTAGATTCACTTTTTTTCTTTCTTAAAAAAAGATTGTATTTATTTGACAGAGACAGTGAGAGAGGGGACACAAGCGGGTGTGGGGGGGTGCTGGAGAGGGAGTAGCAGGCTCCCCTGCTGATGAGCCTGATGCAGGGCTTGGATCCCAGGACGCTGGGATCATGACCTGAGTGGAAGGCAGA
>CM052884.1:89535714-89575494 GCA_028534135.1 Potos flavus | reverse complement strand
ACATGCAGTATTTCTAATGTAAATGATTACCTGAGAAGTCTGTGAGAAGTCTTGCTAGGACTTGCTTGTTTACCACTTCAGTCTTACTAAGGCTCGAAATAGTATCTACACTAGTAGTTTCTTTGCTAATTGTGGGCTTCTTGGAAATCCCATGATCAGATCCAGTATTAACTTCAGTGTGTTCTAGGACATCATACGATCTCTGAAGCCAAGAAGATTCTGGATCACATGTGAAAGTCTGCTTGAATATTTCTTCAGGAGGAGATTCTACATTATCTGGCACAGAAACTGACTTCTCAACCTTCCTTTCACTCAGCTCCTTAAGAGCTTTGATTGTGAGCTGTTCCTGTTCTAAGTCAAGAGATGCTGCTGGAGTACCTTGGGCAGGGAAAACATCTAGAACCGCACTTTCGTTAGTTTCTCTGCTTTGTTCAGTGTGTTTGCTTTTTATGTCTTTGATTTCAGAACCACCTGATTCATTTTCATCCAAGACTTCCAAAGCAAGAGTTGTTTTAAAGTCCGCAGTCTTCTCTGGTATCGCCTGAAAGGCATTTCCTGCACCTTTAACTACAATTCCTTCCTCTCTGGTTTCTGTGAAGGCTGCTATCAGGTCCTCTGGGGAAGAATCAACTGCATCTTTAACACTTTTTTCATGTAATGACTCCAAACAGGCAGGAGTTGTCACATTTAGTGACAATTCTGTCTCCTTAAGAAGACTTGCAGACAGAACTGAAGGAAGTTTGGGGTTCTCAGTTGCAACAGGCTTTTCAGGAGCAACTTCACTCATACTACCTGACTGCTCCACATCTTCGGACATGCCATGCAGATCAGGTACTTGTGAACATGCTGCCTCACCAGCTGGACCCCTTTCAAGAGTATCAGGCTGAACTTGTGCTGCCTCAGAGCCACTGGCTGGCCCTTCAAAGTTTTCAGATGTTTTATTTTCCCTATTGCAATTGAAAATCTCTTCGATTTCTCTTTCATCTCTTTTCACAATAGCGCTTGGAATGGAGACAGGTTTTTCGGCCTGAATTGTGTTCCTTTCAAATGAAATATTGGTTGTGATGTCCTCTATTACTGTGTCATCAGACTCACCAGAACTATCAGCTTCTGTGGCTTCTCCTAACATAGAGCTCTCCCAGTTTATTTCACCTTTCAGGTGGCTGTCAGGTAAGACCACCTTCACAGTGGCCACTCCAGAACCCAAAGAGACACCTTTCGCAAAAGGAGATCCAGCTAACTCTGAAAGTGTGTTATCTTGTTTCTGCACATTGCCTCCCACACCTTTGATACTGATTTCCTTTGTGGAATGGAGACAGTCTGGCATAGGTTTTTCAATGATAGCATTTTCTTGTGGGAGAGATGCCTGTGCCCAATCACCTGCTGATTTGATGGGCGTGGTCCCATTAATAGAACATACAGGAAATTTCTGGTGAGTGTTAGTTTTAAGATTTACAACTGGGATTTCCGAATTATATTCACGCATATCAAGTCCTGTAGTTTTTGTGATGTAATCAGATTTGCTGCTCTCTTCTTTCACTTGGGGAACCAAATCCCAAGTCAATATTTCATTAGTAAAATTATGCATATCATTCACACATCTAGACACTTCTTCCAATGCTGCAGTTGTGTGCGAAAACTGTCTAGTGAGCAACGCGGAAGTTGGGTAACGCCCTGCCTCTTTACTTCTCAGTGGAAATAATTTGTCATTAGACTCCAAAATGTCTGCAGATGATTCTTTATCAATGTGCATTGCCCAGCTACCAAAATCATTTGTGCTCTCCTTATATGCATCTTTATATTCTTTGTCAAATGCTTCTTTGTCAATAATTACTTCAAATGGTGATTCAGGGGAATCCTTTTCAATAATACTACCTCCTGAAACTTCAGATGGGGATAAGGAATATGTACAAATGCCTTGTGCCGTAGGCTCCTGGGTGAGTGGTTTCTGGGCTGTAGGCAAAGTGAACTTGTCATCAACATCCAAGCCAGTTTTATCATCTGTACCTGGTACCTCAGCTGGGTTCTTGAACTTTTGATCTTTATTTATTTGCTGTTCCATTAGACCAACTTCCTTTGAGAAAAAAGCAGGACGATCTGGGAAACTGGCTGGAATGGAAGGACGGTTATACTCAACGCCTTCGGCAACAGAAACTGGGGAGTATGCTATGTCTTTACTGGTCCCTTGGGGCTTTTCCATCTTTTTCACATCTAGGAGAGCCAAACAGTCTTTTCCTTCTTTGGCTAAAATAGGCTGGCTGCCTAACACTTTGCTTTTTTCTCCATGTAGTATTGTAAGGTCAGTGTTATGCATTTCAGAAGACGAAAAAAGGGAGGAAGTCATAATTTCTGAAGGTGGCACATCAGAGCAGAGAGAGCTCAATCCCTCTATGGTCATAATTTGAAAGAAAAAAGTTTGTTTACCAGATACAATCACACATTAGCTAGTAAGGCCAAGCAGCATGCTTTTCATTTTCCAAGTTACACATACACACACACACACACACACACACACACACACACACACACAGGATGTATATATACACACAGACATAAATATGTAACAATGATCAACAGTTATCCTAAAGAACATGCATAAAAGCGCCAAGTGTGAAACAGAAAAGCTCTATCATGCTACAAACTGCAGATGACAAAAAATTTTCATGACAAATACTTTTCAGTCTACTTTTTCCATTGTAAAGGTAAAGCATAAAGAAATGTAATGAGATTGGGAAATCTGGGGAAGTGTTTTTTTTCCTGTTTTTTTTTTTTTTGGTAGAGCTATTCAATGTAATCCATACAAAACAACTTAATATGAAACACTGATATGTTCTCATCTATAAGCTGCATATTTCAGTACACAGAGCTTCTACAAACCCACTGTCATTGTCTGACAGTTTGAGAGGGAAAAAGAGTGACCAGTTTTTTTTGATTCTCAGGAGATACAATGGATCCCTCCCGAGCCTAAGAATCAGACTAGAATTATTCTATTCTATCCACAGGGAAGATTGGTCTCAGGTACAGACGGCCTCATTTTAAACTAAAGAGTATGAAATGGTTGCCTTGCACCAACTTGCCAATTTAACCAAGAACTGTGCAAACTGGTGAGGTTTGTTCTGTGTTTAAGAGTTAACGCCAAAAATCCTTTTAAAACAGAAAATATCTTTCTAAAAGTAATACATTAATTAAATCTTATCAGTTATGAATACTACAGCTGCCAATAATTTATCACATTGTTTTCCAACTTTCCAATCTAGCAAGTTTTTACTGAAGAAAAGATCAAAACTGTCCCAAGGGTAAGTGCTGTCTTTCTTACACATTGTTGTTATCTCTGGAGTTAGAACAAGTAGGTGTTAAATAAACAGTTCCAAATGAGTGCATCAAAGATTCAGTCTGGTCAGATGAGACCTAAACAGGCTCAAGACAGCACTGTCTTGAGTGTGAATGAGTAACTGTGAATTTGTGCAAGAGAAACTTTTGGGATTACTTTTATTCAGCTTATATTCTTTTTCATGTGAGAAGCTGAATAATAGAAGCAAAATTGTGACTTTATTCAAAATCGTTTTATAAGGCTGAAATGAAATAAAAACTAAATATCTTACTCCAAAAAATAAAATTGAACTATTATAAAAATGTTTCCAAATGCCAGATAAAGTTCCTCTATTTCAACACATCACTGAAATTTCATGTAATAGGATCTGACCTTTAGAAATAGTTTAACTGTTATCTGGGTATTGGGGGAAAAGGTCTTTGTAAATTGAGGAAAAACAGTTATAGTTTGGCAGTACAAACTGTACTAGTGGGACAGAAAATATTTAAAGCAAGCTGTAATTCACATTTACTCCTAATGCAGTAAAGATGGTTTGCATTTATCATTATATAGTATGATATAGTATCATTATTTAGTACTCAGCAAGACCAGATTAAGGAGACAATATAAATGAAGCTCAGCATTATAGATTAAATTACAGATTAAAACACTGAAATTTAAAGAACTACATTTTTAGTAGTTCATTTATAGGCTATATTTAGATTAGAAATATTCCATGATCTGAGCTATGTATTATTACTGAACTTATTGGTTACTCTTTCTACCAGGAAACATTCAATGGATTAAATTTGGATTAAGATAAAACTGTTTGGGAACACCTCCCTTCAAACACGAATGGAACTCTGACACGATCAAAACTGACTCCCACCTTATAGGGAATGCACAGCTTATATATTTTATAGACACTGAAATATCAGATGACTCAGACAAATCATCTTACAGACAAAAGTGGATAAAATGAATTAGTAATAATTCTACAAATACTGAGTGCCTATCATGTGCCAGACACGGCCTTACAAACTAGATTAAAAGCCGTGAACAAAACAAAAGATCCTTGCGTTTGTGGTGCTGTAAGAGCACCTGCACCCAGAACAAGAGACAGACAATAAGCAAAATCAGTGAGTAAAACGATGATGATGATGATGATGATGATGATGATAATGTGGTGGTGGAGGGGGGAGCTTGAAAAGAATGAAAAAGAAAGCAACCTACCCTGAACGCTAATGGGAGAATGCGCATATTGCTGGGAGGGGGGGAAGCATGGTGGAACCATTCTAACATGCTTTGTCAGGACACAAACTCGCCAGTTTTTCAAGCTTTGTTTCTCTCCTTTATTCTCTGAACTCTTAATACTCCAAAAGTTTCAACTTAGGTATATAATAATCTGAGGTAAAGCTAGAAGATTAGGTTAGAAATCTTATTCTCAGAATACCAGCAAGACCTGCAATAAATAAAACTTGTAACATTCTTTAATTAACTCTTTAATATGATGTCACTATTATGCGCACAAAAATAACTTCAGTATATTCCTAATAATAATTTTGTGACAATATATGGAGTGGATAGTGCTTTCTGGGGGGTTAGCCTAGGGGGCAAACAGAGCTCAATGCTGCACTAATTCCTCTTAGACTGTGAGATACAGGTGCTAGCTCTCACCGCTGTCAATTAAGCTTTCCCATGTGTAGCAAAATAAGTTAGCATCCGCATCTGTGCTTCAATTTTAATGATCATGTTTAGAATTTCAGCAAATGAAAAGAAGTTTCTTTGGCTAGTTGAAGCCCTAACAGACTTGGACAGAGCTGACTTGCACCCAGACAATGGAAAAAACTGGGCTGGAAGTAAAGAGTTTATAAAGGCATGAAAACATTAAATAGAATGAGACCAGAATCTACTAAGCCTTTTTTAGAACAGCTCCCATAAGCAAAGACTCTTCCAATTAGTGAGTATGGCACTTAATAGTCATTGGTGTTGTCCAAGACTGCAAAAAACCAGAAAAACGCCAGGGAGTTTGAAGAATGTTAGTTTTTAAAATACCATATACAGTGTAAACCTGCCTGACACAACAACTCTGGATCATCTTACACCTCAGAAAATGTCCATTCCCTTTCCCTTTTCAAAAGACCCAACCCTTCACATGCACTACAAGAGACTTTCAACATTACTCAAAACCAATGTCTGTCAAAAACATTCCCTCATTATGAGTATTTTCTAGTTTAGGTATTTGTTGTAATAGGATTTAATGTGCATATTCGTTTTCAAGAATTCTAATTACTTAAAAATATGGTATGGATAGATTTAAAAAGAGAATTATACATGGTAAGAAGTGAAAATGTCATAACCCCGTAATAATCATGATCATGTTCCCAAATTTATCCAGAACTGAGCTTCTTGCTTACCCATATCTTCCTAAGCTCTAAATACTTAAAAGTCTCCACATAAGTGTACTATCCGAAACAAGACTAGGAAATTAAGTTGGCAGTCTAAATTTCTAAACCACTCCCAGACCAAAAACTCCTATTAAAGATGCAAAATCATTTGAACACACTTACTAATCATGTGGCCTTGGCAAGTTGCTTAATCTCATCTAAAAAAATGGTGATACTAAAGCATGTAACTTGAGAATTGCTGTGAGGATTAAATGAGTTAATACGTGAAAAGTGCTTACAGCACTATCTAGCACTTAGTAAATCCTCAGTAAATGTTCGCAGACACATTCTCAAAAAAAAAAAAATTTTTTTTTTTTTCTCCTGACATAGAGATTCCAGATCATATGCTTTTTTGATAAGGGGAGAGTATATAAATCCTCATTCAGATTTTCAGACACTTTACCTCCTACCATTCTCAAATAAAAGGAAGTAATTTAAAGAGCTTTTACCTATTTCAAAAGCTTGTGTGATGCAACTTCTGAATCAGTTATTACAAAACAAATGCCTATGGCATTCCAAAAATCATGCTGGATTCTATGTAGGTAAAGACAGCCCAACACAAAAAAAATTTGAAGACAATGTTGAAAGAAAAAAGAACTTTTCCTGAACAAAATGTTTCATTTTACCACCACCAAGGTCAAAGTATATTTTAGTTCAATGTACATTTAGCTGAACAATATAACAACATAGCACAAAAACAGTCTTGGATGCCATCTTTTACATTCCCTTTCAAACTTTAGAACTACTAGTACTTCATGTATTATTTCTGCCTTAGGGGACTCAGAATTTCCTGAGATGGATGCAATCTGCATTACAAGTTTCCTAGGTAATGAACCTGGTTTGAAAACCAGAGCTTTACTACACTTTATGAATTTAATAAAGGTAGAAAAATTGAGCCGTAGTTTAGAATTCTAGTCCTGTAAAAATCCCACAGGAGATGAGCCTGATGCTTTTCACTTTCACTCTTGCCCCTGTCCTTGTCCAGGAGCACAGCTTACAGGTTAGTAGGGCATGGGTGGTCCTTTGTGCCTGCTTTAAATACTTCTATCTACTAATTTTAAAGTATAGTAACTCAAAATTTTGATTGGAATAAGGTAAAACCTCCATTTGGAGACTAAGGTGTGGGAATTCGGGAAGAATGTTCCCTCTTCTATGCCCGCAGTATTTTATCTCTCAGAACAAGGTTGGGAGTTAAAAATGACATGATGAAAAATCAACTTCCAAGTGAATACTGTGTTCACATCAAATAAATACAGCGAACTGAAAAAAACCTCTTCATATACTGTTGACTCTATCCTTCAAAATAGTTTCTCTTTACTTTGTTTCTTATTCCC
The DNA here is from genome assembly GCA_028534135.1 of Potos flavus. NCBI lineage: Eukaryota > Metazoa > Chordata > Mammalia > Carnivora > Procyonidae > Potos > Potos flavus. The sequence continues at coordinate 89,568,403 of CM052884.1, read as the reverse complement.
CAAACTGCCTTTTCAAAAAAGATTTAATATTTTTATTCAGGCGTTGGTAACTTAATTACTGAAAATAATGTTATCTAGAAACAAGTAAATAATAATGAATGCCATATCCTATTATCAGAGTTCTTCCTAAAAAAAGTGAATAGCTTAGAATTGTTTTAGATACCATTTGGTTACTTCCCCCCCTCCTCACTAAGGAAATTCACTTTTAATTAAAAGGATAGCTGTACCATGGAAAAACCATACACATCAACGAAGAAATACTATGCATATTCATACAAGGGAGGCTTGAAATATTCAGGTATAGGTTTTCCTACACTTGAATTTTCTCATGTTCACAAAACAGGAAGGGAAGACAAATTCTCGTGCAAAACAGTATCAGCAACTTTCAGCCACAGCATCAAAATAGGAAGTTAGCCAGCAGACACTTTGCAGCCAAGCTAGATCCTAAACAAAAAGTCTCTTCTGTACAAAGAAAAATGTTTTGCTTTTGTTAAAAAAAAAGGCTGTAACTGGCAAATTTTTTCCCCTTGAATGCTTGCCCCAAAGTTCAGTGTTTAACTTCCTATTCCAGATGCCTACTGCATTACTTAAATTGAATGCAAATGTTCATTACTGCAAATGTGCTTCCAGTTCTCCGGGTTCCTCTCTTTCCCATCTTATTTTCATATACTTTTCTTCCATGTTTTCTAAAGAAAGTGTATTTTTCAGCCTCCACTCTTATCAAAGGTTTCAAAGGCAGAAATCAAATTGCACTTTGATTTTGTGTTCATGGAGGGAGCATAGCCCCCCAATGATATTAAAGTACATCACTAACAGCAATAATATGGTTAAAATAGTAATTTCTGCCTCTTGCCCTGCTCTTATGATTGTAAAATTAATCTCAAAATGACATCTCTAAAAATATCTGCAAATCCTAAAATACGACTAATATATTTTATCATCTTTACCATAGGCAGTGTTTATGAGCATGGACTTTGGAGTCCTAAATCTGTCACTTATTCACTCTGTGATCTTGAGCAGGTTATTGCACCATTTTAAACCCGTGTCAACTGGTAAATGAGCTAGTACCTTTCCTCCATAAAACTGGCTGTGTGTATTAAATGAAATGATTCACATGAAGTATTGAACACAGTAAAAGCTCAATAAAACGAGCCACATCCTACATGTATACGTCTGTTAATATCTTTATTTTACATTACAGGAAAACACCATTAAAATTTATTCCCCTATTTTGAAACACTTAGGGATTAGGCTGAAATTAAATTCTGCTTGATAAGAAAAAAAGGAATCAATAAGAAAAGACTACAAAGGACTTACTTAGGAATACAACTTATTTAAAAAGAAATTGATTATTCTACTAATATTGTCATTACAAATGTATTCAATAAGCTGTCAAAAAGTTTGCTTTGCTAACTTAAATAGCTGTCTACTTCAAAGTAGTACAATTTAAGAAAATATTACATAATTTTCTTTTGAAAAATTTAACTGCCCTTCCTTTATCTAGTCCAAATTAATGGCATTTTTTTGTACATTCATCTCCCTGAAGGCCAGTAACAACTATTTCAGGATTGAAGAGGCCATTCTTAAATATGAAAATGTCCTACTTAATAATTCCTACCTATTACTTACTATGGCTTAGAGATCTAAAAGTAAGGCATAATTCTCCAAGGCTAAATAAGTGGCTAAGAGTTATGGAAGCCAGAGACAGATGAGTTAGTTGGGTTAATGCCAGTGATGGACTCAAGGTTCCTCTTGGTGGCAGCAGTCACTCTGAAAGCTCTGCATTGGGCCAGACTGGTCCCAGCTATTCTCCCCAAGGGTTTTAATCCAGTTAAACAAAGACATCAACATCCTCTTTCCTTATTTTTATAAGGCATACTAGTAGCTACCATTCTTGGCTACTCTGGAGTGCACATAATCACTTGCCAAGGTGTTTCCTCAAACAACAGGCTGATCTCTACACCTGCCAATGAAGTAGAGCACCAACTGGATTATTTTTCCATTATGTGGTTGTTGTTTTTTTGCAGGAGAAAAATGCTAGTAGTAATAGAGGCTAGACTGGAACACCTTCAGGGATATGGCTTTTTTAACTGCCTCTTTATAATACTCTTTTAACAATAACATTATCCGAATCTGCACTGCTCAAAATAACTCTTTTTAAGCAAAAAAGAAAAATGGCATATCTATTTTCCTTTACAAACTTTCATGCTCTCTGTGACACTGAAGCCTACTTAAACATTAGTTTTTAATTAGCAAAATCCTTTTTATTTACCTCTATTCTACTTGAACGTATGCATAATTTTTCTCAACAGGAATTAAATGATTTTTTAAGCTATGACAGTTATCTTGTCAACATTCCACACATTAGGTATGTTGTACTTGGCTTGCATTGTTACACTATTTAGAATATCAATTATCCCCTTTCTGTATGAAAAAAGTGGCTGAAAGTTATAACCATGAAGAATGTATTTTAAAAGATCTGTAATATTTACAATAGAGAAAATGTAATCATTTGTTATGTTATGCTATTTTTACCAGTTTTATCTTCCATAGTGGAATACATGTAATACCTACTTGCCTAAATTATTAAATTACTCATAAGGAAAAAAACTCTTAAAATCAATCTGGTTGGATTTCAGACGTTGAGTCACTTTGTAGGTTTGACTTATTTTTCTAATATTCAAAAAATATCTACTTTTAATGTAAACACTTAATTTCAAAGGTCATGATTTGACCCACAAGTTACCCAAATTCATACAATGAAACACATTACAAAGGGGCTGGGAGACCTACTATTATCAGTCTGATTTAAAAGCAACAAATTACCTACCATGTTTCATAAAAAATATACTACATTCACTTTATCCCATTATGTTTTCATTCTTATAAGGTCGAAGTCTTCCTACCACCAAACCAGCATCCAGACTTTTCATCTACAGAATTCCAGCTGGGACAATAATCTGTTTGCACAGGGCTTCTCAGACCTATCTAGTGAGTTTAATTACCTTTTCTTAAAATAAGCGTTTCCCATTGACCTATATTTTAGGTTGACTACAATCACACAAATGAAACTGCTTTATTATTAGTGCAACTCAACAGAGCACATAACGCTCTCTCTTGCAGATTCTTGGTAGTGCTTCCCCCAAAAAACATATAGCTATCACACTCGATTCCCTTTTTCACTGGCTGGAAGACTAAACAAACAATTCCACAAAGCTACAGCTTAATCTCTAGGAAAACAAGCCTTGCCTGCCAAAAAGTCAACTGACTTGTTCAGTGTTCCCAAGCAATTTGGAACCAGCCTAGCTCTTGGGACAAATCTCAGATAAATTCACACTAAAGTACTCCAACTAAGTCAGCGTATTAGTAGTTCAGTGGAAGCACACTTTTATACTGTTTTTTCCAAATCTACTACCACTCCAAACCAGTTACATAACTGGCAAATTAGTAGGTTAAATGCATCCTACAGTGGGTTGTTTTATGAGCCACAATTCTGTCTGCTCTAAATTCTATGGGTGAGTTTATAATTTTTAAGAAATGCTCAAAACTGTACCTAAAGTTTATGTGCTGTTAAAGGGTTCACCTACCTAGTCTTACCCTATTTTATTAACCTTTACAGGAAATCCAATGCAAACTACTAAATATGAAGGGCTGGCTTGTAGTTTATATTTCAAGGGATTTGGGGGCAATAGAAAACTTGTGCCTCATATCCCCAGTTACAGCCTCTTTCTCAACATTTTTCTTTTACTAATGCACACAAAAAAATGACAGACTTGCCTTGTGAGGTCGAAAATAGAGATACAGGCTGAGAGGAAGAGGAAGAAACAAAGGAATCTGAAAGAAAATATACAGCGTGAGAATTTGACAACCTCACACAGGAATTTTAACTTTAACTCTCCAACTTTTTTTTTTTTTGGCCAAGCATCATAATTTCATTGGGTTTAAGCAAGAGGGGAAAACTCATCTTTATTTCCATTTACTGTTTTCACTCACCTGGCAGCAAAACCTTATTTCATTTTCAAGATGCATTTCTAAAAGTTAATCAGTTCAATTTTTTTGGTCAAATATTCTCACCTTCGAAGAAAAAAAAGATTGAACCTCTAGCATTTTTAAACAAGCATAACCTCAAGAAGGATGATACTACTCTGCAACTCTTTGTGGGAAAGAAAAAAGAGGTACTCTGAGTACTGATACTTGCTTTTAACCATTCTCAACTGCATTTTGAACAGTCACTAATACAAACATTTAAAGTTATATACTTGGCAAATATGTAAAGTTGACCCTGAATACTTAAAAAAAATCAAATAATCCAGTAGGAAAATAGGACTGCATGAGAAATCTTCCACCTTCTAAAATTATACTCCTCTAAATCTGGCAACATTTTTCAAAATTATAAATGCATGTACTGCTCCACCAGTAATAGTTATTCTTTTAATTTGGTCAGTTACACCTCGAGGAATTTAACCTACAGTATTAGCATAGAGTACAAACACATGTATATGAGAATATTCATAAGAGCACTGGTTACGAATATTAGGAATACTCTAAGTGACCATCAGTAGGAGACTAAATAGTTACATCCAAACAATGGAATACTTGCTGCTATGAAAAAGAGTAAAGAACAACTATGTATGTTGATATAGTTGATGAATTAAAAAAGCAAAGTATAGAAGTATACATATGTGCCCCCTTTGTTGCTAGCAAAAAGGACCTTGAGGTCTGAAGTGGGGGAGATTTGCTTTTCACTACCACCTTTGGCCCTTAAAAAAAAAAACAAAACAAATCGAGCATATAAGTTACCTTTTCACTAAAAATGGAAAAAATTAATAAAAATAGAATGTGAAAAGCAGCCCCCTCAACAAAGTGCCCCTAAATATACTGGCCTTTACTCCCTTTTTCCTTGCAATTATAAAAATACTTTCACAAATATTAGAACTACACTTAAAATAGGGAGGTTGATTGCTTTAAAGGACTGGGCTATAACTTGTATCAATAAGTACGAATTTATTTAGTCAATAAATATGGAGCACATTACAACAACAGAGAGTTTAGCGGACCACAGGCACAATTCAGTAACTCAGGACCAGAATTTTAAAATTCACTGCTTTTTCTTTATCTTAAGATGAAGCATCACCATTTACCACTACAGATGAAAAACCATTCTTTTTGGTTGTTTTTGTTTTGTTTGTTTTTAGTAATCTCTACCCCCAACGTGGGACTCAAACTCTCCACACTGAGATCAAGAGTTGCATACTCCCACTGAACCAGCCAGGTGCCCCATCTCCTTTCCTTTTCTAAAGCAAGCATTTCTAGGTTTCTTCAATGTTTCTACATGGGTTCATCCCTGTGTTTACCTTCAACATTAAATCTCTGCCAGATTATGAGTTTAAATCTGAATAAACCTGAAAACCAAATGCTAATAAGTTCAGCCCAATGCCAAAAAGGATCCTACAAACTTGACTATCTACCTCCACCTAACATCCCCTCGTAATGGAAAATTTCAACATACAAATTCTTATACATAGCATCTATTCTAATACAAAACACAGATAACCAGAGACAGTTTCTGACAATATTGCATGAGATCTTCTAACTTACAAAACCATACTGTATTCATATTCCATATTTATGCCACAGGAAACTAATCTCAAGAATGGTGATCTTAATTCTCAAATGCTATTAATTAAACCAAACATTATCATTAAGTAACAACAGTAATCATTAGCTGAGTCCAGGCACTGTATCAGCACTGGAATACCAAGATGACGGCTATGCCCACAAGTAACTGAAAGAGAAATACAAACCAGTAAAATTGTGTGAGTTGTGGGAATGCAGCAGAGGCAGGTCAATAGGGAACACTGCAGAAGAGATGGTAAACTTAGTCTTAATGGTCAAGTGACCATGGCAGGGGAAGGCATTCTGGAAAGAAGGAATAACTTGCTAAATTCCAAACGATTCTAAGCGTCATGTAATGAAATTTGGATTATATCCTATATGGGATGAGGAATTGCTGAAAATTTTAAGGTAATGGATTGACAATATCACATATGTTTTAAAAAGAACTACGGCAGCAGGTAGAGCATAGACTTAAATGAAAGGCTACGTATAATCTTGGCATCAGTTTTTTATTTGTTTAGTAAAGTTAGTAACGGTCTATTAGAGACTAGTTAAATAAAGTTTCGATATATCCATACAATAGTATACCATTCATTAAAAACTGTGCTGTAGGGGCACCTGGGTGGCTCAGTGGGTTAAAGCCTCTGCCTTCGGCTCAGGTCATGATCTCAGGGTCCTGGGATCGAGCCCCACATCGGGGTCTCTGCTCAGCGGGGAGCCTGCTTCCCTCTCTCTCTCTCTGCCTGCCTCTCTGCCTACTTGTGATCTCTCTCTCTCTGTCAAATAGACAAATAAAATCTTAAAAAAAAAAACAAAACTGTGCTGTAGATAGGAATTTACTGACACTAAACGATGGTGATAGCACACCAATAAAAAAGAACATTATAAAATATTTAAACAACATGACCCCATTTTGGTAAAAAATACAAATTCGTGTAAGAAGAAAAAGTAAATGATATTTACTGAGTAGAGTGATTATGAAAATTAAAAAAACATTTTTTCTTCTCTGTGTTTGAGATCTTGAAAATAATGAACATGTATTTTTATTTCAAAAACGTTTTGAAATCATTTTGTTACAAACGAAAGGATATACACAAAAATGTTAACTGGGTGGTACTACTCACTAATTTCGAATTTTCCTTGTATTTTTATTTTCCTAAATTTTGTTACGGACATACATTTTTCAAGAATTATAAATTCCTGGGACGCCTGAGTGGCTCAGTCAGTTAAGCGTCTGCTTTCAGCTTGGGTCATGATCCCGGGGTCCTGGGATCAAGTCCCGCATCGGGCTCCTTGCTCAGCGGGGAACCTGCTTCTCCTTCTCCTGCTCCCCCTGCTTGTGCTTGCTCTGTCAAATAAACAAATAAAATCTTAAAAAAAATTATAAATTCCTAACACATACCCATTTCTCTCTCCTACAGGGAACAGGTTAGCAACCTTAGAGGAGAAAAAGGACACCTCAAATGGGATCTCTTACTAGGTCTTTCAATAAAACTTGAGTGAATTTTCTTTCCAGTGTTCACACCACTAGATTTTCAATCCTCGTAAGACTTTAATCTGCAACAAACTGTCAAAACTCACCCCCCCCCCAAATCCTGCTTCTTTGAAAACAGGTCCTGTCCTTCCATTTACTGAGTCCTGAATATCTGTGATAGACACTGAGCTAAATATTTACATATTAAATGAAACCCTTACAAAACTCATTTAAGATTAAAAAAAAAACCCACAAAAACCTGAAGCTTATATCAGTACTTAAACCTGCACTTTTCTTGAAAGTCTTTTTTTCTGTATCATTCTATCCACCAGTCATATCACCTGTCATTATATTGCTGATCTGAAATATGTATGCTACTCACCTAAAAATTTACTAGTCGTTTATATTTTAAAACTCCATCAGACCAGTAAGATAAAACCTTGTCCCCTTACCTCTTAACCCTTCTCTCCAGCAGCATATTGAGTGGGTAAGAAGTGGAAAAACAGGAGGAAAAAGACCAAATGGCACACTAGTGTAGGTTTTCAAATTTGGGTCAAGTCTGTGCTAGATATTGTTAGGGGTAGAGGGGAGAGGAAGAGAGGTGTGTTGGATTAGACATGAAACTCAAGTTTTGACTGAGATGAGGGGAAAATTAACCAAATAAATCTGTTTGAATTTTCTAACCGCCAGTAAAAATACTGTTCCAATGAATTATTCATTTAGTGATAACTGTCCTTCAACACCAACAGAATACAAACTGCATTTTTAGAGAAGCAAGTTTACTTTTAGGAACAAGTTTGTACAATGAATGACTTCCATATTTAACCTCAAAATGTCTGCCGTTTTGTTAGTTTCCATAGATTATTAAAGGATCTTCCAATACATAAGGAAAAGTAGTTTGACATTTTATCTAGAATTAGTACAATGAAAATTAGAAATTCATTAGGTCTTTCAAACATCTTTTCTTTCTACGGTTAAAAGATTTTTGTCACAGGGCCGCTGGGTGGCTTCGTCACTTAAGCATCTGCCTTGACTCAGGTCAAGGTCCTGGGACGGAGCCCCACCTAACTCCCGACTCAGCAGGCAGCCTGCTTCTCCCTCTCCCTCTGCCCCTCCCTGCCGCTTGTGGTTTGTGCTTTCCCTTGCTCGCTCTCAAAAAAAAAAAAAAAAAAAAGATGTTTGTCACTTGCAGGTTTTTTTTTTTGCCTATAGAGCTAGGCTCTCTGAAAAGGGTTTTTTCACTCTTTCTCATGACCACAATTCCTGATGGCAATTCATATCATTTCCGTAGAAGCTGCTTAACTGAGCCAACTGATACCCCCTGTCCTACCAGAATTCCAGGGATAGGCGGACCAACTTTTCCCCCCAAACTTTATGCCATTTTTTCCCTTATATTTTTGTTAGGACCTCCACTGTATTACTGAATATTAATGAGAAAGTGGACCTCCTTACCTTGCCCAAAGCAGTTCTGATTTCATGATTAAGGCTTTCTTTAAAAAACAAACTTTTTATTTTAGAATTTTAGATTTACAGAAAAGGCCCAGGGATAGTAGAGTTGCTTTATATAAAGCACTCAGTTTCTCCCATCATTAACAAGTTACATTAATACGTTGGTACATCTGTTACATTTAATCAACACTGACACATTACTAATAAGTAAACTCCATACTTCATTTTGATTTCATTAATTTTTCCCTAATGCCTTTTTTCTGCCCCAAAATCCCATTCAGATACCATATCACGTTTGGTCATTATGTATCCTTAGCCTCTTTTGGACTATGACAATTTCTCAGACTTTCCTTGCTGTTAATGATCTTGATAGTTTTGAGGAGTATTGGTCAGATAGATATATGAGGAATACTGGTCAGAATGTCCCTCAATTTGAGTTTGTCTCATGGTTAGAATGGAGTTTTAGGGAAAATCACCACTTAGGTAAAGGGCCATCTTTGTCATAACAGACCAAATGTACATGCTATCGATATGACTTATCACTGAAGATGTTAACCTTGATCCCTGGCTGAGATGGTTTGCCTGGTTTCTCCAGGTAGTACTTCTCCACCATCCTTCCACACTGTACTCTCTGGAAGCAAGTCACTAAGCACTTCCCACTTTAACTCTTCTGAACCCTAAGAGTTGGAAGGCTTTCTTTGTACACTTATGGAATAAATGTATATGCAGTCCAAGAGGAAGAACAAGCAGAATTCTTGTTGCAAAAGAAACACAATTAGAAAGTCTAACAGAAAGAAATAAAATAGACTGTAAGCAGGAAATTGGCTACAAGTATTTTAATGACCCAATTTTTTTTTTTTAAGATTTTATTTATTTATTTGAGAGAGACAGAGTTAGCAACAGAGAGCACGAGAGGGGAGGAGAGGGAGAAGCAGGCTACCTGCTGAGCAGGGAACTTGAAGCAGGGCTTGATCCTAGGCCCTCCCGGATCATGACCTGAGGCAACAGCAGACTGCTTAACTGACTGAGCCACCCAGGAGCCCCTTAATGACCCAACTTCTAAAACAGTACATATACTTTTAGAAATGTCTTTTACCCTTTTCCAAATAATGCTCAAGAACAATGTACTGAATCAAAACTTCAGATTTTGTTAGGAATAAGACGAAAATTAAACTTATTAAATCCTGACACATCAGAGTAGACTACCACTGAGTCCTTATTGGAAATGGAGTCTCTTCATAACATTCCAAAACGTGGCATCCAAGTGATTATGAAAAGAAACTTTTGTGAATTAAAGCCATTAGTGGAAAATACCATGAGTCCAGAGGTAAAGAGAGTAATAAAAGAAACCAATCTTAAACATAAGATATATTTATTACAGATATAGTTTTATGGGCTTACATAAAAACTCTTGTGGATATATCCATTTCCATAGGGGTTAAGGTTTTGCAAAATTCATATTCCAATTTTCAAAAACCATTCTTAACCTGCACTCTATGAACAATTTCATAGTTGTTCATGAACTATGGACCTAGTGAAAGCTTATGCAATACTTTGTTTATATGCATGTTTTTCTGGGTATATAATTTCTCCATTCATTCCATATTTATTGAACACCTATTATGAACCAAGGACTAGTTGTAGTAGCTGAACAAAAATGACTAGTTGCTCATTCAAAAATATCTGGGAGCCTGCTTTGCACCAGCTCCTGCTCAAACATTAGAAATAGAGCAGTGAGTAAAAAAGCAAAAACCCCTACTCTAGTGGAACTTGTATCTAGTGCAAGACAGACAATAAACAATGTAAGTCAGATTATATACCATATACATGTAAATATAGGAATATTATGACAGATGGTAAGAAAAATAAAGCAGGGGAGGCCTATAAGGTACCTTTTCGTGTGCAATTTAGATAAGGTAGCCAAAGACCTAACAAAGGTTAGGGAGAGAAAAGCTGCAAAGATATATGGGGAACAGCTTTCTAAGCAGACGGAAGAGCATTCTAAGCAGAGAGAACAGCAAATAAGACTCTGAGGTAGAGGAGTATTTCTGGTGTGAAGAACAGCAAGGGAGCCAGTGTGTAAAGCTAGGTGAGTAAGAGGGAGGTTGAGGCCAGATATCATAAGGCTTCAACAACCCTCTAAGGACTGTGGCATTGACTCTGATGAGTGTGATCGAAAGCTACTGGAGCATTTGCCCACGAGTGACATGATCTGACTTATTTTTTCACAGGTTTACACCAGCTGTTGTACAGAAAACAGACTGAAAAGAGGCAAGGGATAAAGTGTGAAGAACAGTTAGCAGTAAGTGCAATAATCCAGGAGAGCTAGGATAGCAGCCTGGGCCAGGGTGATAACAATGGAGGTGGAGAAAAATGGTTAGACACTAGATAGATTCTGAAGGTAGAATCAAGAGGATTTGCTGATAGCTACATGAAGGAAAGAGAGGAGTCAAGGGTGACTCCGAGATTTTGGATTTGGGCAAAGGATGGACGACGAATGACCATTTACTGAGATGCAGAAGACTGTGAGAAGAACAGATTTATACAAGGAAAGATCAGGAGTTCAGGTTTAGACACAGTAAGTTTGAGATGCCCATTAGACATGAAGACTGAAGATAAAGATTTGGAAGTCACCACTTTACAAATGGTATTTCAAACCACAAGATGGATATCATAAATGAGACCAATGCAAAGAGAAAAGTTCTGAGAAGTGAGTCCTGTAGTACTCTACATGTTACAAGTAGGGGAGACAAAAAACAATTTGCAACAGGCAATACCAATATTGAGGAAATCCACAGAGTTAGAAAGATTAGTGGTTGCCAAGGAATGGAGGGAGGGAGGGAGGAATAGAGAGTGACTGCCACAGGTACAGTTTCTTTTGGGAGGGATAAAAATATTCTGGAACTAGACAATGGCGATGGTTGCACAACCTTGTATATATACAAAAAACCACTTCAAAATGGTGGTTTTTAGGTTATGTGAACTGTATCTTAAATTAAAAAAAAAGAAGAAGAACTAGCAAAGGACACAGGAGGAGCAGCCAATGAGAGTATGTGGTGTCATGGAAGACAAATGAGAAAGGTATTTCAATGAGGAAGCAAGTAATCAATTTTACCAGAAGCTGCTGATAGGGCATTTAAGATGAGGTCTGAGAAGTAGCCACCAGACTTAACAATGTGGAAAATAGCTAGTGAATGTGACAAGAGAAGTTTCTGTAGACAAGTGGAGCAAAAGGCACCTGGCTTGGGAAGCATGGGACCAGAAATAAAATTTTTAACTTCAAGCAGTAACTGAAGTGAAGAGGGTAACCAAATGATTTTTACCACATGTTGTTTCAAATGTTAAAGACAGGCAGTATGTATATTTGAAAAAGAACTGAATTGGGCCCTCAATCCCTTAGTTTTATTCTACCCTCAATGTTAAAGCAACAAACCTTTAGACATGTCACTTAATCTCTCCGAGCCTGATTCTTCATCTGTAAAATGAGGCTTATATCACTACCTACGTCACAGATAAACATAACATAAGGCTTTCTCCTATTAAATACAGCCTCTAGAGATCTAGATGATCTGTTTTGTTCGCCTGTCTTCCAAAGAGCTTTACTGTATGCTCAAACATTTATTAAGTTAATGTGTGGTCGAAACTTAAACCATAAAGTAGTACACAAAAATAAGATGTAAAAATCAAATATTTCTACCTCCTATATAAAATGAAGACAGTTCTTTCTCACTGTTGAATTGCTTTCAGGTAACAGGACAAAAGGGGCTCTGTATTAGTTTTGCTTAAAAAATTTTTCCCAAATACCCTTCAATATATCCAAAGGGCAAGCAGCCAATGAGGAACATGTCAGAAAGCTCACACTTCCCCTGGTTAGGTTATGATGATGTGCTCACAGGAAGAAATAACAGTTGATTGGAGAAAACAGGGAAGTATATTTCTTTGAAACTAAAAAACAAATGAGAGGGCTACCTACTGACAATTATACCCCTTCCTAACAAAATAAAAACACAAATCCTATACAGTATTTAAAGGGATTCTGTCTGGGAAATTGCAGTATCACAGAGTAACATGTCTTACATACGTCATGGAAATGCAGCAAAAAACTTCAACAATGCAATCACAAGCAATACCAACTATAGGTAAAATTACTTGGCATACGCAATTTTTCAAAACATCTTTAGCATACCCAATGACCAAAAATAATTCTAGAATTAACAGCTGTTATAAATGAACTGAATAAAAGGTAAGTCAGTTTCCTGGGCAACTTCTGAAAAATTATATGAACATAATGCCAACTTGATAATTTTTATCTAAAAAGTTTTATTATGAAATTTATATATTTTTCACAAGTTTATACAGTTTAGGAGGTAGCTATAAATTCATCATTAACGATAGAGTCAAACACAAACTATAAGCTAAGTACATACAATATGCATAGTTATTCATTTATTTGGAGTCTTTATAATTCCACTTGGAATTACGAAAACCGTAAATTCCAGGATTACTACTAAAGAGAAGTGCTTTTCTATAAAACAATCTCAAACAAACTGGAAACTTTAACTTTCCCTAAACTTCAATGACATGTCACCAATTCCTTCACTACCAAACTTCATTTACAAGTGCTTGAAACATGAACAGGATTGAACAGGATTAAACAGGTGAATCGTCCCTCCCCCACCAAAACAAAAACAGTGAGTCCTGTATCAGGACAGATACATAATTTCCTTGCCACAGAATACAATAAAAGCAATGATACTCATTTTACTTTGTTTTCAGACCATCTCTAAAATCATGAAAATTAAAAACTTGATGCACTTACCAGCAATTTACGAAACAATCCTCTAGAGATTTCAATTTAGGGTTAAGATACAACTGTCAAATGTATGAGACTGGTTTGTTTGATCAGAGTGGTTAAATTATTTGTGAATGTGACTCTTAGAGGAAAAAAGCTTTAAAAGAAACCTTTTATTCCTGGGGAATAAAAAACCATCCAGCTCAACAGGCAAATGTAAACCATATTGACACGACTGTTCCTGCTGTCTCCTGTACTCTTGCTTCCAGTGACAGTGGGTTCACAGTGCATGAGAACTACACTTACGGTCAGAATGCTGCAGACACTATTTAAGCATATATTTTTTTAAAGCTTTATTAAGTAATCTCTACACCCCATGTGGTGCTCGAATTCACCACCCTGAGATCAAGAGTCACATGCTTTTATGACTGAGCCAGCCAGGCACCCCAATACTTAAGCATATTGGTCTCATGTCAAGCTATCTACAAAACACTCTGGCTGTCCCCCACTTCCCTTCTAACAGACTAGGTGAATGAAAGGGGTGGTAGCTTTACAACATTAATGTGAAAGGCCAAAAGCTGAAACACATTCACTTTTAAAAAGAAGTCCTATCAGATCTTACTTCATCTCTGATCTTACTTCATTGTGATAAAGATTGATTTCTGGTTTGTAACTCAATTGCTATTTTGTATGTATGTGCAAACAGTCTGTAACCTGCAAACAGATGTATCAAATATTCGGTAATTTTACTCAATAAGAGTTCGGATTTTAGGGCACAAAGTAAATTTGCCTAGGTCATATTGCTGAGGCTCATAATATGCACAAAGTCATACAATTATTAAGAGACATAATTAGGCTTGAAATTTTGTGCCTCTGAAGCTCAAATCACCATGTTATACTGCCACTGATAATCTGACATGAATATAATACAGCTAATGTCAGTGCTGAACAAGTAGATTTCTAAGGCTTAAGACGGAAAATGCAAATTACGTACTCACATTTGATTGACATGATAGACAAATGTGAAATGGTGCCATAAAAACTACACAGGTCAAATAAATTTCATGAGTAAGGAAAATAAGTATTTAAAACAAAAACTTTTTTTTAAATTGTCCAAGCTGTTCTTGCTTTAAGCTAATTTCCATGAACAGATAAAAGAAATGCAACTTTATTTGGCACCATGATTTTCACAGCACAGTCTCTGGCAAGTTACAGAATTTCAAATGCTATAAAAAGAGTAAACTTTTAAAGCTCAGACAACAGACATGTACCTATACATGATGTCTAATAAAGGCAATTCTCCTTGAAAATAACACCAAATATTTAAGTCTCTTTTACCTTAATCTCCATTTTCTGCCTTTGAGATCTTTTATTTTCTTCTAAGGTAGAAACCTGGAAAGCCAATTCTGGACCTTAACCTTCTTCTCCAAGCATATTACAATGCTGGCTGCACCAGTCCCTGAGGCACTAGACCAGGGTGTGCCATCACCTACTACCTTTAGTATGAATTAATATTTCTAAAAGCTTTACTAGACAGGTCAACCAAGACAAAACTTTTTCCTACAGGACATCAAGCAACCACTTCTTTTACTTTTTGAAAGTCTCTAAAACCAAGAAGAGCTTGGTGAAAGAATATGAAGCTGAAGGTTGACATCAACACTGGTCAACTTTTCAAATAATCAAGTAGATTTTTAAATACCCATTTTAAATAGGTTAAACTGTGGAGTAACAAATTTCATCTTCATAGTGCAGAAGCCTAGGACATTTCCTATGAGGTATAGAGAAAATATTCTGCAAAGAAGAAGTTTCTCCAATGAATGGTAACTACACATTGCAGGATCTTAAGCTAAACTTTTCAAGTAGTGACCTGACAAATGAGGCCCATCAAAACTGTATTAATGCTTTTTAAATAATATTAACACACAATAGGTAATTCTTACAATAGGTAAGAATTTAAGACACAGTATCTATTTTGCAGTGAATTAAAAATTTAAAATCAAGAAGAATCAAAAGCTATGCCCAAAAGGGCTAACAACCAAACCGTAAGCAATGACAAGTGATTAAATCCAAAACACCAAGTTGCTAAGTTATACGAAAGCTGCTGTTCATCTGGACCTTTGCCCAGAACACGAAAATTTGGAGGAGAAACGCTGGTGGTTTAAAGGGAACAAGAGTTCTAAATTTGCTGCCTCATTCTTTTATCTGGGCAGCTAATCTTGACCATGCAGAAGCTTCCTTTGATACTGTTTCTACTGAAATGGCCAAAACCACACTGGAAAATCCAGCAGGGTACCAAAGCTTCTTTGTGGAAATCCACTGTTTAAAAAACACCTAGAGAAAAAGGGGTGCCTGACTGGCTCAGTTGGTGGAGCATCCAACTCTTGATCTCGGGGTTGTGAGTTTGAGCCCCATTTTGGGTGTGATTACTTAGAAACAAACAACAAAAAACAGAAAAACCCCCAAACACTGAGAGAATGTATTTAAAGCGAAGATTAGAAATTCTACATTCCTTACATCAACCTAAGATTCTGGCAAAGGAGACAGTGAAGTATTTTAAAATCCCTCAAAATCCTTTAAGGTAACTAAATACAGGGCAGAATTACCTGTACTCTCCCGGGCTTATGGCCCACTTCCTTGACAAAAAGGTTTTTTTCTTTTCTTCAAAGATTGAGTTCCTTTAAGAACCACCACCTGCTCATGGTGCATTTTTTTCACCCCCCTCAAGAAGGCATCTGCACTGCAGATCTTTGCACGAGGGGAGCTGGAGCTTGCCAGCCAGCTCCCACCAGCAGGCAAACGCGTATACAATGGAAACTAAAAACGGCCTGCAGCTTCCCTCCTAGTCTTTCACACAGATAGAATGGGGTTCGACCAGCTCCTGCTTTGTCTAATTTTTCTCCCCCTCCCCCCTTTCTGCGCTAAACACTCCCCTTTGTTACACTGCGGTCAATAATAGCCCATAGAGAGCATGAAATCAAAATGTGTTGATGGCTTGGCATGACTCTATTATCTTCGGGAATATAAGCAACTGATTGCTTGTCCCCACCCCCACGCCGCGCCAGTGATGAGCAGGCTGTGTTGCAGATGCAGCCACGGATCCATCTTGGACCATCAGCTGCGCCCTCCCAAATCTTCCCTGAGCTATTCTCATCACGCCTCCTCTTACCTCCGAGCCTCAGAAAAGCGGGCATTTAGAGTCTAGCCACAAAAAAATTACAAGCAGATAAAAAGAGTATAGAAAACGGCTACAATGTTTCCATCAAACTTCCTGATCCTTCCCACGGAAAACCAAAAAAAAATTTTTTTTTGTAAGATTACCATGAATTTCTGATTATGTCAACATCCGTCCGCAAACCTGCAATGCAACCCTTTCACCATCATCCCCTCAAAATCATAGCCAGTTCTTTCTCCTACAACCAACCTGCCCCAATCCTCTCAATCTCTCTAATCCTCCACTAAATCACCCCGGTTCAGCGGACGGCTCCCCCGGAACTGGTGTTTTCCCCCACCTGCCCTGCCTCTGCGTTAACGCCCACTCCCTAGAATATCTCCCCGCCCCCAACCTGTTTGCCTCACACCCCGTTATTTCCTCACGGCTTGCACCACCTTACGCTCCCCTCCCCCTTAGCCCATTTTCCAGACTTTCGTTCCCGGGGGCTGAAGCCTCCAGCAGGCGAGGGTGATTTGCCTTTCCCGACCCCCAAAACAACCCCTTCGAGGGCGGGGTTCCCCCGCGCGCCTCACCCGCACAGGAGGAGCCGCAGCTCTTCGCCCCCAGGGCGGGGCAGGATCCAGGGCTCCCGCCGCTGGGCGCCGAGGGTTCGGCCCCGGAGGACGACGAGGAGATGGACGGGGACTGAGTGGCCGCCGACGGCTCCGCCATCGCTGCGCAAGCAAGGGCAGGAAAGGGGTGAAGAGAGATGTGGGGCGGGAGAGAGGGAGGGGAAAGAAAATAATCAAGCAGCTGGCTCTCAGAAGTCCCTTCGTTCCTCCTGCTCCGAGGACAGACTCCGACAGACTGACTGACTCAGCCGAGCGCAGCGAGAGGGCGGGAGCATGAGCGCGCAGGCGCACAAAAGGCTCTCGAGCGGGCGGCGGTCGCGCCTAGGCGCCCAGCGACGCAGGGCGCAAGCGCAAGAACTGTCCCTCCGCGCTCCAGCGGGGAAGGAGGGGCAAAACTGGCTTCACGCCGCGTCCGCGCGAGAGACCGGGATGGGCCGCGCCCCTCCGGGAACCAGACGCAAGGGGCGTGGCCAAGTACCAAGTTCCGCCCACCACTGCGGCCGAAGTGGGAGGGGGCCCTGCAGGTTAGTGTCTCTTTACATCTCTTTTGTGAATGTTTTAGGGTAGGTGGATTATGTGTTTTAACGATATTAGTTTCTTTTGCTTCCATTAGCTGGAGTATGTTTTTCCCATAAATTCCAGAGCAGATGTCTATTGTCTGTTGCGTTTCTGCCTGTGACGCCAATGAAAAGTGAAAACCACAATGTGGATAGGCCCACTCTGCAAGGTGCTTTATGAATTTTTCTGGATGTGTCGTAATATCACCCTGAGGCAGAGATGGCACTGTCTCCCATTTGGTAGGTGGAGCAAGATGCTATACAGAATGAAAAACTATTACTCATTCCAGTCACATTGCAGTGCAGCCGCAGAACCTGCTTCGTATTCTTAGGTTGTTTCTGTTCCCAAAGAGGGTCCACGTCGGGTCTTAAGGTTGTCCTTTCCTCCAAATAGGCTATCAGGTAAAGAAGACATATTAGCTGAGCTAATGAGAAAAAGAAGAGCCAAGAGATAACATTCTGGCTGCGGTTATGGAGGAGGGTAAAATGAGGTATTAAAAATTGAGAATATGGCACAAAATACATACAATTGAATTTTATTCATAGCCTTGATGGAGTCCTTAGCAGAGAATTTACTTGAAACCAGATATCTGGCTTATACTGAATTTTTTTCTTTTTTTGTCTTTGGCTGGAGCGTGAAATAGCCTTCTCCATACGTCTGGTTAAAATATCTGAATGTGCACAATTCTTTTAAAAAGGGGAACATAAACTGGAAATGGCCACAATCAAAACTGTAAGCCTTATTATTGCTAAAGCAGCAATCGATGACCTGAAGGGCAATTGCAAGATCGGCAGATCCTGTAGAGATGCAGGCTCATGAAGGGGGAGATAGTAAGCCAGGCAGCAACACAGAGGAAAAGCGATCTGACCAGTGGAAATCTTCTAGAACAGGAAGTAGACTATATCTGCCCTTGACAGGTTTTAAGGTCAGGTAAAGCTCAGATAGGAAAAACACTGGCCATCGCAATGCTCTGAAAAAAAGGCACAGAAGATATTTCCCAAAATAACTTCGTGGCAAATATCTTACTCTGACACTTACAGCATCCATTGACAATGCAGCAATCTGTCCTTTAGATGACAAAGGGAAATACAAGCCAATCTCATAACCAAGCCAGTTATCTGCCCATTCTAATAAATGCATAAACTTTAAAAATGTATGTTATTAGGAGCTGGATAAGGAAATTAAAGGATGCTGGTCCCTAGCCCCGACAGCGATTGCTAGGATCTCAAGACCCTGCTTGGAAAGGAAACCTATTTTCATGGTAACTAGAAGCAAAAAAGAGAGCTAAAAATCAAGACACTGATACTGTCTTGGTGGTCCTTTCATACTCTTAAGGCTTCTTACATCAGAGGCCTTGTGCTTTGTCCAATTCCCGAAGCTGCCATTCCTTCCTGCTCCCTATTGCTGTACCAGTAAACTTCCCTGAGACTGACTCTTGTTTGAAATGTTATTTGTATATATGGTTTGTTCCACAAATGTTTACTGATCACCTGCTGAGTGAATGACACTCTCCTGGGAAAGTTGAAGGAATCCAAAAAATGTTTTCCTGTCTTCAATGAGCTTACAAGCTAGTTGGGGCTTAAAACGTACTCACATAAAAATAAAAATTGTAGCAACCAAAACAACCCCAGCAACACAAAGCTATAGTGTTCTGCTTAGATGGTAAGTGAATTGTACAAATTTAAAGGGAGAGGGAATCACTATGGAGTCGTAGTGGCTTGGGGAGATTTTATGAAGAAGCACAAAGTCAGATGGGAGTTTGGAATGGTAAGGAGGTCACTAAAGGCAGAGGAGAATGGTATGAAGCAAATGCCAGGGGCTGCTTTTGTGCAAGTGTACAATAAGACCTCCTTCTGGGCAGACCAGTCACAGAAGAGCACCCCTTCCTCCCAGCCCAACCCATGATGCACTTCATGGCTTGTTTAGCAGAACTTGGCCTAGATTTGATCCCCTCTTGCCCCTCCCCTCCACAGGCTGCCTTAGACCTATACATAGACTGCACAGCCATCTGTGGTGGCTAGAGGATCAGCAGCGTGACCCTGTGTAAGGTGTTTTGGGTGTGGTGAACCCAGGTTGGCTAGAGCCGAGGGCTAACAAGGGGGGGAAAAATGGGGAAGATGTGTTGGGGCCAGAGTATGGAAAAGCAGTGATATAGCACTAAGAAACTGAGGCTCCTTTTTTTTTTTTTTTTTGGTGCAAAAAGGTGATTTTATTAAAGCATGGGGACAGGACCTGTGAGCAGAAAGAGCTGCTGCTTGAGGCTTCCTTTTAAGGCTAATGGGAATTCAGTCCATATTTGCAGGCAGGGAAGGGGATTTTTTAAAAAGATTTTATTTTAAGATTTTATTTATTTATTTGATTTTTATTTTTTTTAAAAGATTTTATTTATCTATTTGTCAGAGAGAGAGAGAGAGCACAAACAGGCAGAGAGGCAGGCAGAGGCAGAGGGAGAAGCAGGCTCCACGCCGAGCAAGGAGCCCGATGCGGGACTTGATCCCAGGACCCCGGGATCATGACCTGAGCTGAAGGCAGCTGCTTAACCAACTGAGCCACCCAGGCATCCCTTATTTGATTTTTTTTATTTGACAGAGAGAGAGATCACAAGTAGGCAGAGAGGCAGGCAGAGAGAGAGGGGGAAGCAGGCTCCCTGCTGAGCAGAGAGCCTGATGCGGGGCTTGATCCCAGGACCCTGAGATCACGACCCGAGCTGAAGGCAGAGGCCCTAACCCACTGAGCCACCCAGGCGCCCCTCAGATAGGATTTTTAAAGTGCTCACTGGAGCATAGCAACTTCTCAGTTCTGTGGAGCAATTTTTACTGGTGAGGCACTGGGCTGGGCCTCTTCCTCCTTGGCCCTGTCCTTATAGGACTGGTATTTACACAGCTAATTTCCACCCTCAGCTTCTGGGCCATCTCATTATCCCATCTTTTGCTTGACTATTAGAAAAAAAATTTTTAAAAAAAAAATATTTTGTTTATTTATTTGACAGAGAGAGAACACAAGTAGGAGGAGCATCAGAGGGAGAGGGAGAAGCAGACTCCCCGATGAGCAGGGAGCCCGATGCGGGGCTCGATCCCAGCACCCTGGGATCACAACCTGAGCCGAAGGCAGACGCTTAACCGACTGAGCCACCCAGGCGCCCCTAGAAAAAAAATTTTTTTAATTAAAAAATCTCTTTGAATATATTCATATATCATAAAAATATATGTTCACGTATATATGAGTGTATATATACCTTCAAGTTTTCTTCTGTTATTAACCTCTCTCCAGCTCCTAGTCTCCCCCTCTACACACACATAGGTAAGTACTGTTAGGAGCTTTTTGTAGCAAATGCAAAGGTAAATATAGCAAATCTTTATCCTCATTCACTCGTTTCTTTAAAAATATTTTTTAAAAGATTTTATTTATTTATTTGAGAAAGAATGAGAGAGAGCATGAGCAGGGGGGAGGGCAGAGGGAGAAGCAGACTCCCTGCTGAGGGAACCCCTCCGCCCACCCCCCATGGGGGGCTTCATCCCAGGACCCTGGGATCATGACTTGAGCCAAAGGCAGACACTTAACTGACTGAGCCACCCAGGCACCCCCGCATTTACTCTTGTTAACACAAATGATAGCATGCTATACATAGTTAGATATGTTGCTTCCTTTCCTTAATAGTAAATTCTAGTGATCTTTTCTAGTATCCTTTTGAAGAGACAGAGAGACATGCTGTTAACAAGAACAATAATGAAGGAGCTGGTAGGTCTTGAGGTCTTAGTATGTTACCAACATGTTGAGGGCCTGATATCCAACTTTTATAACAGTCTGTGAGTTGGGATTGACTGTTTTTTCTCTCTTTCTTTCTTTCTTTCTTTCTTTCTTTCTTTCTTTCTCTCTCTCTCTCTCTCTCTCTCTCTCTCTCTTTCTCCCTTTCTCCTTCCTTCCTTCCTTCCTTCTTTCTTTTCTTTTCTTTTCTTTTTTCTTTTCTTTTCTTTTCTTTTCTTTTTCAGAGAGAGAGACAGGGGAGGGGCAGAGGGAGAGGGAGAGAATCTTGAGCAGGCCGCACGCCCAGTGCGGAGCCTGACTTGACTCAGGGCTTGGTCTCACTGACACCAAGACTCCAGGTGCCCAGCTGGGCATCATTTAAATATTTGTATATTAAATATTTAAATATTTGCTCTGTGTATAGAATGAGCTATTTACTTGGTGTCATAGTTTATAAAAAGAAAATAGTCAGGCTGCCTGGGTGGCTCAGTCAGTTAAGCATCTGACTTTTTCTTTTTTTTTTTAAGATTTTATTTATTCATTTGACAGAGAGAGAGAGGGAGAGCGCACAAGCAGGGGGAGTGGCAGGCAAAGGCACAGAGAGAAGCGGGCTCTCCGCTGAGCGGGGAGCCTGATGCCGGGCTTGATCCCAGGACCCCAAGATCATGACCTAAGCCTAAGGCAGATGCTTAACCGACTGAGCCACCCAGGAGCCCCAAGCATCTGACTCTTGATTTTGGCTTAGGTCATGATCCCAGGGCCCTGGGATCTCAGGGTCCCCATGTGGGGCTCCCCACTCAGCAAGGAGTCTGTTTGAGGATTCTCTCCTTCTCTCCCCCTCTTCCTCTACCCTTCACACTAAAATAAATAATTTTTTTTTTTTTAATGATGCCCAGGGATGTCATTAGTCCAGTCTGTCCTGAGGCCCCAGACTGTTGCTTAAACATGGATCCTATAAGCAGGCGGTAGGAGAAAAGGCTGAACTGAGGCCCTGCACAGTCCCTGTGAGTGTTTATTTACTTGGCTGTTTACCTCACAAGATCATGAGTCTCTGGAGGACAGGAATATGTCTTATGCATATGTCAGCAATACTGCCTAGCACTATGCCTGACACATAACAATTCTGGAAAGCTATTTTTTTGGAAAGCTTTGGAACCTGAGTCACAGTGGATGTCACTGCAGAAAACAATTTTGTTGTTTCTGTGCTTCATAAAATACTTGATTATCTTGGATACTTATGACTTTGTTTTGGATTTCCAGAATGAATACGACTACCAGTTTTTGAGCACTAACTATCCATCAGTCATAATTGCCAAATACATCTCATTTAACCCACAACAACTCAAATCATTTGGCAATAGATAATGAAATAAGTTCAAAGAGTCTAAATAAGTCACCCAAGTTTGCACAGCTAGTAAGTATCGAAGCCAGAATTCAAAGCCAGGTGAGTCTGACCCCAAACCCCGCGGTCTTAACCACTCTAACATGTCTACATGTCACCTGCTTCTGGAAAACCACAAGGAAAGCTCAGCCTCTGATCATAATACATGACTCAATTCAGAGTGAGATGGCTGAAGGCAGGCTGTAATCAGTATTATCAATATTTAACATTTTGAATGTCCACTGTTTTGATGACCCTGGTTATTTGAGAAGGAAACAACACTAACAACAAAACATATTTCTCATTTACAGGAGTAGCTTTCTAAGCTGTGACTAATCCTAAAGTCTACCTATAATTTGTACTGTGTTGTTCTTTTCTTTTCTTTTCTTTTTTTTTTTTTTTTGTACTGTGTTGCTCTAAATGCCAAAAACTTCTACAAGGTATGGGGAAGGCTGATGTGCTGACACTGACTTTGAAGAAATTAATTGAGACAGATTTGCGTCTGTCAGTGTTTGCTGGTCACTTCCCAACAGGATGGATTTCAGTGGATCTCTATTGAGACCCCTTAAAATAGAAGAGGATATTTTGTTTGAAAGCAAAAGTTAGGGACTTATATTAAGGGAGCAATAAAGTGAGTGAGCAGTGTTAGGTGTCCCATATTCCTTCTTTATTCATCTATTCAATAAATACCAGAGTTCCTACTACCTGCCAGGCATTGTATGAAGCACTGTGGATATAGCAGTAAACAAAAACAGACAAAAATTCCTATTCTAGTGGGAAGAGAAACAAAAAGATTATGTTTTACTTAAAACGTAAGTCAGGGGCACCTGGGTGGTTCTGTCAGTTAAGTGCCTTTGGCTCAGGTCATGATCCTAGGGCTTGGGATTAAGACCTGAAACACTGGGGGGTGGGGGTGGGGGAGTCTGCTTTTCCTTCTGCCCCTCAGCCCACTTGTGCTCTCTCTCTCTCAAATAAAAAGTAAATAAAAATAAAACATATGTCAGATGGTAAGAAGTCTGATGAAGTTGGACAGGGAAGGGGACTAGAGAATTCTGGGGTGTGTGCGCAATTTTAAATTCTTACACTGTGTGTTGCAATTGTGACAAGTCATTGGCCTTTGGCCCCTCTCTCTTCCTGAGCATGCCACATAATGGCCTGGACTTGTGTCACATCCTGTAAGTCCTGCTTTCTGCACACGTAGTGTGAAACTCCAATAACCACTCCTGGCTAGTTTCTTGTTGGCCTGAGTGGACTAGATCTAATCAAGACTCTTAAATCTAAAGCCTAGAGGCCGGTATTCAAGTAATCTTAAGTTTGGGGGAGAATAAGAAGGCAGGGCGAAAGAAATCAAAATAGGATTTCTTTAGGTAAGATTAGGCAGAATTCTCTCTCTCTCTTCACCTCTGTCCTAATCACTCGAGAAGTAAGAAGAAACAAAAACAAAACCAAAAAAACAGCTCAAAGGCTTGGCAGGTCCTGGAGGTAGCTGGAAGGAGGTTCTGGGTAGATTATAATAGTTAAGGCAGAGGCAGAAGTGGGCACCTTTCTGGCTCAGTCAGAGGAGCATGTAGCTCTTGATCTGCCGGTGGTGAATTCAAGCCCCACGATGGGTGTAGAGATTACTTAAAAACAAACAAAAAAACTTAAAAAAGTTAGAGGCAGGGGCGCCTCCGTGGCTCAGACTGTTAAGGCCTCTGCCTTCGGCTCAGGTCATGGTCGCAGGATGCTGGGATCGAGCCCCGCGTCGCGCTCTTTGCTCGGCCGGGAGCCTGCTTCCCCCACTCTCTCTGCCTGCCTCTCTGCCTACTTGTGATCTGTCAAAAAAAAAAAAAAAGTTAGAGGCAGAAGAAAGTATAATTTGTCTAATAAATGAGGGAATGGTGATGCCAAGAGGTGGTGGTGATTGGATGGATGCTTTAGCCTCCCATAAGATCCACCAGCAACTAATCTCCGATAACCGCCCCTACCCCAGCAAACCCAAACAAGATTCTTCACAACTGACATTTTCTTAATCACATGTGAAGTGTGAATAAAAGCATTTTCGGAGAACCTTGTTTTGTATTGACCTAACACACAGTTTAGGTAGGGTGTGCTAGCAAAAGTACCTTCAAAGCAACCCCCTGTAAACCTGACGTTTACAAAACATGGCCATGGGGCTTAGGCTGGACAGAGCCTGTGGACGGAGTTTCACTAGAAGGAAGTTCTTAGCTATTAGAGTGGTGGTGATGGTCCGCCACCAGGCTTAGCCAGGCAAGCGATTATGGGGTGAAACTGATGATGGTGGTGATGAAGTCACGTCCTCCTCTCCTTGTGAAGTCAAAATCGTTGAAAAAAAAAAAAACCAGTGACTCTCACGTCATCCAGGTTTGAAGCCTCCTTTTGGTCCTTTAGTCCTTAAACACCGAAACCGTCAAACGTGTCACGTAGGGGTTAGCGGCCGGTAATCCAGAGTCCTCCGGCCCGGGGCGGGTCTCAAGACTAGGATCTCCGCGGGGCTGGCTGGCGGGTCCGGGCCTGAGCCGGCCCGCCACTCCCCTCCCCGCATGGCCTGCTGGGAGTTGTAGTTCAGTCGTCGAACAGACGCGCCAAGCCCCTTCCTTCTCTTCCGCTTCCTCCCCGCCCCGGATGAGTGCGCAGAATAGGGACCCGCAGGCGGGGCACCCAGAGAGCGTGGGACTACAATTCCCAATGGACCAGCGCACTCAAAGCGCACTCCCAGGTAGCCCGCGGCGCGCTCGCGCGCACTAGCACACGCGTCGGGCGGTGGCGGGATTCTGCCGCGTACGCCTTTTCCCCGCGGCCAGCCCAGCGCCGGTCGTGGGCAGCGCGCTCCGTCGCGCCTAGCAGGCCCGCCCTGTGTTCGTTCCCTCGAAGCTCTGCGTGCCCCTCCTTCTACCCAGTTTCTTCTAGAGCTCAGGCCCCGCCCGTTTCCCGCCTCCTGGGCCCGGTTCGTTGCCGACTCAGCCCGCCCCTCTCTGCGCCCCCGCTGCTTCTGCTGAAGGCGGAGGCTCCATGTTGTCCCCTCAGCGAGCGGTAGCGGCTGCCTCGGGAGGAGCAGGTGAGGCGCCCAATTTTCCCCGGGCCCGCTCTGTGGGCCCTCCGCCGCTCTCCCGACTATAGGTCCGAGGAGAACGCCTGCCCACACCGCCGCCCGTTCCTCGTCCCGGGGCTGGGACCCTGCGCCCCTCGCCAGGGTACCCTCGGCCCGCGAATTCGGGGCCGGGCGCTGCTAGCGAGGCCCGGCCGGCCGGGCGCGGGCGGCGCTTCCTTGGCTCCGGGTGGGAGCGTCAGCCGTCGGCGGTCGGGCCCAGCGCTCGGGGGAGGCCGGCAGTGTTCTAGGGCCGGCCGGCGGGCGGGCGGGCGGGCGGCGTCCCGCAGCTGCGGCCCCGCCCTGGCCGAGCCGCGCGCCACGGGGCTGCGGCTCTCTCCCTGCGGGCGCTTCGCTGGCTAGTGGGCTGGCAACCGGGGTCCTGGGCGGCGCGGGAAGGTAGATGCTTTACTTTTGTCTTTGACAAAGCGCTGGACGGCTGCGAAGTGTCTTGGAGTTGGAAGCTTTAGTTTTATCCTAACCACCTCGAGGCGCTGACAAGCATTAGGAAAGTTGATTTTAAACCCGCACTTCTTTCCATAAGCAAGATAAAAGAATGTGGCCTTAATTGCTTTTTAAGAAGTTCTTTTAGTACGTTGGGCATCGTACGTTATTCTCTTGCTCTCCTGAAGACATAAAGAATGGTAAAAGAAAAACCAAGTGGCAAGTCATCAAAAATTGAAGGATACTTCACCTGTCATTTTACCTGGCTTTATTCTTGCTTAATGTGTGTGCTGTTGAAATCGCCAGAAGTTTCACTTGCGAAACCTAAAGGCAAAAAAAGAAAACGTTGAAGAATCTTAATAAATCCCAGTCCTCAAATTTGAATACGAAGTTGGCTGGACTGTTTTGTGAAAGGGAGAAAAAGAACTAACGGACGAAAAACGCAGTTTCACATTTTGGCTTGCTTTTGGAGAAGCAAAACCTACGTGGTTTTAATCCATGTCAAGCGTTCAATAGTGTAGTGAACTGAAATTCAAATTAGTGCTTTTTTTTCACTTTCCACAGAAACTAGCTTGTAGTCTAGAAATCCCTGTTTCTATTTTGCCACCTGTAAAGAAAGGCTTGGATGAAAAGGATCTCTGTGTATTGAAGAACTAACACTAGTACAGCACATTGTTTTATTAGCTACCGTTTACTATCTCATTGGAGTAATTATGAAATTAGGAAAAAATGACAACAGGATAGATATGTGTACTAGTATACTTTTGTAGTTTTCACTCATTAGGAGTTGTTTAGAATAGGCTTTGTTAAATTGATGTTCTATGGTGGAGCTTGTTTTTCATTTTTATGATTTCTAAATCTTAGAATAAAGGATAAATGCACACTAATTTAAAATGAAATAATAGAGAATTATAAGCAGCAAGAAATTATAAAGAATTATAAAGAAGCAAGTTCTCTGTACCTCCCCCAATCCACAGTGCTAGGTCACTTAACAGTTCGGCTACATATTAAGATTCCAGTGAAATAGGGAACCCCAGGTTGTGTGAACTTGTTCAGAACTAGAATTTGCGTATAATGACTAGGCATGCCTGTTAAAGCTCCTATGGCCTTGTGAACTGAGAAATTGTTCAAATAACACAGCTGCATTTTAAAGTTATTCTGAATTTCAAAACATTTTCCCAAGTTGTCTTTGAGGTTTTGGGAGTATATTCTTTAAAAAACATCAAGGAGGAAAAGTGAGGGGAAAGCTTTTATTTAAAAGAAAAAAAAAAACCCTTTAGTTGGGCTGTGGATCTCCATTCTGCTGCATGATTAGAATAACCTATGGTATTTTAAACCTAACAGTGCGTGGGACCCACAGATTGTGATTTAATTCATTGAGGGGCCAGGTAGCAGTTAAAAAAAAGAAACCTGAGTAATTCTAATTTCCATGCTAATACAGAATAAAATTTCCTTATAGGTGGTTGCTTACATTTGATTTGTTACTTAATAGGAAGTATGATTTGTAATATTGTGTATTGAGAAGTTGATGCTCTTTGCAAATTTGTAAAGAATGCTTTTTATTAGCGTGTATTTTGATAGAACTTGTTGATATATTTCACAGCTAAAGTATATTACAAGTTAGGAAATAGACTTTACTGGTATAGTCGGTGAAAAAAACAAAGTAGATTAACTGTTTTTATGTCTTGAAATCATAAGGAATCCAAGTCAAATATTGCCAATTAAGAAAGCCTTATTCATCTGTAATGCAAAACCTTCAGGTAACCAAATTGATTTTGGTGATTTTTTTTTTTTAAGATTTATTTACTTGACAGAGAGAGAGAGAGATCACAAGTAGGCAGACAGGCAGAGAGAGAGGGGGAAGCAAGCTCCCTGCTGAGCAGAGAGCCTGATGCGGGGCTGGATCCCAGGACCCTGAGATCATAACCTGAGCTGAAGGCAGAGGCTTTAACCCAC
Organism: Potos flavus; assembly: GCA_028534135.1. NCBI lineage: Eukaryota > Metazoa > Chordata > Mammalia > Carnivora > Procyonidae > Potos > Potos flavus. Next base: position 89,540,118 of record CM052884.1, on the reverse strand, counting down.
TGAGCCACCCAGGCGCCCCGGTGATTTTTTTTTTTTAAGATTTTATTTATTTATTAGAGAAAGACAGAGCGAGCCTGAGCACGCTTGTGCACCCAAGCAGGGGGGAGGGGCAGAGGGAGAAGGAGAAGCAGTCTCCCTGCTGAGCAGGAAGCTCATTTCGGGGCTGGATCCCAGGACTCTGGGGATCAGACCTGATCTGAAGGCAGACGCTTAACCAACTGAGCCACACAGGCACCCCGATTTGGGTGATTTTTTATTTTTAGGGAAGAGTCAAATAAGATGAATACTGAACTCATTCTATTAAAAAAATAATTTTTTTCTATAGCATAGCCTGGCATCATTTTTAGATGATTAACCTAGTCTCTGCATTTCTGAATCTTAAGTACTATTTAGTTATAATCGGTCTTTATAAATCCATAGACAACTACAAAATTGACAAAATGTGGTTTTGTTCAGCATTCTGTGCTAAAGTATAAAGATTTGTTGTGACAGATGAATTGAGAAAAAGTTTCCTCTTAAACCCTTTAATTGATCTGAATGTAAATTTTCCCCAATATTCTCTTCTGTTGAGTATAGGTAGTACTTTCATTGAAACAGCTTTAAAAATGTACGTGTATCTACCAGCATACTTATTGCCTTAAGACAAAATAGACTATATAAAAGCACTCCCCAACCATCAGCAAAATGGAACCACACCCAGCAGTTTGAGTTGGCTGAGGGCTTACCGTCATATATGATGTGTTTTCTCTGGCCTTGCCTGAATTAGGAACTTTAAAGACTGCCAGTGAGAACAAGGCATAAAATGGTATGCTTCTGTTTTTGGGTGTGTTGCTCTTGCCCTTTAGTAAATGTGTTTCAAAAGGAGAGTGGAAAACTCAGGTCATAACTTTGCCCTGAGTCATACACTCTACTTAGTGAAATGTTTCTGAAACTGTAGTTAATTTGCTCTTTGGAACTTTGAATAGTAACGATGAGCACTGGGGCTGGCTTTGCTGTAGTGGTTCTTCACCTGGGGTGATTTTGCTGCGATGGGACATTTAGCAATATCTGCAGACATTTTTGGGTCTTACAACCAGGGGTAGCACTGCTGGTATCTAGTGGGTAGAGGCCAGAGTTGCTGCCAAATATCCTACAATGAATAGGCTAGTTCCCCACAACAAAGAGTTACCCAGCCCAAAATACCAGTAGTGCCGAGGTTGAGAAACCCTGGTCTGCACTGTTGAATTGATGAACTAAATTCTGTATGAATTTTCTGAAATAGCAGTTGTAACTGCTTCCAGTTAACTAGTTTCATTGAATTTATCACTGTTCAGATGGTCTTTTCAAATGTTTGAGGGGAATTTAAACTTTTTTTTCCCTATAATGTTTTTTAATAGAACTTATTTCTTAGGATGTATGTTTTCCATAGGACTAGAAAGGCCAATGATAATTCAGTAGTCTCACTGACTTTTATTTAGCCTTTTGCATTTTTAAAAATACTTTTTTTTTTTTTTTTTAAGATTTTACTCATTTATTTGAGAGAGGGAGGTAGCACGATTAGGAGGGGCAGAGGGAGAGAGAATCTCAAGCAACTCTACGCCTAGTGCGGAGCCTGACGTGGGGCTTGATCCTGGGACCCTGAGATTTCGACCTGAGCCACAACCAAGAGTTGGATGCTCAACAGACTGCACCACCCAGGCACCCCTAAAAGACTTTATTTTTTTAATTTTAATTTTAATTTATTTATTTTTAAATATTCTATTTATTTATTTGACGGAGAGAGAGATCTCAAGTAGGCAGAGAGGCAGGCAGAGAGAGAGAGGGGAAGCAGGCTCCTGGCTGAGCAGAGAGCCCGATGCGGGGTTCAATCCCAGGACCCTGAGATCATGACCTGTGCCAAAGGCAGAGGCTTTAACCCACTGAGCCACCCAGGCGCCCCTATCATTATAAATTTTAATCTGTTCTTTAGCCAGGCCTGTACAATTCAAATTAAGCCAAGGGATGTATAGGTTACCTAGCAAGTTTGGCCAATTTAGACATTCAGGAAATTTTCAGTTGTTAAAGAGTCATTGAATCTTAGAGCTAGAAAATAGCTTCACCTAACTGCCTGGTTTTGTAGAGGAAACAGACCCAGAGAAGTAAAATGATTTAATCATGCGGTTGTACAATCATTGCACAGCTGGGCCCTGAGTGTTAGTGAAGGCCTTTCTCCTGTACATTCTGCCTCACTAGAGAGTAACAACCTTTGCCAAAACAAGCTTAAGTCATAGAAGGGAGAAATGAGGGGTGCCTGGGTGGTGCTCTTGGTTAAGCGTCCAACTCTTGGTTTCAGCTCAGGCTGTGGTCTCAGGATCATGGGGTTGAGCCCTGTGTTGGGCTCCATGTGCAGTGCGGGGTCTGCTTATGATCCTCTCTCCCTCTCCCTCTGTGCCCTCCCTCCCGCGCCCCCCCCCCCCCCGTGTTTACTCGCTCTCTCAAATCTAAAAAAAAAGGAAATGATTAGATTTGGAGCTGTATGGTATATGGAAAGGTAGAGTCAGGGAAGATGTGGAGGCTGAGAAGTGGAGTAACTGAGAGGATTCATTGCGATAATACCACAAGAAGACATAGAAAGTGTTAGTACTGGAGGGTTTCTAGAAGTTAAATCTTGACTCATTTCACTCTTTAGACCAAAGACTGGACATGCCCAGAATCACACAGGCTGTTAGTGGTGGAACTGGAACAGGAACTCGTCTCTTGACTCTTATGCCCATATATTTCTACATTTTACTCCTGAGAAGGAGGTGATGGTGGAATATCCAGGTGCATCTGTCCCTGAGGCAGTTGTATGTTTGGACCTGAATGCACTTTAGAAATTAATGAAGTTGCATCACCAAAAGAGGGCATAGTGAAATTATAAGAATAAAAAGCTCATTGAGGGAGTGAAGGAGAACTCCAAGCCTGAAGCAGAGCACCAGTGGAGCTCAGAGGAGGCTGAAGAGAAAAAGAAGTAGCAAAAGATGATGAAGAGGTTGGGAGGGAGCTAGAAATGGGCACTGTCGCTGAGACCAAAGGTTTTCAGGAGTTCTAGAAGCAGATGGCAGTTGTGTTTTGTCATGCAGAGAGGGTTGAATGAGAATCAAGAAAGGGCCATTGGATTTGGCAAGAGAGATCATTGAAAAACTAGTGAATAGTTTCAACAAGGAGATTGAGAGGAAAGTCAGGTTGCAAGGTGATGAGAAGGAAATGGGTAGGTAAATGAAATGAAGACATGCCTTCAAGGAGTTTGGCTGAGAAGGAAAGGAGCCCGCAAGGGGGAAGAGAGGAAACTGGTTTTCATTGAGGTGCTTGACAAGTATTACTGGGTTTAGTGCTCACAATACTAGGAAACTGTTATTCTTCCTTTTAGATACTGGGGCTGAATATAACAGTTTCCCTACTCCCCAGAAGTTCCCAGTTGAGTGATAAATCATGATTACAAATGATAATATTAGAATGGGTGGGATAATATAGTATGTATGAGGTTTTAGTGGAAATAGGAAAGTGGGACCACTTGAGTTTCTAATGTGTATTAGACTCTGGGCTTTGAGATCTAAATAAGTGGAGCTGCAAGTGGTTAGAAATTTATCCATAGTCACATTGAGACTAAGTGGTGGAATTTATTCAGTTATTCCAGAAATATTTATTGGATATCTACTATGTGTGAGCACTGTTCTGGGATATTGAGGGATATAGCGTTGAACAGAAGAGACAAAAATTCTTACCTTCATGGAGCTTACATTCTAGAGGGGAGAAAGTCAGCATTCAAGCCCTGCCGTATTTTGATTCCAGAACCTGTTTTCTTTTTAGTATACCATGTAAAGTGATAGGCAGAGGATGGGGACAGAGGGAGGGGAAGGTGGGTGTTGAAGGGTCAGTGTTTGCCTGGAGTTGGGCGGGGGGATGTGCATGTCAGGCCATGGGAACAAGTGGTTGAATAGGTTACATGTTTGAAATTTTGGAACCAAGGCAGGACAGGACCAGAATCCTAAGTTTCTTCAGTAGGAAGATCAGTGAAAGTAAATTTGCCTGAGAGGATGAGGAGGATAAGGAATAAGAGGAACCAAGGCAGTGGGGAGAATGGTGAAAGGCTTTGACTTAGAGGATGGAGATTTAGTTTTGAGCCCTTGATCCATAAAGTGTTTTGGCTAGCCCTTATGTAGTTGCTGTCGTGATGTATTTATGTACTGTAATGAAGGAGGTCAGCCCTAATGGATGAGGTCGCATCATTAAAGCAATGCTTGGTCATAGTACCTAACAGGCGAGAAAGATTGGGAGGTGGTAAGATCTAAGGGAGAAGGTCCTGAGGTTTTGATTAAGGGATCTTAAGGGATTGGGGAGTCTGAGATATGGGGATAAATTAGCAAAGGACATTTATTTTTTTATTAATTTTTTTTTTTTTTTTTT
>CM052884.1:89514551-89535214 GCA_028534135.1 Potos flavus | reverse complement strand
ACTTGATCCCAGGACCCTGGGATCATGACCTGACCCTAAGGCAGACGCTTAACCGGCTGAGCTTACCCAGGCGCCCTGCTTATTACTGTTTTAAAAATTGGAATATTTGTCCTTTCTTACGGATTTCTATATTGATTCTGGATGTGAGTCTTGGATACAGGTATTTTCTCCTCGTCTGTGGCTTTCATTTTTACTTTCTCTTAATGATGTCTTTTTTAAAATTTAAATTCAATTAATTTACATATAATGTATTATTGGTTTCAGAGGTAGAGGTCAGCGATTCATCAGTTTTATATAACACCTAGTGCTCATTACATCACATGCCCTCCTTAATGTCTATCACCCAGTCACTTCATCCTCCCATTAATGTTATCTTTTAATGAACAAAAGCACTTAGTTTTGGGGCGCCTGGGTGGCTCAGTGGGTTAAAGCCTTTGCCTTTGGCTCAGGTCATGATCTCAGGGATCCCGGGATCGAGCCCCGCATCGGGCTCTCTGCTCAGCGGGGAGCCTGCTTCCCCCTCTCTCTCTGCCTGCCTCTATGCCTGCTTGTGATCTCTCTCTGTCTCTCTCTCTCTCTCTGTCAAATAAATAAATAAATAATCTTAAAAAAAAAAAAGCTCTTAGTTTTAATGAAGTCTAATTTGTCATTTTTTCTTTTATGGTTAGTGCTTTTGTGTCATTTAAAAAGTTTTTGCTTTTCCCGTGTTCAGAAATACAAATTTAAAAAAGATTTGAAACGAATTTTTTTTTTTCTCTACAACAATCTAGGTGATGCCATGGAGACTGGAAAGCCTGGCCCAGTGCAGGTTGTTTTGGTTCAGAAAGACCAGCATTCCTATGAGCTAGAAGAGAAAGCCTTGGCCAGCATTCTCTTGCAGGACCACATCCGAGACCTTGATGTGGTGGTGGTTTCCGTGGCTGGTGCCTTCCGAAAGGGCAAGTCCTTCTTCCTGGACTTCATGCTACGATATTTATATTTCCAGGTAAACTCGAATTGTTTCATTTCAGATTGGAAAATGAGACTTTTGTGTCCAAAAGAGCAAAATAAGCTCATCGATTATCCTTGATATGTAAAATTACTCAGAATTTAAGGTTTAATGGAAATTTCTTTTTTTCCTATAGAAGGAAGGTGGCCATTCAAATTGGTTGGGTGACTCAGAAGAACCATTAACAGGGTTTTCATGGAGAGGGGGCTCTGACCCAGAAACAACAGGGATTCAGATCTGGAGTGAAGTTTTCACTGTGGAGAAGCCGGGTGGGAAGAAGGTAAGGAAGAAAAGACTTGTTAATTAACAAAAACAACAGAATGAGAACTTTAATGTATACTCTGATAATTCAATTAAAAATAATGTAAGTGCATGGTTTAAAAATAACAAGTATATTTTATTTATTTATTATTATTATTATTTTTTAAGATTTTATTTATTTATTTTGACAGAGAGAGAGAGATCACAAGTAGGCAGAGAGGCAGACAGAGAGAGAGAGAGAGAGAGATCACAAGTAGGCAGAGAGGCAGGCAGAGAGAGAGGGGGAAGCAGGCTCCCCGCTGAGCAGAGAGCCCGATGCGGGGCTTGATCCCAGGACCCTGAGATCATGACCTGAGCCGAAGGCAGAGGCTTTAACCCACTGAGCCACCCAGGCGCCCCCACACGAGTATATTTTAAAAGGCCAAATAGTAATATAAGGTTTCTTTTTAAAAATTTTTAAAAACGATTTATTTGAGAGAGAGAGAAAGAACGCACGACCAGGGGGAGGTGCAGGGGGAGAAGCAGGCTCCCCCTGAGCAGGGAACCCGATGCGGAACTCCATCCCAGGACCCTCATGACCTGAGCTGAAGGCAGATGCCCAACTGACTGAGCCACCAGGCACCCCAGTAATATAAGGTTTTTTCTTTTTTTTTTTTTTTAAGATTTTATTTATTAATTTGAGAGAGACAAAGCATGAGCATGAGCAGTAGGGAGGGGCAGAGGTAGAGAGAGAGAAGCAGACTCCCCGCTGAGCAGGGAGCCCAATGTGGGACTCGATCCCAGGACACTGGGATCATGACCCAAGCCAAAGGAGGACGCTTAACCGACTGTCACCCAGGTGTCCCTAATGTAAGGTTTCTAACAAAAAATAGCTATCAGAACCAAAAAGTAGTTATCAAGTGCTCTGTTCTTCCCTCTACTTGTTTTCACTTCCCAGGGGTTAATGACCTCAAGTGTTTCAGATGTTACTTCTGTTCTTTTTTTTTTTTTTTTTTTAAAGATTTTATTTATTTATTTGACACAGAGACAGTGGCGAGAGAGGGAACACAAGCAGGGGGAGTGGCAGAGGGAGAAGCAGACTTCCCACAGAGCAGGGAGCCCGATGCGGGGCTCGATCCCAGGACTCTGGGATCATGACCTGAGCCGAAGGCAGATGCTTAACCAACTGAGCCACCCAGGCGCCCCTGTTCTTTACTTTCTTACTCCTATGAGGGTGACATAGATCTGGCTGCCACTCTTTGGGAGCTGAGCAGATAGAGGACACTGGGGCATCTTACCCCTTCCTGCTCCTCAGCCATCGTAGACCTCTTACCCCATCTCTTCCATGCCTAGTAAGCGACTGTCCTACAGCCTCCCTTGCATTTTTTTGTTAGGAGCAAGTCATGTGTCTTCTCAAAGTGGCAGAGAGGGTTTGGGGGTGTCACTGTTTCTTAAACAGATTTTAACCCATTCCTTCTGTTTTTAGCTCCATCTTAAAGCATGCTTTCACAGCTGTCGCTGCCTCTCATTCTTGAGTCTTTCCAGGGCTTAAGGTTTCAAATCCCTTCTTCAGATCGTTCGGGTTCAACCTTTTCCTAAATGCTATGCCATTCGATATTTTGGGAGCTGGAGAGGTGATGCACAAGTCTTGATTGCTGTTTCCACATCTTTTATTCCTTTTCCTTATAAATGTTCTCATTAATTCCTTTACTGTTTTATTTCTCTTTCTCTTTTAGTGAGATTCCAGGAGAAAGGTATATTGAAAAACCCTCTAGTTGTTTTTTTTTTTTAAGATTTTATTTATTTGACAGAGAGTGGGGGAGAGAATGAGAGAAAGCACAAGCAGGGGGAGCAGCAGAGGTAGAGGGAGAAGCAGGTTCCCCACTGAGCTGAGAGCTTGATGTGGGGCTTGATCCCAGGACCCCGGGATCATGACCTGAGCCAAAGGCAGATGCTTCACCGACTGAGCCACCCAGGCACCCCTCTAATTTTCTTTTAATGCATAGATGCACATACAAAAAATATGTAGCAAAATGGAGAGGTTATCACATATTTTTTAAAGGAAGGGAATCTAGGAGAATAAGAAGTTGTAACATTGAAATATTACATTGTAAATTTTTCTTTGGAGGGTCTTTAGATATGATTTTATCCAATCTTTAGTTTTTTAACAGATTTATCGAGATAGAATTGACATTCCATTTCTCCCCTCCTAGCTTTTGGGCTATTGTCACATATTTTCCTTTAATAACATTATATTCATATTTTTGTTTAAATGATCAGATAAAACATTCAGTTATCTTTTAGAGATATTTAAATAATAAGAAAGAAGCCAGGGGCGCCTGGGTGGCTCAGTTGGTTAAGCATCTGCCTTCAGCTCAGGTCATGATCCCAGAGTCCTGGGATCGAGACCCATGTCGGGCTCCCTGCTCAGCAGAGTCTGCTTCTCCCTCTGTGCACACGCTCCCCTCTCCAGCTATCCACCCCCCCCCCACCCCATCATGCTCTCATGCTCTCTCTGTCTCTCTCAAATAAATGAATAAAATCTTTGAAAAAAAAGAAGGAAGCCTTATGTTTACCCATGTAGTTATCATTAACTGTGCTCTTCATTTTTGGGTGTCCATATTTCTATTTTTTGTGCCCATTTTTCCTTCTGCCTAAAGGACTTCCTTTAATGTTCCTTATAGTGCTATTCTGCTGGTGATGACTTCTTTCAGTTTTCATATATCTGCAAAGTGTTCATTTTTCCTTTTTTGGGAAAATATTTTGCTAGGTATGGAATTCTAGGCTGGCAGTTTTTTCTTTCTGTGCTTTAAGATGTCAGTTCTTTGCCCTTTTCCTGATTATTTTGCATGACAAATCTGCTGTTATCTTTGTTCTTGTGTGTGCTTCACATGCCTTTTTTTTTTTTCTGGTTGCTTTTAACAGTTTAGCGTTTTTTTGTTTTTTGAGCAATTTAATTATGATGTGCCTTAGTGTAGTTCTCTTCATGTTTCTTGTGTTTGGATTTTGTTCAGCCTCTTGAATTTGCAAGTTCATAATTTTTATCAAATTTGTACATTTTTTGGGGCGCCTGGGTGGCTCAGTGGGTTAAAGCCTCTGCTTTTGGCTCAGGTAATGATCTCAGAGTCCTGAGATAGAGCCCCACAGGGAGCCTCAGCAGGGAGCCTGCTTCCCCCTCTCTCTCTGCCTGCCTTTTTGCCTACTTGTGATCTCTCTCCATTCTGTCAAATAAATAAATGAAATCTTAAAAAAAAAAAAAACGTACATTTTTTGGCCATTATTTCTTCAAATTTTTTCTCCCTTAGTCCCTTTGGGGACTCCTATTACTTGTATATCAGGCTGTCCGGTAGCTCATCGATACACTGTTCATTTTTTTAACTTGCTTTTCTCTCTGTGTCCTTTTGGGCAGTTTCTATTGCTAGGCCTTCAACTTCCCCAGTCTTTATAATCCAGTATGTTTTCCATTGCAGAAGTTGTGATTTTCGTCCCCGGAAGTTCAGTTTTAGTCTTTTTTATGTCTTTCATATCACTACTTAACTTTTTGAACATATGGAGTACAGTTATACAGAATGCTGTTGTTTTTTTTTTTTAATATTTTATTTATTTATATTGTCAGAGAGACATCGAGAGAGGGAATGCAAGCAGGGGGAGAGGGAGAGGTAGGCTTCCCGCTGAGTAGGGAGCCCGATATGGGACTCAATCCCAGGACCCTGGGATCATGACTTGAGCCAAAGGCAGACACTTAATGACTGAGCCACCCAGCACCTCCAGACTGCTGTTTCAGAGTCATTTTCTGTCAATTTAACATCTGTATCTATTGTTTTTGCTTGTTTGTTTGTTCGTTTTTTAAGTAGGCTCCACGCCCAATATGGAGCCCAACATGGGGCTTGAACTCACAACCCTGAGATCAAGACCTGAGCTGTGATCAAGAGCCAGTCTCTCTCTTTTTTTTTTTAAAGATTAGAGAGGCAGGCAGAGAGGGGAAGCAGGCTCCCTGCCGAGCAGAGAGCCCGATGCGGGGCTCAATCCCAGGACACTGAAATCATGACCTGAGCCGAAGGCAGAGGCTTTAACCCACTGAGCCACCCAGGCGCCCCAAAGAGCCAGTCTCTTAACTGAGCCACCCAGGCTGATTTCCCACATTTCCCATATTTTCCCTGACCTTATTTTAGGATGCAGTTAAGAAATTTGAAAACTGTTGGATTCTTTCTGTTCTGGCTTTTAAAAGGTTTGTTAAATGGCACCAGAGTAGTATTTAATCTAGAGCTATTTATTCCTCGCTACTGAGGGAAGTACTCTTCTGAGTATTCTAGAATTACGGGGTTTTTCAGTCTGGTTGGAGAGAATAGGCCCATTCTTGGCTCTGTGTGAGCCAAGAGGTACTGTTCTCTCTAAACCTTTTTTTTTTTTAAATTAAGATTTTATTTATTTATTTGACAGAGAGAGAGAGATCACAAGTAGGTAGAGAGGCAGGCAGAGAGAGAGGGGGAAGCAGGCTCCCTGCTGAGCAGAGAGCCCGATGCGGGGCTTGATCCCAGGACCCTGAGATCATGACCTGAGCCGAAGGCAGAGGCTTAACCCACTGAGCCACCCAGGCGCCCCTTTCTAAACCTTTTGATTGGTTGTCTCTAGCCTGAGGTAGTGTCCTCATGTGCACGTGCTTGCCAGTACTCAGCTGAACTCTTGATGGGGTCTGCAGGTCCCTGGGGTTCTTGGTCTTTGTAAGTCTCTCCTCTCAGACACTCTGAGAATTCCAGCTTCCTTGGTCTCGCTGACTCTCAGCTCTATCTCAACTCAGGGAATCCGTTGAGTCCTGCCTGGTTTCCCCTCCCCACACCTTGGTCAGTAAGCTAGGACAACAGAAGAGCTTACCTCATCTGTTCCCTTTCCCTCAGGGACCATAGTCCTTTGTTACCTGATGTCCAGTGTCATGAACTGTTGTTTCATAGGTTCTGTTTGTCATTTTTTGGTTTTAGGTGGGAGGGTAAGTTCAGGCTCTGTTACTCCATTTTGACGGGAAGTGGAAGTCCAGTCTTTTCATTTTAAAGAGATGTCAAAAAGAGATCCAGTGAGTTAAGGCCTGCTGTCAGTAATACAGCTGCTCTTAGATCTGGCATTACAACAGGCCCTACAATTTTCATTTAGTCCTATTTTGTATCATTGCTCTCTTTCTACTTTTGTGCTAATGTGTGGTAGATGCTTTCATAATTTTCTTTTTAGGAATAAAGAATTATTTTTGACTATACGATCCCTTTGTATAGAACTGGTGGACCTGATTTTTATTTTGGGGGGCAACCAGTATATTTATTTTTCATAATAGTTTAGGAAAGCTCTACAGTCTTAGTAGTAAGCAAGCTTTGCTTTTACTTATCTAACATTTGTAGCATCCTCATTATTTTTTATCTTGTTGAATTGACTCCTCTATAAAGCTCAGTATTTTTTGACATCGTTTTGGTTTCCTGACCTTTAAAAAAATTAATAGACTTTATTTTTTAGGACAGTGTTAGGTTTATAGGAAAATTGATCAGAAAGTGCAGAGTTCTCAGATGCCCTTCCCCCTGCCAGTTTCTCCCTACTATTTATATCTTGTATTAGTGTGATGCATTTGTTATAATTAATGAACCAATATTGATATACCATTACTAACTAAAGCCCATGGTTTGCTTTAGGGTTCCCTCTTCGTGTTAGTGTTCTATGGGTTTCGATGCGTGTATAATGATATCCAGCTGCCATTGCTGTCTCAGACAGAATAGGTACACTGCCCTAAAAACCCTGTGCTCCACCTATTTGTTCCTGCCTCCTCCTGGACTCTTGGCCACCACTGATCTTCATACTGTCTCCATAAATCTGCCTTTTCTAGAACGTCATGTAGTTGGAATCATACAATATGTAGTCTTTTCTGATTGTCTTCTTTCACTTACAGTGTACTTTTCATGGTTTCTCACTTTTTTTAATAACTCGATAGCTCATTTCTTTTTATTGTTGAATAATATTCCATTGTCTGTACGTACCACAGTGTATCCATTCACCTACTGAAAGACCTCTTGTTTGCTTCCAGTTTTGACAATTATGAAGAAAGCTGCTGTGTATGCATTTGTGGGCAGGTTTTTGTGTGGACATAACTTTCAACTAATTTGGGTAAATACCAAGGAGCATGATTGTCGGATTGTATGGCAAAGTGATGTTTAGTTTTGTAAGAAACTGTCAAACTGTCTTCCAAAGTACCTGTATTAGTTTGCATTTTTTCCAGCAATGAATGTGAAAGTTCTGTTGTTCCACATCCTCGTCAGCATTTGATATTGTCAGTCTTCTCGATTTTAGCCATTCCAGTAGATGTGTAGGGATAGCTCATTGTTGCATTTCCTCTCTTCTAAAAAAAAAAATATATATATATATATATATATATATACATATATATATATATTTATATATTTATATTTACTTATTTTTAAAGATTTTATTTATTTATTTGACAGAGAGAGAGAGATCACAAGTAGGCAGGGAGAGAGGGGGAAGCAGGCTCCCTGCTGAACAGAGAGCCCGATGTGGAGCTTGATCCCAGGACCCTGAGATCATGACCTGAGCCGAAGGCAGAGCTTTAACCCACTGAGCCACCCAGGCACCCCTAAAAAAATATATATATATTTAAAGATTTTATTTATATACATGACAGAGATCACAAGTAGGCAGAGAGGCAGGCAGAGAGAGAGGGGGAAGCAGGCTCCCTGCAGAGCAGAGAGTCTGATGCGGGGCTCGATCCCAGGACCCTGAGATCATGACCTGAGCCGAAGGCAGAGGCTTTAACCCACTGAGCCACCCAGGCACCCCACCAACACTTATTTTTTAGTTTTAATTTATTTTGTATTAATAATCTTTACACCAGTGTGGGGCTCAAACTCATGACCCCAAGATCAAGAGTGGCATGCACCACCCACTGAGCCAGCCAGGCACCCCTTGTTATTTCTTTTTGATACTAGCCATTCTGACTGATACGTCATTGTGGTTTTGATTTGTATTTCCCTGATGATTATCAATGAGGATGAGCATCTTTTCATGTGTCTGTTGGCCATCTATATGTCTTCTTTGGAAAATGTCTATTCAGATCCTCTGCCTACTTTTTAATCAGATTATTTCCTTTTTGGTGTTGAGTTGTATAAATTCTTTATATATTTAGATATTAGCCTCTTACCAGATATATCATTTACAGATCTCTTCTCCTGTTCCGTAGTGCCTTTTTGTTTTGTTGATCATTCCCTTTGCTGTGTAAAAGCTTTTTTTTTTTAATTTAAAATTTTTAAATTTTGTTTGAGGCTGGCTAGAAACTTTATTTGGTTTGATCTTATCTTTCTATTTGGCATAATACTTTCTTTTGCATGGATTTATATCATATTTGTCCTACCACGGTAGGGGATTGGGGGTATGAAAATAAACTCAAAAATATAAAATGTGATTAATGGGACCTGATATATAAGTTACAGAAAAGTGATAATCATATTATTACTTCTGTGAATAAAAATATCTGAATCACTGGCTTGGTAAGTGAGTTAATTTGTCTCAACATTTGACTCTTTTAATTGGTGGGGCTCTGTGGGTCTCTGTTTCATACCATCTCATCAGGTCAGAGCAGATAATCTCCGGGAAAATTCTCTGATCAAGACAAGGCACTTCAATAACTACTTTTCTGTAGAACTACAAACAGGTGCCAAAGCCTCATTTAATTGTTACCCGTACTTCTCAATTTCTTTTCTACGTTTTTCCCCTTCTCACTCTAACATATCTTGTTGGTATTTCCCTTTCTTTTAGGTTGCAGTTGTTCTGATGGATACCCAGGGGGCATTTGACAGCCAGTCCACTGTGAAAGATTGTGCCACCATCTTTGCTCTAAGCACCATGACTAGTTCTGTTCAGGTATCGCCACTTGATTAAGATAAAAGTTTGCAGAGGAAATAAGACAAAGGGGGAGTACATCTGTTTTCAGTTGTTCTGTTATCAGAATGCGTAGGTGATGTGTAAATGTTCTTTTTAGGCTATAGAAACAAGTTAAGCTCAAGAAAGAGCTTTAACTATTTTTCCAGTTCAGTTATAAGTATGTATAAGATACTCCAAGAAAAGTCTGGAAAGTGGAAATCGAATTTACTTTAGTACACAGAAAATGGAGATTTGGTGAGAACTTAGGAAAACTGATTTTAAGCTGTAAAGGAAGAATTAGGTCATTTCAAAATTATATGCATAGTTTTCCAAAAGACAGATAATATTGCTGTTTGAACAGACCTCGTGTTCTTACGTGTAAACCTTTAGTTGTACAAAGCTTCTTTTCAGTGCTTTAGGCTTATTTGGGATTCCTTTGAAGTGAAGCTAGAGTGGTTATCAATCTGGATTTTTGTTTTCTAGATTTATAATTTGTCCCAGAACATTCAGGAAGATGATCTTCAGCAGCTACAGGTATATATTCATCATAACAATTTAATGTCATAATGTGTCATTTAAAAGTTTTAAGACCAAGGGAAATTTTACAGCTGAATAGGTTTAGTAATGGATTGGACTATGGGGGAAGGTTTTTGGCTCACAGCGGTCTTGCACCCTGTTACTGCGGGATAATCGGGGAAGGCCTTACTGAGTTGAGCACAGAACCCAAGAAAGTGAGCAAGTAAGTCCCGCAGTGTATCTGGGGAGGAAGTGGTATAGGAGAAGAAAGACCTGAACTGGAGGGTGCTTGGCAGGATCGAGGAACAGCACGGAGGCCAGTGGTTAGGACTAGGAGGTATGACAAGAGGAGGCGTGTGTGTGTGTGTGTGTGTGTGTGTGTGTGTGTCTGTCTGTCTGTCTGTCTGTCTGTCTCTACACGATGGGAAGGGACTCTAGGAGAGGGAAAATCTTAAGCAGACTCCATGCTGAGTGCGGAGCCGGATTTGGGCCTCGATCTCACAGCCCTGAGATCATGACCTGAGCCAAAAATCAAGAGTCAGGCTCTTCACCACTGAGCCACCCAGGTGCCCTGTGACAGGAGGAGGCTTAGTGATTAAGTCAGAGAGGCATTTAGGTCCTGTTGATGCTTGACCTTTGCCAAGGGCTTGGGCTTTTCCTCTGGGGGATGGATATAGGAGCCATGTTTTGAGGAGTGAAGTGACGTTATTTGAGCAGAGGATCACTCTGGCTGTTTAGATATTTAGGGACAGGTGTGCATTCAGTGAAGCTATTGCAAAAATCCAGGTGAGGCTATGAATCAGTATTTATAAAATGCCTAGCATTATGTGCCTAAAAAAGAGTATGTGTTTAATAACTGTGAGCCATTATTTATTATTACTACTACTACTACTACTACTACTACTAGTCATTGCCTTTGTTATCCATGCAGCAGTTCTTACATGTTATTCCTGTAAAATACTCTTTCATGGGTATTCCAGAGTTGAATGCAATTCTTGGGATGCTTTTCTGATCACATTTGTCCCTTTGACATTCAAGAAAACATATCAGCATACAAAGCAGTAAGGGTGTCGTTTATGGGGATTACTTTGAGTAAGTTGTAATTTATATTCCTTTAAAAAACAAAGAAAATAATTCCTCAACTTTGACTTGTACTTTATAACTAGCGGTCCTGCTTTTGGTGCCATGACTCAGGGGTTGGGAGCTGTTGTTCCTGAAACATTTCCAGCAACACTTGAGTTTGACACCTTTTCACCTGAAACTTCTTTCTAGGTTCCTTTGCATGTTTTTTGAGCACCTAGCTCGTAGGAGGCAGTGGACCCCGTGCTGTAGACACGCTCATGTTTGAAGTGATGTAATTCTTTACGGATCGTGTCATCAGTCGGTGAGAGGTCCTCATGAGTAGGCCTGGGTGATGAGGGCTGCCATAACAAAATACCACAAACGAGGGGGCTTGAGACAACAAAACTTCCGGTCTCACAGTTCTGGAGTCCGATAGTCAGAACTCAAGCTGTCTGCGGGGCCACACCCTTTCTGAGCCTGTAGGGAAGGGTCCGTGCTTGCCCCTTCCTCGTTCCTGCTGGTCTGCGGGCCGACCTTGGCCTTCCTTGGCCTTAGCTGTAGGCCTTCAGTCTCTGCTTCTGTCTTCCCTCTGCGTGTCTCTTTGTCTTCACATTGCATTCTTCTCCCTGTGTCTGTGTGACTTTTTCTTTTCTTTTTTTTTCTTTTTTAAAGACTTTATTTATTTGACAGAGAGAGATCACAAGTAGGCAGAGAAGCAGGCAGAGAGAGGGGGGAAGCAGGCTCCCCGCTGAGCAGAGAGCCCGATGCGGGGCTCAATCCCAGGACCCTGAGATCATGACCTGAGCTGAAGGCAGTGGCTTTAACCCCCTGAGCCACCCAGGCGCCCGAAGTTTTTTAGATTTTTGATAGAAAATATTGTGCGTATAAGCATGAGGTCAAAGTCAGGAAGGAGTGTTTAGCTAACTGCTCCTAGTGAAACATGCTACTGTTTCTGCAATGAGAGGCATGACTGATTCATGAAATGGGGTAAATAAAGCTTACAAAAAGCCTCACGTCTGTTGAAGAGAGGTTTTCCTTCAAAGGAGTTTGCCACCTAACTTAGGTTTTTAGAGCTTTTTGGATTTCAGAATTACAGAGAGAGAGAGATCATGTGTTTTGTATAGTTTTGTATGTGTTTTGTTTTGTTTATATATAGTATATGCATTAGGTACTTTCTTAAGCATCATTTTATATTGTTTTAACAAAGTAACACACATGTACACACACGCGTGCACACACACACAGTTTAAAAGTCAGTAGTATTGTGATGTTCATAATAAAAAAGAACATCTTTCTGACCTCCTTCCTTTCTTCAGAGGCAATCACTTGCCCTTTGGGCTGTGTCTTCTGCTATTTGCTTCTAAATTTTTCAAGAACATACTTATGCTACTCCTGGATTTTTACAATTGAAATAGTAATAATTTCTTGTATAAAATTAGGGGTTAGCATCTTAACCTTACTCTCCCACCCTCACCCACAGCTTCCTCTCCCTCATCCTTCCAACAGATCACAATTTTTGGCTAAAAAAGTATTTGTAGTTGCCTTATTATATGGGTATATTTATATGTTCTTTCCCACTGAGGTTTCTTGTTAATTATGATTGTATTTCTTGTAATGAATTAACTGTATCATGTTTTTTGCTAGCTTAGTTTTCTGTGTGCTTATCACTGATGTATTCAAGAGATAGACTCCTAAAACCTCTCAGTATTGTCCTCATACTTCAGGTTGTTTCTTTTTTCCCTTGGGGAGGCATCACTCTTGGGCACTGTGTTCGCCTCTTCTACTCTGGACTCCCTCCTTTAGTCCTGGTGCACAGCTGTCCCACTGGCAATTTCTTTCTTTTAAAAAAATTTATTTACTTTTTTCCCCCCTGTGATGAAAATATTTAAGATCTACTCTCTTTGCAACTTTTAAGTATTAACTATAGTCACCACGTTATACATTGTATCCCCATGACTTAAGTATTTTATAGCTGGAAGTTTGTACTTTTTTAAGATTTTATTTTTAAGTAATCTATACCTCCAATCTGGGGCTCAGACTTACAACCCTGAGATCAAGAGTCATATGCTCTTCTCACTGAGCCAGCCTGGTACTCCTGGGAGTTTATACTTTTAAAATCCTCTTCCCTTTTTTTCCCCTACCCTCACTCCATCTCTGTGTCCTTATGCTTGTTTGTTTTTTAAGTGTTTAAGTTTTTTTTTTTTTTTTCCAGATTCTACATATAAGGGTGTTTGCCTTTCTCCATTCTGACTTAGTAAGACTTAGTATATTGCCCTCAAGGCCCATCCATATTGCTGCAGATGGCAGGATTGCCTTCTTTTTTATGGCGCATAATTTTCCACTGAATATATGCACAATATTTTCGTATCCATTCATCCACCAGTGGACACTGAGGTTGCTTCCATATGTTGGCATTTGTGAATAAAGCTGCATTGACCATGGGGGTGCATATGTCTTGAGTTACTCTTTACCCAGAAGTGAAATTGCTGGATTGTATGGTAGTTTCATTTTTAATTTTTTAAGGACCCTCCATACTAGTTTTCATGATAGTTGGATCAATTAAATGTCTGCCAACAGTGGACAAGGGTTCCTTTTTTTTTTTTTTAAAGATTTATTTATTTGAGAGAGAGAGACAATGAGAGAGAGCATGAGAGGGGAAGGGGTCAGAGGGAGAAGCAGACTCCCTGCTGAGCTGGGACTCAATCCTGAGACCCTGGGATCATGACCTGAGCTGAAGGCAGTTGCTTAACCAACTGAGCCACCCAGGCGCCCAAGGGTTCCCTTTTTGCCACATTCTCACCAACACTTAATATTTTTCTTTTTGATAAATATTCATTCAAATAGGTGTGAGGAGGTATCTCATTATGGTTTTTATTTTCATTTCCCTGATATTATTGATAGTGAGCATCTTTTCATGTACCCATTGGCCATGAAATGCCAAATGGGTATATCTTCTTTGCAAAATGTCTATTTAGATCCTCTGCCCATTTTTAATTGGATTGTGGGTTTTTTGTTTTTTGTTTTTTCTATTGAGGTGTGTGAATTCTTTATATACCGTGGCTATTAACCTTATCTGATAAATGATTTTCAGATATTTTCTCTCACTTGGTAGGTTGCTTTTTCATTTTGTTAGTGGTTTTCTTTGCTGTGCAGTTTTTTAGTTTGATGTGTTCCACTTGTTTATTGTGGCTTTTGCTGCCTTTGCTTTTGTTTCCAAATCCAAAAAATTGAGACTTAACATCGAAAAGCTTACTGCCTATGTTTTCTTCTAAGAGTGTTACGGTTTCAGGTTTTATGTTCAAGTTTTTGATCCACTTTGAGTTAATTTTTGTGTGTGGTGTAAGAAAGTGGTCCAGTTTCACTCCTTTGTATGTAGCTGTCCAGTTTTCCCAGTACCATTTATTGATGAGACTGTCCTTGACTCATTGTATATTCTTGGCTTTCTTGTCATAAAGTCAGTTGATCATATATGCAGGGGTTTATTTTTGGGAGAATAGAAAGGTATTCTGTTCCATTGATCTGTGTCTCCGTTCTTGTGCCAATATCATACTGTTTTGATTATTATACCTTTGTAATATAGCTTGAAATCAGGGCCTGGGAATTTCTTTTCAGTTCCTTTTGCTGTTGGATCCTATTTGATCTTTTGTTTATTCCCTCTCTCTTTTTTTTGAGGGGGAGGTTTATTCTCTTCTTAATTCTAAACATTCTTCACTATCTTTCTGAGAAAGGATAGAATGGATACATAGGAGATAACTTTTTTGAGTTCTTGTAAGTCTGAGAATATTTTAATTTTATCCTAGAATTACAGAATTTTATCTTTTAGAATTGAGGGCATTGCTTCATTGCCTTCTAGCTTCCAGTGTTGCTGCTGAAGTCCCACACCATCTGATTCCTGATCCTTTGTATGTGACCTTTTTCTATCTGAAGCTTTTAAGATTTATTCTTGGCATGAATTTTCATGGTAATGTACCTTAGTGTGGGCTTTTTCTTCATTCTTTGTAAATGTATATGTTCAGAAAGATAAAATGTTGCAGCTGTTGCACCAAGAAGAAACAGGATGCTATTAAAAAGCAACATTCAGAAAACCAGCAAAAGCTTGGAAATGAACACTATGTCAGTAAAATTGGAAACTTGAGTAGAGAAGGAGGTGGAAGCTAAATTGGAGAAAATCTCCCTGGCGGGCTGAATGAAAGGACAGAATGGAAGTCAGACCCGAGGGAGGAAGTGAAGCAGAGAGAGAAGAGCAGGGCGGCGGCGGAAAGAAGAGGGAAAAAGGGAAGAGGAGGAGAGGGCAAGGTGGAGGAGAGGGACAATGGGAGGGCACAGCAAACAAGGTAAATTTGAGCATCAGTTCAGGAGAGGTTGCGTCTACTAATAATGAGAGATGTTTTAGTAAAACATAACCGAAAATAGAGGGAAAGAAATTATAAAAGGAATAATTTAAGATGGTATTCTGGAATTTGAAGGACACAAGTTTTTGTCTTTCTTGCTAGTAGCTTTTCTCAAAGGTCTGGTGTCCTTGGCCATGTGTATTTAAGAGTGAGCTGTTAAAAATCTGGCTGGGACCTTGGTAAGAGGGCCGACTTTGTGACTGCTTTGGATCACAGTGACATGACTGTATTTTGTTGCAACCTCTGAATGTCTGTTTGCAACCTGTTCTGGGGCTGTCATTTTCCCCAGAGAAGAATTCTTTAAACTCCTGTCTGGGTGGGTAGAAGCTTGCTGTGGCTCCAGCAGGATGATGGGAGGCTGAGTCTCACTGGTCAGTATGTAGACCTTGACCTAAGTGCCCATTTCCAGTAAAGTAGGGGACTTACCTTACTCCTCTCAGCTGAGGTATCAAAGTATCACTTGGTATTAAAGTGTAACTTCTTTCTGGTTTATCCCCTCCAGACAGTACACTTCCCATCTCCTGTGGGGGCAGGAAGAGGATTCGGAGCACAGGGAGGGAGCAGGATTTGGGAGTGTAGGTGCTCTCTCCAAAGACCTTGAACCGTTTTAGTTGTTAGCCCTGCTCCTTCACCCTCTCCTTTACAGTGGCTGGTGCTTCTGATTTCTGAGCCTTTCGGGGATTCTGCTGAGAGAATCTGCTTGTTTCTTGTTGGCCTGTCTGTCACAGATAAGGCAGAGAAAGCCAAGACCTGAGATAGTTTTCACTTGTCTGTTTTCCTTCCAGAGTGATCTAGACAACTCTTCTTTGTTGCCATATCATTTCTCATCCCCTTTGTCCTGTGAGTTTATAACTTTTCAAACTTCACTTTGCTATATTTTTAGTGAGAGGCTTCATGAGGACATAGAGATGAATGTCTGTAAACCCTGACCTTAGGGAATTTGGTCATTTGGTCCTTTGCCTGGTGTACACGCTCTTGGCCAAGGGCTCCTCCTGCTGCCAGAGATGCAGCAGTGCAGGAAACAGACCAACATCCTTGCCCTCCTGGAGCGCAAATTCTAGTAGTGAAGACAGAAACTAATCAAAATAAGTAAAGATATAGTAGGTTAGATAGTGAGACGGGTAGGAAAGATATTTAAAAGAGATGTGGAGTAAGAAGAATTGTGGGGAAACTTGTAATCGTTGAGACAGATGGTCGGGAAGGCTTCTGTGAGAAGGAGCCATTTTGAGTGAAGACCACAAAAAGTGAGGGAGCGGACTGTGCCATTATCTGGGGGAGAACCTTACAGGCAGAAGGAGTTGGAACAAAGGCTCTAAGGCAGCAGTGTGCCCAGCGTATCCGAGGAAGAGTGAGGAGGGCCAGGGAGGCCAGATCTCCCTGGAAGGGACTGGCTTTTCCACTATGAGGTTGGAGGGTTTTAAGCAGAGGCATGATGTGCTCTAACTGACTTTATACTAGAGCCATCATGACTGCTGTCCTGGGGATAGTCTGGGGACGGAGCAACAGCCGAGGCAGGGAGACCGGGTCGGAAGCCTTTGTAATATTCCAAGCCACGTGGAAGCTGTGAGCGATTGGATTCTGGGTTTGCTAATGAATTGGGATATGGAATGTGAGACAGAGGAATAACATTGTTTTAAGGTTCATGGCTCTCCAGGCTTTTGAAACTGTAGAACTTTGGTCTCATAAGTAGCACTGAGTCTGTTAAATGAATTCTTTACTAAATAACAGCCATAGAAATACTTTAAATAATTTTGCCTAACAAACCACTAACTCTTCTTTTTTAAAGCTCTTCACAGAATATGGTCGTCTGGCAATGGATGAAATTTTCCAAAAACCCTTCCAGGTAGAATGCTAACTGTAAATGTAATTCGTGTCTTTGTTTTATTTATTTATTTTTTAAGATTTATTTATTTTAGAGGGTGTGCATGCGAGTTAGGGGAGGGTAGAGGGGGAGAGAGAGAATCTCAAATAGACGCGCTGCTGAGCCCCACATGGGGCTTGATCTCATGACCCTGAGATCATGACCTGAGCCAAAACCAAGAGTTGGATGCTTAACCAGCTGAGCCACCCAGGTGCCCCTCATGTCTTTGTTTTAGTTCGGAGATAAGCAAACCGTAGCCCACAGGCCAGATCAGGCGGCTAGCTGCCTGTTTTTATATGACCTGTGAATTAGGAATGGTTTTTATATTTTTAAATGGTTGAAATAAAAAAAGCAATACTATTGGGGCACCTGGGTGGCCCAGTTGTTTAAGCATATGCCTTTGGCTCAGGTCATGATTCTCCTAGGGTCCTGGGATCGAGTCCCACATCTGGCTTCCTGCTCAGCAGGGAACCTGCTTCTCCCTCTCTTCCCCTCCCCCCTGCTCAAGCGCTCTCTCTCTCTAGCTTGCTTGCTCCCTCAAATAAATAAAATATTAAAAAAAAAAGTACTATTTCATGACATGTATAAATTAGCTGTGGACACTGACATTTAAATTGCAGATAAAATTTTATTGGAACGCACCTACACTCATTTGTCTATAGCTGCTATTTTTTTTTTTAGATATTTTATTTATTTATTTGAGAGACAGCGCGCACAAGCAGGGGCAGAGGGAGAAGTGGACTTCCCTACTGAGCAGGGAGCCTGATGTGGGATTTGATCCCTGGACCCTGAGATCATGACTTGAGCTGAAGGCAGACACTTAACCAGCTGAGCCACCCAGGGGCCCTGCATAGCTGCTGCTTGTTACAATAGTCTGAGATATTTACTCTTAGGTCCTTTACGAAAAAGTTTTCTGGCCCCTGCTTTAGCCAGTTGTTTCACAAAGATGAGAATGCATAGTAACCTCAATGAGATTAGAGGAGCTTTAAGTATTATTATTTATTATTTAGTTTTCCTTTCTAACATTAAAAGTAGATCTGATTTCATGATTAGCTGTACCATGTTGTTTTCTTGTCCTTTACCACATTCCTCATGCTTGCCTTTATTTATTTAT
This sequence comes from Potos flavus, assembly GCA_028534135.1. Taxonomy (NCBI): domain Eukaryota; kingdom Metazoa; phylum Chordata; class Mammalia; order Carnivora; family Procyonidae; genus Potos; species Potos flavus. Next base: position 89,517,134 of record CM052884.1, on the reverse strand, counting down.
TTATTTTTAAAGATTTTATTTATTTATTTGACAGAGAGAGATCACAAGTAGGTAGAGAGGCAGGCAGAGAGAGGGGGGAAGCAGGCTCCCCGCTGAGCAGAGAGCCCGATGCGGGGCTCGATCCCAGGACCCTGATATCATGACCTGAGCCGAAGGCAGAGGCTTTAACCCACTGAGCCACCCAGGCGCCCCTCATGCTTGCCTTTAGAGCAGAGCCCTGAATTTAACATCTTCTCCTCAATCTCTTCCTTCCGCTCTTATCAACCCATGGGAACAAAAATAGCCGATAGGATATATTCACTTCACATTTGACTTATACATGTCCTTCTAGTATTTATAAGGTTTCTAAGACTTTACAGAATAAATAAATCCTTCACAATTTCTTGCCCCCTTTGAAAAAGCTGGCTCTCTGCAAAGAAGTATTTCACTTATGTTGAAAATGAATTTATGCAACCTTATAATATGTTCTGTTCTTTTCCTAAATAGACACTGATGTTTTTGGTTCGAGACTGGAGTTTCCCTTATGAATACAACTATGGACTACAGGGAGGGATGTCCTTTTTGGATAAGCGTCTACAGGTAAGTAGAAATATAATCTTCTGAGGAATTCCTACAAGGAAAGTAGTAGTAACTTTCTCATTTGCCTTTAGCTGTAGTATTTAAAGCAGATTATGGAAAATTCTATTAAGTGTGTTAAATACTTATGAATATTAGCGCACTAGTGGTATTTACAGAGGAGTGAAGAGCCTGGGTATGGAGCGCACAGGGATTGCAGGGAAGGACTCTGGCTTTGAAGGACTTTTGAAGGACTCCTGACTCTGGCCCAAGCTTTGATCGTGGTTTCTGTTTCACATTTTGCACCAGGTTCTATATGTGCCTTTAGAATATCATATTCAGAACTTTAGTTCTGTTGTTCTTCGAAATTCTTACTTGGTTTGGCGCGGGTATAAACAGGCTTAGCTTGCTCTCCAAAATTAAAATACAGGAGTCCTTTGTCAATCACTAATAACTAGTTAGATCCTCCTTCGTGTCCACAAACCTTCCCTTGTTCTTCCGAAGTGTTGCGCAATACTGTTTAAGAAACTCTGTAGTCCTTGTTCTTTGGCTGCTATGGGAGCCAAACTGGTTAATCAAATGTATGCATTTATGGCTTCTAGGATTCTGAGTTTTCTTATTGGATAAAACTTAGGCTGCTATGATCCATCTGAGTTGGGAAATCTTTCCTTTGTCCTATCTAGTGGTTCCCAGTGAAGAAAAACAAATGGTCTTTTGTAAATTGTTGGTCTTCTTTGGCAGGTAAAAGAACATCAACACGAGGAAATTCAGAATGTCCGAAATCACATTCATTCGTGCTTCTCCAACGTCACCTGTTTTCTCCTACCACACCCAGGACTCCAAGTGGCCACAAGCCCTGACTTTGATGGGAAATTGAAAGGTGTGTTACAAATGATGTTACTTTAGAACTGTGATTCAATCTTTGGAATTAAATCGTGAATAGAGATTGTCAATTATGGATCCAGTGAATGCTGAAGAGGAACAGCATGTTAACTTAGAGAGAACGGTATTTAGAGTCCACTTTAGTTTTTGCTTCTGCCTTGCTGTGACCATTAGCGTTCACCTTAATTTTTCCATCTGAAATGGTGGTGGTCAGATTCATTAATGATCTTTCTAAGAGGCCTGTTGTAATTACTGGCTTACAAGAGAAAAGTGCTAAAGAAAGAAACACTAAACATTGGTCAGCTGATACTTATCAAGTACAATTAAGTGTCCAAAGGAAGGGAACGCGATGCACAGCATGGCTGTGTTTTTTCATCTTTGTGATTAGCGCAGAGCCTGGTGCCGGGTCATATGTACGTATCAGGAAGTGTTGACTAGGTGGCATCTTAGAGAAATTAGAGTCGGGACTCTTGGATTCCATTCTCTTATTTTTGTTCCTTATTCATTAAAACCTTGAGTCATGTAATGCCCAGCCTTCAGTTTACATGTGTTAAACTAGCACCTTTGTTTATAAACTTACCTGAGCTTATCAGGTTCCCAGTACAGTAGCAATAAAAACAGCTGCCATTTCTCAAGGCTCCGCTGTATTTCCCACCGTCTCTTTTTGGGCTGCTATAACAAAATGCCATACACTGGGTGGTTATCAACAACAGAAATTTATTTCTCATGGTTCTGGAGGCTGGAAGTCCAAGGTCAGGGTGCCAGCACGGTCAGGGGAGGGCTGTCTTCCTGTTCTCAGACTTCTGGTTGTACCGTCATGCGTGGAAGGGCTAGGGAGCCCTGTGGGGTCTCTTTTAAAACCGTACTAGTGCCATTCACAAGGGTTCTTCCCTGTGACCTAATCACCCCTCAAAGGCCCCACCTGCTGATACCATCGCCTGTAGGAGTTAGGATCTCCGCATACAAATTTGGCGGGGACACAAACATTCAGACCATAGCAGCAGTGCTGTGCTAGTTTACTTTCCTACCTCATGCTCCCAGTGCTTCCATAAGCTGGTACTGTCTCCTTTATCTCACAGATGAAGAAACTGGCTTAGGAAAGTTAAGGAACTTGCTCAAAGTACTCCGTTAACTGTGGGGGGGGGG
>CM052884.1:89480730-89514051 GCA_028534135.1 Potos flavus | reverse complement strand
TAGGTGATGTGTTCCTTTAGGCTTTTAACACTCTTATTAGACTATTAGACATACCTTTACCACACCTAACCTCGAGTTTGTTCATCACTGGGAGGGGAGGTGTCCAGGGCATTCCTAGATGAGGCTGCTGAGGAGGGGGTGGCTTCAGCGACTTCCTCGTGCACTTGAGCCTCAGTGTGCTCTCAGGTCATTGGGTATAAACATACAAAAAGGCATTTCTCTGTATTTTCAAGCATTTTAATGTTTCAAATATTGTTTTAAAATTCACTTTTATGTTATTCCAGGAAATAGGAAGAGCTTTTTAACATTTTCTAACACCGACTTTTAAAATTTTGTATTACTGTCGGGTATGCATTTGTATCTGTTTCCTAGGACTGCCAACAAAGTACCACACACTGGGAGGCTTAGGACAGCAGAAATTTACTGCCTAACAGGTTTAGGAGACCAGAATTCGGAAATCAGGGTGTCCACAGTGATTCCTTCTGGAGGCTCTGAGGGAGAATCTGCTCCCAGCTTCTCTCCTAGCTTTTGGGGTTTGCTGGTGGGCCTTGGCGTCCTTTGGCTTGGAGCTGTGTGTGTCACTCTGGTCTCTGTCATCACATGGCCGCCTTCTCTCTGTGTCTCTGTGTTCTCTCCTCTTATAAAAGGACACTGCTATTTGGATTTAGGTTGCCCCCTAATCCAGTATGATCTCGACTAGTTGCATCTGTAAATTTGCAAGGTCATGTCCTGAGATTCCAGGATGACACGCATTTTGGGGGATACTGTTCAACCCTGTGTGTATTTAAATATGTATAGCTTATCACTAAATATTCAGGGTGCTAATTTTCCTATTATATTTATAAAATAGGGAACAAATTCTATATAAGCAGCTGTTAGTGTCATAATTATGTACTATTTGTTTCCCCTCATCCATCATTGAACTTTAAAACACATTTATGGATGGGTTAAAACCTTACTCTTTTTTTTTTTTAAAGATCTTATTTATTTATTTGACAGAGAGAAAGAGATCACAAGTAGGCAGAGAGGCAGGCAGAGAGAGAGGGGGAAGCAGGCTCCCTGCTGAGCAGAGAGCCTGATGCGGGGCTCGATCCCAGGACCCTGAGATCATGACCTGAGCCGAAGGCAGAGGCTTAACCCACTGAGCCACCCAGGCACCCCTAAAATCTTACTCTTACATGAAAAGGCAAGTCCAAAGGAAGAAGTACAAATGGTCAGTATATACTCATGAAAATATGTCTAGCATCACAATAATTGAGCAAGTGCAAATGTATTGGTACAAATTCATAGTCTTTATGGGTCAGTCTCAGAATTTAAAATGTTTACATCCTTTGATCTAGTATTTCACTTTTAGGAAAGTATCTTAAGGAACTATGCAAATAAGTAGAGAAAAATATATGGACAAGGGTATATATTACTGTAGCATTATTATAATAGGGAATAATTAGAAACAAATGGGTGTTCTTGAGGAATTGGTTAAATTATGATACATTTGCACTTTTAAAAGTTTATTTTAGAAGTTATTTAAAGTCTTTTTTTTTTTTAAGAGAGCAGGGAGGAAGGGCAGAGGGAGAGGGAGAGAGAGAATCTTAAGCAGGCTCCGTGCTCATTGCAGAGCTTGATGTGGGGTTCCATCTCATGACCTTGAGATTATGACCTGAGCTGAAATCAAGAGCCAGATGCTTAACCAACTGAGCCACCCAGGTGCCCCTATTCAAAGTCCTTTAAAAGATGAAGTATAGATGAATCTATCTGTGTTTACACAGATGTCTATGACATATTATTAAATGTGAAAAGGTTGCATAGTAGCGTATGTTGTATGATCGTATTTATTTAAAAATGTACATTTATAATTATGTTTATAAAAGAAAAGATTTAAAAAAAATTTCCTTTTTTGCTTTACTTTAAAAATATTTAGGCGCCCCTGGGTGGCTCAGTTGGTTGTGTCTGCCTTCAGCTCAGGTCATGATCCTGGGGTCCTGGGATCAAGCCCCATGATGGGCTCCTTGCTCGTGGGGAGCCTGCTCCTCCCTCTTCTCCCTCTCCCTCTGCCTGCTGGTCCCCCTGCTAGTGCTCATGCACTCTCTCAGTCAAATAAATAAAGTCTTTTTAAAAATATATATATATTTATAGTCTGCCTTGTGTGTCTGTTTCAGGAACTGTAGTCATTAGGAGGATTGTTTATAAAGAATTCTTATCAGCTCTGCAAAGGTTTGTGTACTTTTTAGGGGCTTTGCAGATGGATATTTTGTAATTTTAGGGAACCTTTTAAACAGGGTTTGGAGGGTTTTGAGTGAAGCATAAATTGGATGCAAAATTGCAAACAGTTAGTGGCTTGGAGTATTTGGCAAGTGCTTGCTTGAGAACCACATAAACTTTATCGTGGGGGACCTGTAACTGGAGCCGATGTATTTTTCAGAGTTAAAGAAAATGCCTACATGTTGTCTTTTCTCAGGTATATACTTGTATGATGACTTGGTTGAGATCCTGCAAGCCCATTCCATATAATCCAGAAAAGACAACATTTGGTTGAGAGCAGTTAGGGCTAATCCACAAAAAGGACCTTAATGTAACTGCTGTAGAACATTTAAATTTAATAAGAGTTACATTTTCTGCAAATGTTTTTTAGGTACTTCAGGGATTATTTTAGTGGTTTTATTTTGCTGTATTTTTTTTTTTTTTTTTTTTAAAGAATGACCATTTATTCAGAGGGGAACAACTTGCCAAACACAATCTTAGTTTTGGTATAATCGCTGCTCAACTGCTGCTTCCTGTTAGCTATATTAGCTCACTTTTGAGACCCTTTCATCAGACACAGATGACTCTGTCATCATCATAAAGAAAACTGGCATCTTTGTATTTTCTAGAGCAGAGAGACCTAATGCAGTAACCACTGAGTTGTTTAGCTAGAAATTAAACAGAAGAGTTTGTAGGGCATGATCTTCTTTGACACCATGAGATTTTGAGATTGTCAGGAGGTAGTTCTTGTCAGTTCTGAGTCTAAAACTAGTGTTTTGGTACAGCCTTTATAGAAGCATTAATAGCTAAGGGTCTATTAAATTTGGGTAAAATCGAATATAGGAACAATCTGTGGTGTCTAGATTGTGCTAGTTTCTTGAGTGAAATATTTTTGAAGTTCTTAAGTCTTTTAGTATGATAAAAGTTGAAACCGTAAAAAAAAGGATTTATTTTTGAGTAGGTAATGCATTAACATGTTTAAAATCCCCAAAAGGATTAAAAAGTTTTTTTGTTTTTTTTTTTTAAAGATTTTATTTATTTATTTGACAGAGAGAGAGAGATCACAAGTAGGCAGAGACACAGAGGGGAAGCAGGCTCCCTGCTGAGCAGAGAGCCCGATGCGGGGCTCGATCCCAGGACTCTGAGATCATGACCTGAGCCGAAGGCAGAGGCTCTAACCCACTGAACCACCCAGGTGCCCCATGGATTAAAAAGTTTTTAGTGAAAAGTCTCTTCCTTTTTTTAGGCTTCCAGAGTTTCTTTAATATTTGCAAGCAAATATAAATCTATACAGAATAGTATAATCTGTATACTGTATGGTTTTTCACCCCAAGTTATAAAGAATTTGTCCCACTTTTTTCTTGAAATTTTGTAGTTTTATTTTTCATGTTACAATTTATGATCCAGTTTAGATCCATCTTATTTTCTGAATGGTTACCCATTTGTCCCAGAAGTATTTATTGTATAGTCCAATACCCCTACCCCCCGATTGAAATGTCACCTTTATCATATATTAAGCCACTAATCAGTGTGTAATATGGGGATTAATCCCTTTTTAAAACTGATAAAGGCCGTACTTTGGCGCCATCCTGAGGAGACTATGGAATTAAGAGTATTTGGATGGGAGATTGGTACCCATTTGCTTAGGTGGGACAGATTAAAAAAACAAAAAAATTTTTGATGTCATGAGATCTTAAAATTGATCAGTTATTTAAGATGGAATGGGAATTAGAGATGAGAAGTACATGTTACTATTTAGAGAAATGTCATGTAGATTTTATGAGGCATAAGTAAATTCTACGTAGATTACAAAGTTAAATTATAAAAATTAAAGCGTGGGGGAAAATTTAATTTTATTAGACCTCTGGAATTGGGGAAGGACTCCTTAAAATTAGGAGAAATAGGGGCGCCTGGGTGGCTCAGTCGGTTAAAGCCTCTGCCTTTGGCTCAGGTCATGATCTCGGGGTCTTGGGATCGAGCCCCGCATTGGGCTCTCTGCTTGGCGGGGAGCCTGCTTCCCCCTCTCTCTGCCTGCCTCTATGCCTGCTTGTGATCTCTCTCTCTGTCAAATAAATAAATAAAATCTTTAAAAAAAAAAATTAGGAAGAATAAAAGAAATTGTCAAGGAAAAATGATACCGGTTTGAATACCTAATAGTATGCATATTAAAAAAAGACAAATTGGAGAAAATATTTCAGTGATAATAGTATACATAAGGATAGAGGATAGCATATTTGTTTACTTTGTGAAGAGTGACTATATTCTAAGATATAGGCCCCTGTATCCCCTGGTAGGGGAAAAGGAAATTAGTTTATGAACCAACATGGGAGAAAGTTTGGTCTAAATAGCAACAACAGAAATGAAAGCAAATTGAAATAATGAGCTACCATTAAATTTTAAAATGTACTGTTAGGTATCTAAAAGAATGCAAAAAAGTATTACATATATCAAAGGATACATAGAACTTATATATGTAAGATACAAAACCTCATATAATTAACATCAGAATTGGCAAATTTTTTCTGTAATGGACCAGATAGTAAATATTTTAAGTTTTGTGGGCCAGTTACTCATCTTTGCTATTACAACAAGAAAGCAGCCATAGACAATGCAAATGTGAAGACGTGGTGTGTTTGAAGAGAACTTTGACAGTTACAGTTAGCAGGCCGTATTTGGCTCAAGGGCTGTAGTCTCCTAGTCTGTCGTCTAGAACATTACCAGTGTGCTTCTATTTCCTGTACCTGTGTGCTTCCTCCCTATCCCATCTCCCTGCCTCCCCACAGAAATTACCACTGTTCTAAATAGTATGTGGCTAACTTGTATTTTCATTGTTTTATCTCTTTTTTTTTTTTAATTAAAAAATTTTAGGGGGGTCTGGGTGGCTCAGTCAGTTATGCGTCTACCTTCGGCTCAGATCATGATCCTAGGGACCTGGGATCGAGTTCCACATTGGGCTCCCTGATCAGTGGGGAGTCTGCTTCTCGCTCTCCTTTTGTCCTCCCCTCCCCCTCGTGCTTTCTCTCTCTATCTCTCACACTCTCTCAAAGAAATAGAATCCTTAAAAAAAAAGTTTTTTTTTAAGATTTTATTCATTTAGTTTAGAGCGAGAGGAGGGGCAGAGGGAGAGAGAGAGAGAGAATCTCAAGCAGACTGTACACTTTGTGCAGAACCCGACATCGGGCTCAATCCCACTACCCTGAGATCGTGACTTGAGCTGAAATCAAGAGTCGGACAGTCAAGCTGACTAAATTACCAGCCAGGCGCCCCTGAGTGTTTTATTTCTGAGATTATCTGTGTTACTGCATGTAGTTGAGCTCATTCACTTTCACTGTAGTATAATTGTGCCTTCTGCAAATATAACACAGTTTATTCTCATTGGAAATGTGAGCTTTTCTAGTTTCTTGCTATTATGAATAGTGCTGCAGACCTTTTAGTATATGTGGATATATGGGAGTCCCCCAAGGGTATGTGCTTTAAAAGCAGGATTCCTGGGTGTTAGAATTTGTATATTTTCATCTTTACTGGATAATGCCAGCTTGTTTTCCAAAGTGGTTATTCCAATTTATGCTCCCTTCATCAGTGTATGTAGAAATTCCTGTTGATCCATATCCTAGGCAATGCTTAGTGTTATCAGACATGTAGTTTTTGCCAAATTAGTGATATAAAACAGTATGTCATTGTGGCCTTAAATTGCATTTCTCTGGTTACTAATGGGATTGAATATCTTTTCATATATTTATTTACATTTATGGTTCCTTTCCTCTGCAAATTCCTATTCATGCTTGTTCAGTTTTAGATTGGGTTTGTCTTTCTCTGCAATATATAGATCCTGTGTGTGTATTTTAAGATATGAATCTTTGTTAGTTATATGTTGCAGATATCTTTTCCCATTTCTGTCTTGTCTTTTTTTCTATGGTGCGTTAGTTTTAATGTGGTTGAATTCATTCACCTTTGATCTTATGTGGTGCTTTTTTAAGTCTTGTTTTAGAAAATCCTTTCCTTTCTCCACACACACACCTGCACACACACCTTGCTTTCTTTCTCTTTCAAGTATTGTCTTTCATATTCCACTGGGAATTAATTTTTATGTGTATGTGAAGTAGAGATCCATTTTCTATTTTTCTATACATACTACCAGTACTTTGACATCATTTATTGAATACTCTGTCTTCCCATTATTTATAATTTGTTACGTTTTTTAAAAATGATCTTCACTGGGGCACCTGCGTGGCTCAGTCTGTTAAGCGTGTGCCTTCAGCTCAGGTCATGATCCCAGAGTCCCCGGATCGAGCACCACATCGGGCTCCCTGCTCAGCGGGGAGTCTGCTTTTCCTCTCCCTCTGCCTGCTGCTCTGCCTACTTGTGCTCTCTCTGTCAAATAAATAAAATCGTAAAAACAAAAAAACCAAAAACGCTTTTCATTTGTGCAACTATCTTGGTAAACTATTATTTCTAGTAATTTATATGTAGATAGTAGGTATTGTCTATGTCACTTACGAAGAATGGAGTTTTTGCTTTTTTGCACATCACATTTTATATTTTTAAAGTTTGTTCTGGACCTGTAGGAAGATGAGGACCCTAGTGTGATGTTGAATAGAAGCAACGATAATGGGCCTCTTTAACTTGTTCCTGATTTTCCCTGCAGAGCGATAAATGCTTCTTCAGGGAGCTAGGGGCTTACTGACTTGGGACAATTCCAGACCCCTTTCAGGTTTCAACTTAATTTAGGAGTTAATTTTGCCCAAAGTTTAGCCCTCTCATCACCGTGAACGGCCTCAAATGAGCTGCAGCATCACGCATACTTAGTGTGGTGCTCTGGTCCAGTGCCCTCCTGCCCCCTGCTCAGCCCCTTGCTGCTGTCTGTACTTCCAGGTCCAGCAATGTAAGGGAGCAGATTTTATGCAGGATCTTGTAGGTTAGGAAGAAGGTCGCCTCAGATTCTCTAGTCCGTAATATGAAAGACAATAATAATAATATGGGGTATAAATTGGTACAGTCTTTCACAAAAACAATAGCAATATATAGGAACCGTGAAAAGGAAGGGGTATATTTTAAATGTTAATCATCATTATTTGGCTTTATGGGTTTTTTTTTATTCATTTTGAATGTCTTCCAGGAGTGTACATTGTCATTATATTATCTAGTAATTGCTTTTAGAGGACCATATATTCCAAGGAAAGAAGCTAAGGAAATAAAAGTAACCCGAAGATTTTTCTACAGAGATTCTTAATTTGTAATAGGAAAAATTTAGAAGGCACTTTTCTTTTATTCACTGCTCTGCCCCAACTCTTACAACAATGTCTGCCACAAAAAGGTTCTCAAAAACTGTTGAATGAATAAAATTGGAAATCAGAATGTCTCGGTTTTATATATCAGGTTACTTTCTTTTCAGCTGATGTTTGAATTAGTTGGGAACCTAAGAAGATTCCTTGTATTTTGATTCCCTAGTGTCTTCAGAGATGGACCAGCTAGTTCTCACTTTGAGGAAAGAGCGCTAATTAATGGCTCTCCTGAACCCTCAGTGGGAATTTTTTAGAAGCTGCAAAGGAGCTGTCATCTTTCCTGAGATAGTAGCCTTTTTTCGGGATGGCCCAGAGGGTCTTGAGGAGATAATAGAAAATAAATACCATGAGGAATAGGTGCTTCTACTTCTTTTAACATTAAAAAATGAACAACAGAAAAGCAAATGGATGATGAATAGTGATTTCTGATGGATCCAGTAGGGAGTGTGAAGGTGTGGTAAGAAAGAGAGGACTAGAAAGGTTGATAATTGATCTTTTTGAAGATTGTGTTAGTAAAATTCTTTAAAGAGTGAGATCTCTTGAAATACTAGGGAGTAGACTACATCCCCCAGAATGAAAACCAAGGGAAGGATATTCTGTGTTCTTTTGTGGACTAGGCAACCCTTAATCTCGAGAAGGTAAGGGAGACAGTACAGGTGCATACAGACAGAGGTCCGTCAGGAACGTGGTCATGGGCAGAAAGTGTCAGACATAGTTGGGGCTCCCGCCTCTCACTTTCTTTTTTCTTTTTCAAGATTTTATTTATTTGTCAGAGAGAGAGTGAACATGAGCTGGGAGAGGGGACAGTCACAATGAAGATTGTGCCAAAAAATAACATACTTCAGCATAAACAGGCAAGGAGACCAATAGTATTCTTTTTTTTAAGTCTTATTTATTTTAGAGAGAGACAGCACGTGCACAAGTGGGGGAAGGGGCACAGGAAGAGGAGCAGACTCCCTGCTGAAAAGGGAGCCACACGTACGTTCCATCCCAGGACCCTGGGATCATGACCTGAGCCGAAGGCAGACGCCTGACCCACTGAGCCACCTGAGCGCCCCTCCCTCCCCTCACTTTCAACTAGCAAATGTTAAAATAGTGAGATAGACTGAAGATTGCATTTTATGCCCAGCTTGGTTGAATAAACCCGTTTGGCTTACTGTTTTCTTCTTCATGGTTTTGTGAACAGATATTGCCAGTGAATTCAAAGAGCAGTTACAGATCTTGATTCCATTTGTATTAAACCCAGCTAACTTAATGGAAAAGGAGATCAATGGCTCAAAAGTCACCTGTCGGGGGCTATTGGAGTATTTTAAGGTAAATGTGGGTTTTCATTATCAAAATATTTGACTTTTGGTAAAACCGATCTAGGTTGTAAACTAACTTGAATTTTACTATTTTAAAGCTTAGGGACAAGTTTCGTGGGGGAGATGATGAGAGGCATTTTCAGAGCCTCCAGTGTCCTTCCAGGAGTGGGCCACTGGGTGGCAATATCGGTCTAAGAACCAAATGGATGTTCTTTGCACTTTCTTAGAGGAGTAATTACTGTGGCTAAAGGAAGATTGTTCCTCAAGGAAGATGGTGTGGACAGGAGGTGGTTAGGAAGTTGCCGTGAGTAGGAAGAGACGGCACCTAGATGTGAAATGGCTACTTCAAGGCGGACGGTCACTGTGCCCACAGGTAGTGGTGAGGCCAGTGTGCATGGGGAATCTGGTGGGACTCCTAGCCTTGCTAGGCTCGTGCTGCTTGAGAACAGTTTTAGTTAACTAAAAAATGCTAACATGCACTCAAAGGTGTGTTGTGTTTTGCTAATTCCTGGGTGTTGATCTAGGTCTTTAGGAAAATGCAGTTGTATGGTCACTTTCTAAAAATTAAAGTATGATTAAATGTGACAGAATCACATTTTTCACAATCGTTTTTATGTTTATATTCTAAGGCATATATTAAAATTTACCAAGGAGAAGATCTGCCTCATCCCAAATCTATGCTTCAGGTAAGGAGTTCTTTGACATCCTAAATGATACTGTTTGATACTTGTTGACCTATACACAAGAAGCCACATCCTTTGAGAATGTGGGGCTCCTGGGTGGCTCAGGCAGTTAGGCGTCCGACTCTGATTTTGGCTCAGGTTATGATCTCAGAGTCCTGGGAGTGAGCCCCGCGTAGGGCTCTGTGGTGAGTGGGGTGGTCTACTTGAGAATTCTCTCTCTCCCTCTCCCTGTGCCCTTTCCCCCACTTGTGCACGTGCTGTCTCTCTCTAAAATAAATAAGACTTAAAAAAAAGAATACTATTGGTCTCCTTGCCTGTTTATGCTGAAGTATGTTAATTTTTAGCATAGTCTTCATTGTGACTGTCCCCTGGGATTTTTTTTAATTTTTATTTTTTTAAAAGGTCTTATTTATTTATTTGACAGAGAGAGAGGGAGGGAGCACAAGCAGGAGGAGAGGCAGAAAGAGGGGGAAAAGCAGGCTCCCCGCTGAGCGGGGAGCCTGACATGGGGCTCGATCACGAGGGAACCAAGGCAGACGCTTAATTTACTGAGCCCCCCAGGCATCCTTGCCCCCTAGCTTTTTTGTGCGTATTCATGGGAGTACAGTTAAAGCAGAACGGCCCCTCACTGGGCCTGGTCTTCCCACCAAACATACTGTGGAGAGCACTGTTGTATTATAGCCAGATAGAATAGGCCCAGTTATCTTAGACAAATTATTGTCCTGTTACCTATTGTCTACATTAGTAGAACATGTCCTGGCATACCTATTTACTACTTACTGGTCAGGTTTTTTACTTTCAGTGACTTTTTTTTGTTTTAAAGATTTTATTTATTTATTTGACAGAGAGAGATCACAAATAGGCAGAGAGAGAGGGGGAAGCAGGCTCCCTGCCGAGCAGAGAGCCCGATGCGGGGCTCGATCCCAGGACCCTGAGATCATGACCCAAGCCGAAGGCAGAGGCTTTAACCCACTGAGCTACCCAGGCACCCCTTCAGCGACTTTTATTTACAACATTTTGCTATTTTCAAGATGTCATTTTGTTAACACACAATTTCTGCCTTTCATGTGCAGAACATAAGGCTGTTTACTGCCAAATGTTTTTTTTTTTTAATATTTTATTTATTTATTTGATAGACAGCGAGAGAGGGAACACAAGCAGGGGGAGTGGGAGAGGGAGAATCAGGCTTCCTGCTGAGCAGGGAGCCCAATGTGGGGCTTGATCCCAGCACCCTGAGATCATGACCTGAGCTGAAGGCAGACGCTTAACTGACTGAGCCACCCAGGCACCCCATGTTTATTTCTTTGGTAGCAAAACATTTTCACAAAAGAAGCTAGAGTTTGGAATTCACATAAAGATAAATTTTTCCCTTCTTTTTTGACCCACGTCTATTTCTTAACATTTAAAATTGAAGCAAAGGGAGTGGTATTTCTAGAAGTTTAATTGATAAAGACTCTGTGTATGAGGATTTTTTTGGCAGAAAATTTGGCAGAAAAGGAATATTTTATTTCATAAATTGGGCTATGTAGAAACCTAAAAAATGGCAGAAGTATCCTAAACAAGGAAGAATGCGACAGGGTGAGAGGACATTGGCACTTGGTTATTTATGGAAGAATGTTAAAAGAGGGGATTCAGAGTTTATGCTTTCCTTTCTTAAAAGGCCACCGCTGAAGCCAACAATTTAGCAGCTGCAGCATCCGCCAAAGACATTTATTACAACAACATGGAAGAGGTATGTTGGGCACGTGTCTTATTCTGACATATCACCTGGGCCTGTTGCTGACTTCGGAAGCCCAAACTGATCCTGTTTAATGTATCTGAAGGTGACGAGACAACACAGCTGTGTTCAGGTCCCCCTGGTAATTGGGGTCTTCTAGTTCTTTGCATTGCTAAGCAAGGCTTTCTTCTGGTGCAGTTAATGTCACCCTCCTTATTTCAGTGTACTTTTCAGAGGAAGTGAACCCAGACTTTTATCGGTCTTGGTCATCATTTTAAAGTTAATTTCTAATATCTTAAAATGTTCTGACTTTTTCAGTGTTTTCACTTGTTTCATTGGGCACTTGTTTTCAACGGGATCTTCAACACATTATGTCTTTATTCTTTTTAGGTTTGTGGGGGAGAGAAACCTTATTTGTCTCCAGACATTCTAGAGGAGAAGCATTGTGAATTCAAGCAGCTTGCTCTGGACCATTTTAAGAAGACCAAGAAGATGGGTGGGAAGGATTTTAGCCTTCATTACCAGCAGGAGCTGGAGGAGGAGATCAAGGAGCTCTATGAGAACTTCTGCAAACACAATGGCAGCAAGAATGTCTTTAGCACCTTCCGAACCCCCGCAGTGCTTTTCACGGGCATCGTGATTTTGTACATAGCCTCAGGTCTCACTGGCTTTGTTGGTCTTGAGGTTGTGGCCCAGCTGTTCAACTGTGTGGTTGGGCTGCTGTTAATAGCTCTTCTTACTTGGGGATACATCAGGTATTCTGGTCAATATCGTGAGCTGGGCGGAGCAATTGATTCTGGTGCAGCGTATGTACTAGAGCAGGTGAGTGGTGCCAGCTGACGAGGCTGCGGGTTGATAACGGACAGATGGTTGTGATTTTAGTGTAAAGTGTTTCCATTTGGAAGAGCTTCACAGTGAAAGAAGGCATGAGAAACTTCCCCTGGCCGTTTTTTGGTTTTTGATAGGCATTACGTTGTGTCATCCTTCTTTAGAATATTAATATTTATTTCTCATAGTTTGTTTCCATGCATCAAAACTGCCCTCTAATGTGAGAAAGTTCCAGCTTAGACATACTGTGTTACTCATGGGGACTTTCTAACCACATGCTCTTCAGACACATTTCCTGTGTGATTCTCCCCCATCCAAGGTTAATTTGCTTCACTAAAAATCAGGAGCTTGGGAAATTTTTCTGTTTTGAGTTCTACTAATGGGTGGCATCTCTTTCGCTTAAAATCTTTCAAAAAGCCAATGGCTTTTGACATTGACGTGTTTTCCAGGTGTACAGATCCTCGAGACTGATTTTTTTTTTCTGAGTACTGTGAACGGATTGGTTAAGCCCGAAGCTTGTGAGGAGCCAGGATGGCTTCCCTCCCCAACAGGATAGCAGAGCGGAGGCTTTGTTAAGTCTCTGCTGCCGCAGGCTCCCCCGACACCTGCGTTTTCATTTCCCGATTTTCTGAGAACCTACCCATGATGTAGACAGAGATTTATGAAAGTTTCTCTCTGAAGTCTTTCTCTTGGTGCTGTGTTGTATTTTATTAACTGACATGTTGAATCAATGGACTCTTGCAGGCTACCTCTCATATGGGTAATTCCACTCAGGCCGTGATGAGGGATGCAGTTGTTGGGAGGCCACCTGTGGATAAAAAAGCTCAATAGCATCTTGACGAGAGGATCCGACGAGAACGTGGCCACCCCTTCCGGATTTCTGAGTTCTGCCACGGCCTTAGGTCCAAGTGCAGAGGAACGTAGATCTGGGATCACCTGGGAAGAGCTGAAACTCAGCAGTAATAAATTGATAGACAGACCTTTCCCGTGGCTTCAAATTCTTAAACACACTTCCATTGCTGTTGGAAGCATTTCTTTTCCTTGCTGATGATATTAGTCCATGCCCGCATCTGTTTTCTTATTACTCTCTGCTTTGTGCACTTTATGGGGGAGAAAGCTAACGGAAAAACTGCAAATGTGGTTTTAAATCCCGTATGTACCACTTAGTGCCTTTTAAGATTGTATCCAGGCTTTTGAGGACATGATAGGGAGGGAATCAAGAATAACCTCATGAAAAATGCTGTTTTGGGGTAAAACCGGTCTGTTCTTTTATACCTTACTATTTTAAAATGTTTACAAAACTTGCAAAAGCTTCAGAACAAAAGACTGAAAATGACGCCATTACACTTTTAAAATCTTATAATGTTAAAGAATCCTGCTTGCCACATAGTGTGGAAAAACCACATCCTATTTAAATCCACCATACGCTGAAATTTATGGTCTTTTACCGACAGGCTGACAGTTTTGTAGGAACATACTCTTATTTTATTTTTGCCTCCATTCCTCTAGCTTCTTTTTAGAAAAGAGGCAAAAATGCCTTGAAGAGCCAGAGCGGCTCATAATGAAAGGAGAAAGCGTGAGACTTTAAACAAAAAAACTTGAGTTTAAATGAACCATGTGACCTCTGATAAGTCACTTGAACTTGTGCCTTGGTCAGATTCACTGTTTGCAGGTTTATATACACATGTGTATTATATATATCTCATGGTTGTCATTTGAGAGGTCTCGTTTTCAAGAATTCTACATAAGAACAGAATTTTATTAAGGATTAGAGGAAAGACATTACCAAACATTACTGCCTTTAGTTGTCCTGTTTCATGTGGCCTAGGAGTAAATCAAGTCTTTATTCAAAATACTTACTTGTGTTCTCCTAGGCACTGTCTAATATTTTTAATAATAAAGCTAAAATTGTCAGTTTTGTTTAGTGAATCTTCCTTTCTTTAACCTCACTTGACTAGTCTGGTAGCTTTAAAATAGCTTTGGCTTAGTGAGGACTGAAGTCCCACCCAAATATGGACAGGATCTAGAAATGTCTAAGAAATCTTTTTATTTACCTTGATTGGGTGATAAAAAACATTTTATCTATGAGTTGCCTTTTCCATTGATTATAATATAATGGTGAATTATTGTGGATTTTTAAACTTCATAAAACTTGGACTGTAAGTATTTATATAAACATTCAGGTATGAGAGCCTTAATTCTTAAGATAATTTTTGTTGTGGGAGGGAGATAGACTTAGGTGAAACCCAAGTGTAGATTCTACATACGTGAAGAAGTCTGAACGGAAGGCAGGAGAAAGAAGCATGTAATCTCTTTATCAAAGAATTTTCTTTTTATTATTTTAAACACTTCACCACTGAAGTATTTTTATGAGTCTGAATTAATTCCAAGCATTTTATATTTTTTTCATATCTACATACCATCTTGCCCTGAAGTTCTTGCTAGTTTATTCATTTGCCATTAAATTTTAGGAAAATTCCAGCTTGTTCTAAAAACTGTTTACTTACATATCAGTGATGCTTAGTGTTGACTGTTAAATTGAAAACTTCTCTTTGAAATTTTGG
The DNA here is from genome assembly GCA_028534135.1 of Potos flavus. Lineage (NCBI taxonomy): Eukaryota > Metazoa > Chordata > Mammalia > Carnivora > Procyonidae > Potos > Potos flavus. The sequence continues at coordinate 89,499,435 of CM052884.1, read as the reverse complement.
TGCGTTTTCAGGTGGCCTCTCATCTTCCTGAAGGTTCATACTTATTCTCTAAAGGCCTTGCAGATGTTGAGGTACTTGGCTTTTAATGCATTGTAGAGGCACATTTATAGATTTCAAATAATTGTCTAGAGTGATGCTTTTAATGGTGAGAAAAGGATGATGTGTCTAAAACTTATTTTGATCCTAAAGTATTAGAATTTCTAAAGCAAACCAATATGTGGTAATATATGACTTTCTTAGGATTTAGTTACTGTTCAAGTTCACCATTTCTGTTTTGATCTTAAATAATTTGGTTTAATTCCCCGGGGAAGCCTTATTATTTTTGTCTTTATAAGTTAACTTATTCTGGCTCTGGAAAGTGTTGATAAAGTTTTCTCAGTGAAGATCCTTAATGAGTTTTCTTTGGCTTCTTTTCTCTATTTTTACAGCAAATTGGTAGTGTTATATATCAACTTTTTCAATAAAAGATGCATTCTCATTACTGGCTTTAAATAGTCCGGAGAGATTTATAACCAGGTTGAAAAGCATGTCCTGTGCCTCTTAACTTCCCTCAGCCTTTAGTTTGTGGGTCAGAGACATTGCTTAGACGTTCACACTGCAAATGTTTGCCTGCTGTGCGTAGCTCTGCTACTCCTGACCGGCCTTTTCACAGAAGCATTTGCGGTTTGCAGGTTTCCAACTGTTATATGGGGCGTTGTCCTATTAACGTATAAAAGGAGGTTTTTAGAATGTCTATGGGAAGTATTCATTTCAGGAAAAAAATGTGTTTTTTTTAATCCAATTGACTTTTTATAGTAAAAATAATAGAATCAAAATTTCAATTCTTTCATGAGTAATCTTTCTGGATTGGTTTGTAGATACAGTGGGGGCTAGTGATCATGTGTGATGATCCAACATCCTCAGAGCCATACCCTGTTTTAGCAATATACCAAGAAATCTGTTCCGTGGAGGTTTATGTATTAACGCCTTCTTTGTACTTGGTAGAATTGCCTATGAATATCGTTTTTGCTTTATCCGTTCTTTCTCTTTTCTCTTAACATGAAGTGAAAGACTTTAGGCAAATAAACAAACAAACTGCCTTGTTACTGGCTGAGCGTTCTCTTAGCAGGCCATAGCCAGTGTTTTACCTGCCTTATAAAAGTGTCTTGGATAGGGTGAGTTTGGATGGGTACTTACGTATTATGGATGAGTTACAGATAGTTTGACCTAAGCCCAGGCAAAGTGATTAAAAAAAAATTTTATTTTTTCCTGGAGTTTTCTTTCTTTTTTAAAGTAGTTTATATGGAAGTCTTCATAGGACTTTTTTTCCCCCCATAGAACTATTGAAATGTAATTTAGGATGATTTAGGATGGCTGCCGTCCAAGGAAGCCAGCGTGGGCTACGTCTTCCTGGCTTACATTTAGATCTGACAATATTTTAGTCAAGGAATAGGGCATAATGAAGACAAGCTTCAGTCATGAAAGTACAAATTGTTTGTGTAAGTGATTTTTTTAAATGACATTAAGAAGCCCGTTGTAAGAGACCATTTGCTGCGATGGGATAGTTTTTCTTACTTACGTCGTGTTGTAGTTATGCTTTGGGTAGTTATGTTTTGGCTCCCATCTATGTTAGAGTGCCTAAGATGTATTGTTTAAAACCATTCTGATTACTAGCTTTATGTCAGGGATTGCCTCCGTGGGTCTGGGTTGTGGCCCTGGAATCACCCCTTGGATAGACAGTATTGCGGGTGGCTCAGAGACCGGCGAGAGAGCCGAGCGGACGGACAGCTGCTGCCTGCGGCTCTGAATAGGTTCTCTGCGCCAGGACTATAGCCGAGGGTTCACCGTGGTCAGTCGTAGGGGCAATGTCTAGAGAATTAGCTAAGCTTGTTAAAGCTGTTTTTCTAAATTAAGATATCCTAGTGCCTTCTCTGAAAAATGAATGTACAAGTGTCCTGTTTACTAACAGATGTAATTAGGATTAAAAAAAAAAAAGTTTTTGAAAGGTGTTTTTTAAAAAGCAAAATTCGGCACTGTGACTTGAACCCCTCATCTTTCGTGCACAGAACACCTTAAGCTATAAATAAAAATAATAACAAAAAAGGAAGGAGAAAATAAGTTTGAAAATTAGTGACAGAAATACCCCCATGACAGGAACTCTTTAAAACAGATCTAGGAGCAGAAAGATTTCAAAAAAAATGTTCCTCCTTGGAAGGAATTTTCATGTGCCAGAACTAAAATTTAAGGTAGCGCTCTTCTGACCGAGGAAAGGTTGCATTTGATTCCTGAAGCTTTCTAATTTAGATGGCTAAATGCTGCCATGGACTTAAGCCTTAAAGGGGTTCATATTAATCCTGAGCATCCAGAAGTTTTCTTTTTCTTTAAAAAATGATTTGTTGAAAATACTTTCTTTCTCCCAGACCCTTGCCTTTGAATGGCTTTAAAATTTAATACACGTTTTTAAAAGTGCAATGGGATGAGATTATGCTATTAGTTTATTAAAAGCATGTTTTCTCTTTCTGAGTTGTAAGGTCATTTAATTGAATAAAGATCATAGCACCAAGTCCTGTGTTTTGTTTCTTTCTCTGTTCTTTAATATGGGCAGGTCTGTGGAATAGATTTGGGCTTGGCAAAGTGAATAGGATCTTTAAGGGGAGGGATAATAACCCCATGTCCGAGGTGTGGTTCGTGGTAATGTGGTTCGGGTGCGTCACCTTTCTCTGTCCTGCGAAACCATACCAAACAGTGTTGCTAGCTTACTGCTGGAGAAGGCCGTAGACTTGGAGGTGTTAACTTAAAATCAAACACAAGTTTTATTTACAGTAACATGGACTTGTGAGGACCCTTGAACTTGTAGCACTTTCATTTGGTTGCCCCATCTGGCTGAATGGTGGTTCTTTGGGAGTGGATGAAGCTCTATAGAAAGCTTTCCCTTTCACTGGTGACTTTGGAGCCAGTGGAGAGGTTGCACTGAACTTCCCAAATATTGACTAGTTGCTACACATAGCCCATTTGGCCCTGCAGTAAGATTTCTAGTATGTTTATAGTTTAAAACATATAACTTGGTGTGGTCAGTAGCCATCCATCCCTCCCTCTCTCCCTCTTCCCCCCCCCCCCCTCTCTCTCTCTGTGATGGTGACCATATGGAAGGTGCCAGGCTAGCCGTTGCACTTGTGTTCATCACAGTATAGTTAGGGAAGGTGCAAACTAACAAATTGATAGGATAGGAAAAGTATGGTGCAAACTGGAGGGCTACCATTAGAGTGGGGATGCCCCCAGTAGCGTAAGCCGGGGAGAAGGAAAGACGGGTGGGGAAAGTGGGCGTGTGTGGATGGGGAGAAGTCAAGCAGACTATGGTTTGTCTTTGGTGCATTGACATTCTTGCCTTTGATTACCATACATCAGTTTGCAAAGATGAGTTCAACTCTAGCTGAATCAAAGAAGCGACGGTAACTGGATGTCTAGGAGCGAAACTGACATCAGGCACTGGAAGAACTCACGTGTCAACAGGGCAATTATCTCAAGTCTGTGGCGGCTGTTTTATCTGCGTTTGCACATGGATTTCTTCCATGCTTCAGGGGAGGTAAGGCACAGATGGTTCCAGGCTTACATCATACCACTTTAATGTCTCCAGGGGAAAGAGCCTTTTTTTTTTAACCCATTGCCTATTTAAAAATGTGTGTGCACATAGCTCCAACTTAGAGAAGGCTTCTGATTGGTCTGGCTTGGGTCATATGTTCCTTCAGAGTCAGTTGCTATAGCCTGGGGCCTGGGGGCTGGGGCCCGATAGCCGGACCAAGGTCACATGTGTTCCCAGTCAGGGTGATATGGCACCGTGATTTGGCTGGTCCACCGGAACCACACGGTCACCAAGTGAAAGACTGCTGGACAGACAAAAAACCAATGTCCATCACAGTTCCCAGTGCCCCAGACTGTTGCTCCACTTAACAAACAGGAGAATGAGAAAGCCTGGAACATTGCAGGAATGTTCTTTCAAAGGGAAGTATGGTGGTTATGCTGCACATTTATGCAGGGGGGGAAGCTCTTCAGAGCCTCTCAGGGATTTGTTCTTACTAGTAGGACTTGAGGGGTTTCAGAAATGGGATTCAGGAGGAAGTTACACTTCACCTTCCTTTCTCATGAAAACCTGATTTTTCTGGTCAAATGGTCACAAAGCCACACCAGAGTAGCCTGGATAAATGTTTAAAAACCTGTATTCAGGGGCACCTGACTGGTCAGTCAGCAGGATCTCTTGATCTCAGGGTCTTGATTTCAAGCCCCACGTTGGGCACAGAGCCTACTTAAAAAAAAAAAGGCCTGTATTCAGTTGACATTGATAGAGTTTTCCCCGGAGGAGTGTTCAGGTTTTGAGAGTTAATGTCAAACAACAGAAACCCTCATGTTCTCACAAAATGCTCCTAATGGATTCTGCTCTTTTAAATGTGGCTTGCCTATCCCCTCTCTCCTTCTCCCCTCTCTCCCCTTCCCCCTTTCCTTCTCCTGCCCTGGCCTTGCTGCCCCTCCTATCCCACCTGCTCAGAATCCCCACAGGGTCTCATGCCTTCAGCCTAAGTTTGAGCCATTTCCTCCTTAACTTTCTCAGAGACCCCAAAACACTGGATTCCCCTGGGGGAGCCATCATCCTCCTTAGAAGGCAGAGAATGGGGACATCGCAAATAATGACCATGACCCCCCCCCCCCCCCGCCCCTCAAGAAGAGCAGGGATCCGTGGCTGTGGTTGCAGAAAAGACCAGAGGCTTTGGAGTCAGCGCTCGGTTTGATCCTGGCATGGCTTCCCACGTCAACAGTGGTGATGGACTCAGGAAGGGGCCTGGGGACGCTCTTGCTGGTGGCGGCACCAACATCGAGTGGTAGCTTCTCGGCCCCGGACCTGTCTTACCGAGCTCCTCTTCTGAGCGCTGTGAGGAAGGTGAAAATCACTTTCCTGACATCCTCACTCCTCGGGATGCTTTTTGTTTTGTCTTCCCTGGTACAGCACGGGGGTGGGGGTGGGGGGAATAAATAAGGGCAGTGACCTCTGGGCAGTTCTGAAAGCAGAGTCAGGAGAAGCAGAAGTCAGTGTGGTGTTCTCAAACCCTAACTGCTGTGCCTTGGGTTTGGACTGCTTTACAGATTGTCACTTGCTTAATATGCAAAGCGATTTGTTGGGTGAGTAGCAACGCCCATAAAGCTCTGGTATGTATTTGTGTAGCCTCTGACTCTCCCGTTGGGAAGCTGGTGACTGACATGTGATGTCATTGACGAGCATGTGCTTTTCCTCCTGTTAACAGCCGACATGTCCTGACAAGGATTTACCACGTGCCACGCACCAGCCTCCGTACTTTATAAGCATTATTTCATCTGTGGCTCTCCTTTCAGGGAATGTATTTTCACCTGTGATCTTACACGTTGTCCAGTATCACCATCACTCTGTTTACAAGATGAATAGACTGAGGCTCAGAGAGGGAAGGGTGTCCCTAGACCCTATAGCCAGCAAGTGACCGGGCTGGGATGCGGCCCAAGAATCTCCATGGCAAGGTGCAGGGCTGGCTGGGAGTGGGAAGAAGAGAGATGAACAGGAGTTCATTCCACTCTTAGGGAGTTGCAGTCCAGCCAGAGCAGGGTGCCAGGAAGGGCCTGTGTCTGGTCATTCGTTCATGGAATTCGAGCTGTGGATCCGGTTTGGGGGATATCTGATGGCTTAAGACCCAATCGTTAAAAGGGCTTTCTTTCTGCTGGACCTCTGAAAGCCTTCACGTCGTTTTCGAATTTAATATAGTTTTAAACTGTAAGCCCACTGGAATGGAGGAAATAAGTAAATTGATGACAGTCCAGCGTGGTGTGTATACAGCTGGAGTATAATACAAGATGGGCGGCCCCAGGCGTGTGTGTGTGGAATCCGCGAGGAGGTGGTGGCGCTGGAACTGGGTTCAGGGGGGCTTCTAGGTGGAGGAGAGCGAGGGGAGTGGCGGTGAGTGCGAGGCATCCCGGCCCGTCTGCCGCAGGGGCTGGAGCGGGCTGTCCCTGTCGCCTGGCTGGGAGCTCAGCGAGGCTCTCATTAGCCAGCCGCGCGGGGAGGAGCCGGGTGACCTTACGCTGGCTGGAGCCTCTGCGGCCATTAAACCCGTCCCTTGGCGGTGCGCTGCCTCCCAAGTTCGAGAGGTGGGTGGGGCGGTCCTTCCCGGAACTTAAGGAGGGGTGAGGGGGTCGAGGTGGCTCTCCGGCTCCCGGACCAATGCGTGGGAGACGGAGAAGTTGGGTGAGGCCGGCGTAAACAGGTTAGGGGGCAGCCCGCCAGCAGCCGCCCCCCCCCCGACACCCCCGGGCCACGAGCGCCACCCTGGGTAGGCGACACTGATCGTCCTCCCCGGGCTGCGCCACCGCCTCTCAGCTGTGGGGTGAGCCTCCGCTGACTCTTCAGGGGATTCATCAATTCACAGCGAAGTTCAGGGACAGAGAGGGGGCCAGCGAGGAGTTCCAAGAGTGAGCTGGTGGCCCTGGGAAGGGTCAGAACCGTGCACGGTCTCCTTGCCAGAATCCGCGGTGTCCTGGGGGTCCTGGGAATGCTGTTCCCTATTAATGACATAATGAATTCCTGCTCCCCCTGCCTCAGGCCTCTACACAGCGGATACAGCGAACTCCAGCCTGAAATTGAGGGTCCACAGGACGGAAAAAAATGCGCGCGTCCATGGTAAGTGTGGGGCGTTGTGCGCTGCGGGAGGGCTGTGTTTTAGTGGGGACTTGTTGTCCTGGAGCCTGAGTTATTCCTGGGGAGTGAGGGTCCTGGAGGATGTGGGACCACACCTCCCTCAGCCCCCGGGCCATCAGGTGTCGAATGTGGGTTAGCCTGCACCTGGTCCAGATGTCTCAGTTCTCGCTCTTGAAACAAATACCAGGGTAGGCAGGACCTACAGGAAGAGGGAGGCAGCAAGGGGTGACTTGCTCCAGGAAGACCCTGTCCTGCTCCCCCCACTCCCCGCAGGATCAGACCAGAACATCTGGACTGGCTCCTGGGGCCAGATGTCTGGGGCTGGACCTGCTGCCCCAGGTCCTGTGTGGGTCTGACCGTTGCTCCAGGCTTTTCTGGTCTCGGCTGACTCACCCTGTGACCAGCCCTGACAGCAATTTCTAGGCTTTCACTTTTCCTTTTTCTAATCTGTGATGTGGTTCAGAAATCATAAAGGGGCTTAGCAAATGCCTCCCTTCAACCTAGCAGAACCTGTGACGGAGGGATTCAGGGCACCGGCCGCTGATGTAGACCCACCTGAGGTCGTGTTCCTACCCAGCACTTGGCCGGGACACAGGTGTGCCAGGGCTGCTGTTCTGAGCACTTCCTGTCTCAAATCCAGTCCGTTCCCCAGAGTGAAGATTATAGGACGTAATACACAGGACGTGCTCGGAATAGTGCTTCCCACGCAGAGTAAGTGCTCAGTTGTAATTCACTGGTATTATTATTTCAAGCCACAAAAAGATGCCGCAGGGACTGGCATCAGGGTGGACCTGGCGTAGATGATGCCTCGAGTGGTCATTTTCAACATCCCTCTCCTTGATCTGACAACACTGTTTTCAATAATAATCATGAAATGGATAGTAAGAATATCCAGAAAAGAAACAGTGAAAATTTTATTTATTGAGATTTGTATATGAAATCATGCCAGTACAAAAGTTAAAAAAAAAAGAAAGAAAGAAAGAAAAAGAAAAATAAGGTAAATGTTATGGAGAAAACTAGGAAAAAGTCATGGATTAGGAATTTTTAATTCGGGGCACCTGGCTGGCTCAGTCAGCGGAGCCTGTGACTCTTGATCTCAGGGTTGTGGGTTTGAGCCCCATGTTGGGTGCAGAGATTGCTTAAAAATAAAATCTTTTAAAGAAGTTTTTAATTGCATGAATGTAGTTTTGAAAGAAAGCTTACTCTTGCATGTAGGTTGGTCATGGTCATGAATAACAGCAACATGACAGTTTCTGTTGTAGAACTTTTACTTTTGGAAAGTCGTCCGTGACTTTGTCAAGATTGATCTTTGCATATCCATGTCCCGTATTCAGCTGAGCTCGATTTGTCATCTGTCTTCACTCACAGCTGACTAAGAAGTGCTTTTTATTAATTTTAATTTCAAAAGCTCCTCTCACATGAAACCACAGATATACAACTAGGAAAAGTCTTAAATGTGAGGAGAGGTTTGTCAGAGGTTCCTAAAAATCGCATTTCAGAGTAAATTCCAGAAATTGCAATACTACCTATGTCTTAAAAAAAAAAATCCATCCAGTGGCTTTTAAATATCTCCACATGTGAAATATTTTCACTGAAACATCGTCACCAGAAAATTCATCATACGTTTTTATCTTATTTGGCAAAATTCTCCCGTTTTCCTTCTTCTGAAAAAGGTCAGAGAAAAAGGTTGAGTGATAGTGGGCCCTGACATTTATTTAATCCATTGTTTTAGAATGGATCCAGGGGCGCCTGGGTGGCTCAGTGGGTTAAAGCCTCTGCCTTCGGCTCAGGTCATGATCTCAGGGTCGTGGGACTGAGCCCCGCATCGGGCTCTCTGCTCAGAGGGGAGCCTGCTTCTCCTTCTCTCGGCCTGTGCCTCTGCCTACTTGTGATCTCTCTCTCTGTCAAATAAATAAGTAAAATCTTAAAAAAAAAAAATAGAATGAGTCTAGTTCTTGGTAAAAGGGATCCACTTCTCTTTTAGTTTCTTCTGGCACTGGGAGAGCCAACTCTTCTGTCTTCTGTGTTAAAACACAGGAAAATGTAGGACCTTGAGAGTCGGCGCACAAACTGTGCCTAGCATGAGCTCGAACCACTCTGAGCCACTTGGAACTTACTGTTGGAACAGTAGCTAAGTCTGTGTGCCCACAGACTATAGAACCAGATGTTTTCTGATTGAACTTCCATGTAGCAGACAGTTTATTAAAGAAAAAGAAATAAAAATGTGCTCATTTGAGGCTCATGTATATAATTAAATCTCAATAGTAATGGCAGCAATTAGAACTTCAAGGAAATAGCTTTGAGGGAGGGGGGAGTAGTATTTTATCACTAATATTAAATCACTAGTATTTGATCATTAATATTCTTTAAAATTGTTGGTACCTGATACACAGCAGACTGACTTTTGGTGTGTTCTTATTGTTGGTTTTTTTTTAAGATTTAAAAAATTTTTTATTTGAGAGAGAAAGAGAGAGATAACGAGCAGGGGGAGGGGCAGAGGGAGAGATACAAGCAGACTCCCCACTGAGCAGGGAGCCCGATGCAGGACTTGATCCCAGGACCCCGAGATTATGACTTGAGCTGAAGGTAGCCGCTTACCCGACTGAGATGCCCAGGTGCCCCAAGGTGTGTTCTTACTGTTTTAAAAATTTCTGCAGATAACTTATCCCTATTTGTACCCAAGGTATACAGCTCTCACGTCCCTGCTCTTTTGAGTGTGTGGATGCCTGCCTCTTAGGGCCTGACGAAGGTCATTTGTTGCTAGAGTAGCTGCCCGGACCTCCCTGGGATGGAGAAACTGTCTGTCTACTGTCCAGCCAGGGTGTTTCCCTGAGCCCTTTATTTTTACTTAAATTCAATTAATTAACATAATGTATTGTTGGTTTCAGAGGTAGAGTTCAGTGACTCATCAGTCTTACATAATACCCAGTGATCATTACAGCACGTGCCCTCCTTAATGTCCATTCCCCCACCCTTCCCCTCCAGCAACCTTCAGTTTGTCTCCTATGATTAAGAGTCTCTTATGGTTTGTCTCCCCCGATTTCGTCTTGTTTTATTATTTTTCTCTGATTGACTTATTTCGCTTAGCATAATACCCTCTAGTTCCTTCCACATTGTTGCAAATGGCAAGATTTCTTTTTTTGATAGCTGCATAATATTCCATTGTATATATGAACCACATCTTCTTAATCCATTCATCTATCGATGGACATCTGGGCTGTTTCCATAATTTGGCTATTGTGGACATTGCTGCTATAAACATTGGGGTGCACATGCCCCTTTGGATCACTACCTTTGTATCTTTGGGATAAATACCCAGTGGTGCAATTGCTGGGTCATAGGGTACCCCTATTTTCAACTTTTTGAGGAACCTCCATACTGTTTTCCAGAGTGGCTGCACCAGCTTGCATTCCCACCAATCGTGTAAGAAGGTCCCCCTTTTCTCTGAGCCCTATAGTCCAGTCTGTGACACTTCCTGGTCAGTGCCAGCGCTGACCATTTCTCTCCTCTCTGTGTTCCAAAGTTGCTTAGAATGAGCGTGATGTAGAGGCAAAGCTCACCATGCAGGTTGTTACTGGAAGTCAGTACCTTCATGCGGACTCCTTGGTATAGTGGGAAGAATTTGGCCCTTGGATTCAGGAAAACCTACAGTGGAATCCTGGCACTGCTTCTTGGGGAGCTCTGAGAACTCGGGCAAGTTACTTCCCATCTCTGAGCTGTTTCCTGACTTGTAAAATAGGGTGGCTGTTAAGAATTCCAGATAACTCGTGTGTGCGCAGTGCCCAGTTGTGGCGGTGGCCATCGTGGTTTCTAGATGAGTTAGAAGGCAGTCCTGATTCATGTGGAGTGAGGCTGAACTCATACATAGCACCAGCCTCAGGCCTGGAGGCCAAGAGACTGGGAGGCCCTGTACGTTTTTGTCCTTTTTCTAGGATCCTCATAGGGGCTGGACCTGGTACCCGCTGGAGCTGCCCCTGTTCATCTCCCAGCAGCTGGCAAGGGAAGAGGTGATATGTCAGCCCAGCCCCTCCTCTACCTTCTTTCTGGGGCTGAGGCTGGAGAGTGTGGGTGGTCAGGCCTCCCAGTCATGCTTCCTGTACCCACCTAGCCCGGGGCACAGTTTCTCAACCCTCAACCCACGTACTTGGTTTTACAGCTTTTGCCCCATGATCTCAGTTATTCCTCAGAAAAACTGCTGGATGGGTCTGTATAGCCCCATTGTGCCAGAGAAGCCCTGAGAGGTTCAATGATTTCTAAAGGTCACACAGCAGTAGAGCCAAGAGGGGCTGAATCTTGGGTGGATGTAGGCTCTGCTTCTGAAAACGCAGCCTCGGAGAGTCAGGATTGATGCCCAGGCCTTCACAGGTTTCCTCTTTTCCTTGAACCTTGGTACCAAACTCCCAGCTCTTGGCTGGAAAATCCCCTCTCAGCACCCATGCTGGACTTCGGTCTCTCTTGTAATTTTCCAGGAGTTTCCCCAGAGCATCAGGAGTGAAGGGGCTGAGATCAGAATTCCCACACTTGCTACAGTACGTGGTTTTGAGAACCAGGAGAACCTGCTCTCGGGCTGGGTTTCACAACCTCCACGGCATCTCCAGCTGGTCCTGGAACTGAGAACTTTCCAAATCAAACATAATGAAAACACACCCAATGACAGTGACAGCAAAAACTGCCGTTTACAGAAGTCTTCCTGTGTATTTGTGGTATTTGCTGAGTGTTTTGTAGGTATTAACCTGTTTGATCCTCAGGGCAACCCCACGAGTTCTTCCCATTTTACAGCTGGGGAAACTGAGGCTGCGAGAAGTTGGGTAACTTGTCCAAGGCTGTCCAGTTAGGAAGCAGCAGCACCTAAATTTGAACCCAGGCTGTCTGGGTCTGGAGCCCCAAACCTATACCACATCTGGTATGCTTTTTCTGAAAACGAAATCCATCTGGATTTAGACATGCCCATGAGTCATGCTCAGTAGCCTGCTTTCTGTATTTTTGGGTACATCTGAAATATTTCATTAAAAAAACAAAATTGCAAAGCTCTGACCGATGAGGCTAAATGGGGCCGGATGTGTGTGAATTGGAGCACCTTCGTAGTGGCCTTGAATTAAAGAAAAACATTCTTTTTAAACAAAAATTATATTATTTATTTTTTAAGTAGGCTCCACACCCAACATGGGGCTCGAACTCATGACCTCAGAGTCGCACACTCCCCTGACTGGGCCAGTCAGGTGCCCAAGAAGCACATTCTTTTTGTTTTGTTTCACTGCTTGGGTTGAAAATTCTTCTGCTCATGCTGTCGCTGTGCTCTCTGGTCCCATCCAGGGCCCACGGCTGAGGGTCTCGCACTGGATTGGAGCCGCAGGGGTGAATGTGGGTGACTCTGCGGGGGTGAATGCGGGTGACTCTGCAGGGGTGAATGTGGGTGACTCCGCAGGGGTGAATGTGGGTGACTCTGCAGGGGTGAATGTGGATGACTCTGCATGTAGGGGATGTGGACCAAGTCGTCTGCTGGAGGGCTCGGCTGTGTCTTTTCTCCCTGCGGTGGGGGAAGAGGCGGGGGCTGCAGCAGCCCCTTTGCCACTTTCAGACTGACTGTGGGTAAGTGACCTCATCCCCCTCAGCCTCAGTTTCCCAGCCTGCAAAATGAGGTGTGTCTGCTCATCTCAGCCTGATGTTCAGAGTCACGCCTCTCTCCCCTCAGATACCCTCTCCTCTGGTTCTCACTCTGGGCTGCACAGTAGAACCACTGGAAGCTTTAAAAAAAAAATGCCCCCACAGGCAGCCGGCGGTCCCCTCACAGCTGTGCTTCTGCTTCAGGCTGCCCCGCACCCCTGCTTCCCTGTCTCCATCATCCCCCTTAAGGCCACTCCCTCCCCACCACCTTCTCGGATTGCAGGAGGATGTGAGGGCTGAGTGTAGGATTCGGGTTGGAATTCCATCTATACCACATCCGGTCTCTCTCACCTGCTTCAGGACTTCACCAAAAATCGCGGGTGCTGCCTTTTCTAGCATCATCTGCGGCTCCTCTCCCCCTCCTCCCTTACGCCCATTCAGCCCGACGTTGGCCTCCAACTCTGAGAGGAGCCGCGCTCATAAAGTCCACCAGTGACCCTCAGCCTAGAGCGCACTCCTGACCTCCAGAAGCCCCTTTTCAGCTGCCTCGCTGGCCTCTCCACTTGGCTACCTGGTGGGCGATTCACCCCAGCGCCCCAAGCGGGAGGGCCCCGAGCCTGCTCTGTCCGCAGCCTGCTCATCCTGCCTCCCACTTGCTCTGGCCAGAAACCCTGGGGTGATCTTTGACTCCACTTTCCTTCATGCCCCACCTCATTCCATCAGCAAATCCTGCTGGTTTGACCTTCATAGAAATCCAGAACCCATTACTTGTCACCCCCACTGCCCCATCTTGTCTGAGCCATCAACACCACTCTCCCTCCTGCATTCAACACCTCTCCTCCTTCGCCCCCTGCACTCCAGCCACACTGGCCTCTGGGCTGCTCCTCAAACACGCTCCCACCTGGGGCAGTTGCTCGGGCTGCCACCTCTGCCTGGATGTTCCAGATATCTGCAGGGCCCACCGTCTGCCTCCCCCGACCCCCTCTGCTCCCACCCCGTCCCCTCCAGCTCCTTTAACACTGCTCGACTTTTTCTTTCTTTTTTGTTTTTATTTGGTATCTCTTCTAATATTCTAGATGATTTACTTATTTACTAAGGCTTGAAATAAACTGAAACATTTCTGTCTCTCTCCCTGGTACTGAACAAAAGCTCATGAACGGAGGAGGGGTCTTTGTTCATAGACACAGTGCAGGTGCCTAGGTTGGCGCCTGGCATCTGCGAGCATCTGTTGAGGGAATGAGCAAATAACTGGGTTCCTTGACCTTCCCATGCAGAGGTGGGCATCCTCAAGGTGAAGGGATTCTCAAGGGGTGTCACTGGCCGCTTTCGGCACTGCCCTAGGGCAGAGGAGAGTATTTGTTAAAAAGGCACTGTGATTCTGCAAACATGCCAGCACCTACCTCTGCTGCAAATTGTGTGTAGGCTTGCGTCCGAGAACTGCAGCTGGGGATAAGAGGCTCGGAGTCAGGAACCCAGTAGGTTCGAGAGAGAGTTAGAGCACGTCACACAGCATTATTGCCCTTGACATTGTCCTGGATCCCCTCAGTGCTTAACCTCTGCTTTTCGCAAACACTGACCATTTGAGTTTAAAAGAAGAGTTTAAAGATACTGGACAGGTGGAATGAGCAGGTGGGCATATTGGCGATAAAGCAAATACAGTAACATAAGGGTAGCATCTAGGTGGTTGGGTATACCGATGTTCACTAAACAGCGCTTTCCGTTTTGAACGCTTGAGACTTTAAATTGTATGTTTGAAAATTTTTTCATAATAAAATGTCAGGAAGCATGCTATGAACTTAACAACGCATTGCAGGAGAGCTGGAAAATACAGAAAAAGAGAAGGAAGTGAAATAATTCCAGTAACCGCTCCTAGCCCCAGCACCCAGAGGGATTCTCTGTGAAGATGTTCGTGTATATCTTTCTAGTCTTTTTGTTGTGTGTATTCATTTTGATACATAGTAGTCATTGTATAGATTACCCCCAACTAAACACCATGTTTGTCAGGGTTTTTTGTTGTTGTTGTTGTTGTTGTTGTTTTTTTTTTTTTTGGTGCGTGTGTGTGATTCTAAAATGAATATATGTGTATTTAAACATTTTGGAAAACTAGAAGAGAATTAAAAATACCCCAGACGTCACCGACTGGCAATAAGCAGTTTACATTTTGGTGTATTTCCACAGCTTTTCTTTATGTGTTTTCTTTTTTAAACAAAGTTTAAAAAATATGCTGTTTTGTATAAAGCTTTTTCATTAACCATTATGTAATGGGCATTTATTGTCATTAAGTATTATTTTAAAATAAAACTTTAAAACATATAGTATCCTAGTATATAAATATGGCAAGAATTATTATATATATAATACATATATATTTTAAGATTTTATTTATTTATTTGACAGAGAGAGAGACAGCGAGAGAGGGAACATAAGCAGGGGGAAGGGGAGAGGGAGAAGCAGGCTTCCCGCTGAGCAGGTAGACTGATGTGGGGCTCGATCCCAGGACCCTGGGACCATGACCTGAGCCAAAGGCAGATGCTTAACCACTGAGCCACCCAGGCACCCCTAAATATGCCAAGAATTAAATAATCTTTTTATGTAGGATTTTTAGGTGTGTGATGTTTTGCCATTGGATGTCACTTTTTTGATGGACAGCTTTTGTGGGCATTTCAGATTATTTCCTTAAGATCTGGTCTATAAATAGAAATTGGGTCAAAGAGTATGAGTATTTTAAAAGTTAGTGTTACAAATTGCCAAATTGCTCTTCAGAAGAGTTGTACTGATTTTTATTCCCATCAGCAATGGATGACAGTGTGTGTTTACTTGTATCTTTTATTTTTAATATTAGCATTTTAATTTCCTGCAAACCAGTTTTTAATTTGCATTTATTCATTACAAGTGAGGTAGAATATGTTTACTTATATTAGTGGTAATATGTATTTCTCCTTTTAAAATTATTTGTCATGCCCTTTGTCCACTTTTTTCTATTTTGGGATTTAAATCATTTTTATTGATTCATAGAAACTCTTTATATATTAAAGATATTAACTTTTTCTGTCATTTTCTTCCAGCTGATCATAGTAGTTTGTGTGTGTGTGTGTGTGTGTGTGTGTTGTGTTTTTCACTGCAGAGAATGTGTTGGTCTGGCTCATTTGGCTGTAAGTAATAAGTAGCCCACTTAGGCTAGCTCAAGTAAAGAAGTTTTAGTTTAAGGACACTTGTAGAGGATCAGAGGATGAGACCTGCTTTCCTTCTTCAGGTCTAGCTGGCTAATGTGGGAGGCAGTGGTCACAGGGTATGAAATATGGCAGCTGCCTAGGCAACTGGGACTATAGACAATCATTTTCCCTTAAAAGGGAGCATGAACATAATAGGCAATGATAGAAATTTCTAATAATAAGACCTTTAACATTTTTTAAATTATAAAACCTTTTACTCTTTTCCTTTGTGCCTTTTTCTTTTGCTTTTATTCTTCGAGTGTCTTTATCATAAGACCCGATACATATGCATCTATATTATTTTAAAATTTATTTATGGTTTTATATCTTACATTTAAATGTTACTGATTTTTAAGCATCATTAACACGGTCATATTTACAGGTTCCAGGTGGGAGATGGTTCCAAGAGGTTTTGGTGACAGATAATATCCACCTTTTCCAATTAAAACAGCTCGGGGCGCCTGGGTGGGTTAGTTGGTAAAGCAACTGGCTCTTGGTTTTGGCTCAGGTCATGATCTCAGGGTCCTGAGACGGAGTCCCATGCCAGGCTCCACGCTCAGCGAGGAGTCTGCTTGAAATTCTCTCTCTGTCTTCCACTGCCCCTCTCCCCACCCCCATGCTCTCGCTCACTTTCACTCTAAAATAAATAAATCCTTAAAAATATTTTTAAAAAAATAAAGAGAAAAAACTTTAGGCTCATCCCCATGAGGGACTTTTTTTCTCCATCTAAAAATCTTAAAAAGTTTTTATTATAAAAATAACTCATATTAGTAAAAAAAAATAATAATGTAACATGTCAAAGTCTGAATCCCAAACCCCTACTGTATAAAACATACAATATTTTGGTGTATTTTCCTCAGATCATGCTTAGTGTATAGTACATTTTGCTTATAAATGTATAAAAATGTATTTGTTTTATTTTGATTTTTTAATTTTTTTAAATGTATTTTAAGCAAAAATGGGATAGTAATGTTTTTCAACGTACTTTTCTCAACCAGTTCCACATCTGCTCACATAATTATCCACCCTGTTTTCTCTAATGGCTGTATGTACATATGTACATATGGACACAGGATCGTTTATTTAATTGGTTCTTATTAATGATTATTTAGGTTGTTTTTCCGATAATTTCAGAGGCCAGAAATTGGTCCTCAGTTTGCTTGCTAAGGAAAACGGTTGTTAATGCAGTTCTTTGTAACCCTGCTTTTGTGGGAAGGATAAAGACCTTTTGTTCTGAAATCCCGTGGGCACAGAGTCTCAGCTTTGCCGTTGTTAGAGCCTGTGTTGCGTGGTAGTAGTTGAGCCCTGGTTACTGTGCAGTCTGGGGGTCCCCTGAGCCCTGCGCTGGAGAGGGAGCTTGCTTCCCGGGACCTCCTGCTGGCCCCCCTTCTCCCTCGGAAGAACCACCTACCAACGACTCCCCTGGGACTGTGGATCAAGCTGAGTGAGGGAGGCATCGTGGTCGATCCTCTTATAGCAGGAGCTGGCAAGCTTTTTCCGTAAAGGGCCAGAGAGTGGAAGATTTTAGGTCACACGTTCTCCATTGCCACTCCTCAGCCCATCTGCTATAGAGAGAAAGCAGCCCCGGGACGGGACGTAAATGAATGATGGGGTGTGGCCGTGTGCCAATAAAGCTTAAGTCTGAATGTCCTGTAATTTCACGTGTCACAGAACATCCTTCTTCTTTTGACTTTCCTCCCAATCATTTTCAAAATGTAAAAACTGTTCTTAGTTTGCATACAAAAATAAGCAGAGGCACTAATTTGGCACCTGGGCTGTAGTTCTCATGCTTCTAATTTTATAACCTGGTTCCTGGAGTTCTTCGCTTTGACTCAGCGGAGTTGGCTCGTGTGTATCATTAAGTTGTTGTTTCTCTAGTTGGATTTTATGATAGAGGGTGACGTCATTCACAGTCTCAGTGCATGGCACCCTGTCTTCACTGGTCCCTACGAGACCCCCTCTCTTGTGGGTTTTTGGTTTGGGTTTCTTTGGTTTCCTGATATTTTCATGCCTTCCTCCGTCTTCCCAGCGGCTGGCATCCTGATGTGTTTAGTGTGCGTTCTTAGGCCATATGCTTCTGTTCTGGTTCTTGTTGGTTTTTTTTTTTTTTAAAGATATTTATTTATTTATTTATTTATTTATTAATTATTATTTATTTATTTATTTATTTATTTATTTATTTGACAGAGAGAGAGATCACAAGTAGGCAGAGAGGCAGGCAGAGGGAGAGGGGGAAGCAGACTCCCTGCTGAGCAGAGAGTCTGATGCGGGGCTCGATCCCAGGACCCTGAGATCATGACCTGAGCTGAAGACAGAGGCTTTAACCCACTGAGCCACCCAGGCGCCCCTCTTGTTTTTTTAAGATGATGTTTTCAGGTGTGCTTCTTATAAGATGTATATCACTGGTTGGCGTGTATGTTTAATTGATACAAGTGGTGTTGCATTGCAGAGCTGATTCTCATTTTTCCAATTCGCTCTGTATCTAAAAGATTATCCCTGTTGCCATGTGAACATCGAGTCCTTACACTAGTTAGAAACTAGTGGGCAGGGCTCCCCAGATGAGTCTAACATCTTTCACTTCTTCTTTTTTTTTTTTTTTAAGATTCTATTTATTCATTTGAGAGAGAGAGAGAGAGAGAGCATGAGCAGTGGGGAGAGGCAGAGGCAGACTCCCTGCTGAGCTGGAAGCCCAATGTTGGCTGGATCTCAGGACCTGGAGATCATGACCTGAGATGAAGGCAGACGCTTAAACATCTGAGCCACCCAGGCACCACTTTTCGCTTCATTTTTATTTTTATTTTTTTTAAAGATTTTATTTATTGACAGGGAGAGAGAGGGCATAAGCAGGAGGGGCAGCAGGCAGAGGGAGAAGCAGACTCCCTGTTGAGGAAGGAGCCTGGCTCCATCCCAGGACCCCGGGATCATGACCGGAGCCAAAGGCAGATGGTCCACCGACTGAGCCACCCAGGTGCCCCATCACTTCATTTTTAAAAAGTGTCCTTGAGGGACGCCTGGGTGGCTCAGTTGGTTAAGCGGCTGCCTTCGGCTCAGGTCATGATCCCAGGGTCCTGGGATCGAGTCCCACATCGGGCTCCTTGCTCGGCAGGGAGCCTGCTTCTCCCTCTGCCTCTGCCTGCCTCTCTGCCTACTTGTGATCTCTCTCTCACTCTCTCTCTGACAAATAAATAAATAAATTCTTTA
>CM052884.1:89453000-89475121 GCA_028534135.1 Potos flavus | reverse complement strand
TGGGCTCACCCCCAAGGTCGGCTTGTTCCCCCAATGGGCTCACCCCCAAGGTCGGCTTGTTCCCCCAGTGGGCTCACCCCAAGGTCGGCTTGTTCCCCCAGTGGGCTCACCCCCAAGGTCGGCTTGTTCCCCCAGTGGGCTCACCCCCAAGGTCGGCTTGTTCCCCCAGTGGGTTCACCCCAAGGTCGGCTTGTTCCCCCAATGGGCTCACCCCAAGGTCGGCTAGTTCCCCCAATGGGCTCACCCCCAAGGTTGGCTTGTTCCCCCAATGGGCTCACCCCAAGGTTGTTTTGTTCCCCCAATGGGCTCACCCCCAGGTCAGCTCGTTCCCCCAGTGGGCTTACAGCATAGGAACAGGTCGACTGTGGAGTAACAACAGAGGGAGAAGTGTTCAAGGCAAAATGAATTCAAGATGGAGTCAGTCCTGCTACAGTTTCGAAGCTACCGGGAGGCTGGCCGCCTTGGTCTGCTGAGGCTGCAGCAGGCTCGAGGGGCACATTTTGACCTGGCAATGTCCAAAGGCAGTGAAGGGAGATGTTTCTCATCGCTTGTCTCTCCCTCTTTCTTTTTTAAAAGATTAATTAATTAATTAATTAATTTGATTGAGAGAGAGAGGGCATGCGTGCGAGTGAGCATCGAGGGGAGGGGCAGAAGGAGGCGGAGACAGAGTCCCAAGCCGACTCTGTGCTGAGCTTGGAGCCCGACGCGGGACTCGATATCATGACCCTGAGATCAGGACCGGAGCAGCAATCAAGAGTCGGTCGCCCAGCCGACGGCATCAGCTATCAGTTGCATCTTGGTTTCTGGGAGTTAAAGCTTTCCCATCACCCCCTGTCTCACTCCCACCCTTCACTGCCTGGAACTGGGTCACCTTTCTCCTCCTAAACCAATCGAGGGCTTCCTTGGCAGGTTCGGACCGCTCCCAGTCCATCGCCCGGATGGGTGGAGGGGCTCCTGCCGCCTCGTGAACAGCAGGGCTCTGAGCCTGGGAGAAGGCCAGTGACCGTGTGTGTGTGTGGTGGGGGTGGGGACAGGGAGATGGCCACTGGCTAGGTCACCGACACATAAGATGCACTCACCTACTTCCCATCCACTGTCACGACAGCTTTATTATAAGGCTACAAAGAGACTGGTTCCCTGCAGGGTCTGGCAGGAAAAACGGGGGCAATTGGCTCAGCGGCTGGCAGGGAATGAAGCAGGCATTTTGCTGTGAGAACCCCCATCAGAGTGAGCTTGTGCTTGGGGGGCTCAGGAAGGGCACCGCCTCTGCTGACGTCATCCCCTGGCTCCAGGCTCTTTGGACCAGAGTTCCTGACGGTTCAAGATGTATTAGTTCCTTTGGCCTTGGCCCCAGGCCAGCACTACCCGTCTGCTTCCAAGGGAGCTTTATTTCTAAAAGGAGCCTAAGAGTCTGGAGGGGCCAAAGCATGGGCCGAAGCATAGGCCACCTTGGCGTGAAGATCATTTTTCAGTTAAAGGCAATCAGATTCAGCAGTAGATTCAGGAAGAGCTCTTTACCTCTCCCACAAATGCCTAAAAGAATTTATTAGAAGTCCTGCTCCAGGAAGAGAGCTATCACCATAGATAAGTACGTTATACTATGACCTAGGTATGGTAAACAGGGAGGGACCTAGCAAGCCTGTTTGATCAATGTCCTCCCGTCCCGACGTCTCTGGGTGGTCCAGCAAATGTTTGTTTACCAAACATTTATTTTTTCATCTTCTGGTGAAGTGCATGCCTTCTTTCAGTTCCAGACCCCGCCCCCTTAGTTCAGAATGACATACATACCTCGTTTTGCCTGACTGTCTTTGGAATTTCCATGTCTGTGTGGATTCCCCATACGCACAAAATTAAATTTGATTTTCTCTTGTTAATCTGTCTCATCTCAATTTAATTCTTTTTTTTTTAAAGATGTACTTATTTATTTGAGGGGTGGGGCAGGGGGTGGGACAGAGGAAGTAGGAGAGAGAGTCTTAAGCAGATTCCAAGCCGAGTAGGGAGCCCAACACGGGGCTCGAGATCATGACCTAAGCTGAAATCAAGAGTCGGACACTTAACCCACTGAGCCACGCAGGTCCCCCTCAATTTATTTCTTAGTCCAGCTAGAAGGACCTTGGAAGGGTAGAGGACATTCTTCCTCCCCCCATGTAAGTCATGACCTTACACCTCCCAGCACTGAGGTCGTGTTCAAAATGGAAAAAGAAAAAAAAAGATAAGTGGCAAGAAAGGTCTCCTCTCTTTCAGGAAGTGTCACTTTGGGCAACTGCCTCCCTCGGTTAGTCTCAGTTACCTCCCCTTTAAGAGTGAGGACTTCATCGTGGTCAGGCTAGAGGCCATGAGTCTATGGACCCGGAGCCTCAGAAGGGCTGTGGCTCTGGTCATCGCTGGCCCAGCCAGAGCCCCCTCTGCCATTGGACTCCTGTTTTGGGGACCTGTCTTCAGGTTCAAAGTGGTTAGATGGATTCTGCAGCGGGGGTCTGACCCCCTCAGCTGTCGTTCTTGTGGTTCCCCATCTGGGGCAGGACTCTGGGACTCTGGCCCAACACACGTGTCACTTACAAAGCACGAGAGGGGCTCTTCTTTGCAAGCAAGCAGTAGAGGTGGGAAGTGTGTCCATGGAAATAGGCCCCTGCTTTCAGTAGGGGTGATGTGATCCCACAGCCGCAAATGGAAACCAGTAACATTGAAACACGAGGGACAAGGTAGTTGAGGTTCCCTGAGGACAAAAAGGCTGGAGTATAAATCCTCCCGATTTTACCCGTAGGGATCTGTGGCAGGGATCAGGAAACTGTGACTGGAGAGGAAAATGTCTAGAATTTTCAGAGATTAAAAAAAAAACAACAAAAAACTGGCTTAAAGCTAAGGAAATGCCTAGATTATATCCAGCAGACTACCAGATTTATAAGTGGAATTTTTCATCTTAGAATGCAAACCCGTCCTGTATATCCTTTTTTTTTTTTCACTTATTCCCCAAGGCTTAGTTGGGGGGGATGTACCCAACACTTGTTAGATCCCTTATATTGTCTTTGATCCTTTCATCTTTTCTTACGCGGAAAGAGCCAAAGGAAAGCAACTGGAATTTCCTGAGTAAGAAAAGAAGCCAAAAGCAATATCACACCCACGAAAAAAATGCTGGGTACCTAGCTGTTTCCCCAATATGATTCACTACACACCAAGCCCCCCATGGGCGCGTGTGCCAACAGACCCCAAATCCCTCTTTGCACTTAGGTGGGAAGGTCGGTTTTTAAATTCTACATTGGGAAGCAGGATCCACAATGTTGGGACTATCAACTTATGAAGAGTGCACTCAAGAGAATTCTGGGGAGTACTGGATTCCAGTAGCTCCTTGGCTATAAACAGCTATGAAATGGCACTTTCCAGACCTCACTTTGGGGCGGGGGAACCAAAAGAGAGTGTGAAAAATCCACACTGGGGTCCTCTGGGGTCTTTGGCTGAAAAACGAGCTGCACCTGTGCAAAGCAAGGCTTCACGAGAACCAGCAGAGAATGGATACGAGGAAAGAACAGTCCCTTAGGAGGAGCCAAGTGAGTGCTCCCACAGCGCACAGGGCTGCGCCATGTTCAGACTTGGATAGTATCTTGGTGACAATTTTGGCATCCATGTTCATCAGGGATATTGGTCTGTAATTCTCTTTTTTGGTGCAGTCTTTGTCTGGTTTGGGGATCAAGGTAATGCTGGGCTCAGAAAATGAGTTTGGAAGTTTTCCTTCCATTTCTATTTTTTGGAACAGTTTCAGAATAGTTATGAATCTTCTTTAAATGTTTGGTAGAATTCCCCTGGGAAGCCATCTGGCCCTGGGCTCTTGTTTGATGGGAAAATTTGATGACTGCTTCAATTTCCTTGCTGGTTATGGGTCTGTTCAGGTTTTCTATTTTTTCCTGGTTCAGTTTTGGTAGTTTATATGTCTCTAGGAATGCATCCATTTCTTCCAAATTGTCTAATTTGTTGGCACATTATTGCTCATAATATGTTCTTAAAATTGTATTTCTTTGGTGGTGGTTGTGATCTCTCCTCTTTCATTCGTGATTTTATGTATTTGGGTCCTTTCTCTTTTCTTTTTGATAAGCCTGACTGGGATTTTATTGATCTTATTAATTCTTTCAAAGAACTAGCTCCTAGTTTTGTGGATCTGTTCTACTGTTCTTTTGGTTTCTATTTCATTGATTTCTGCTCTAATCTTTATTATTTCTCTTCTCCTGCTGGGTTTAGGCTTTATTTGCTGTTCTTTTTCCAGCTCCTGTAGCTGTAAGGTTAGGTTGTGTATTTGAGACCTTTCTTGTTTCTTGAGAAAGGCTTGTATTGCTATATACTTTCCTCTCAGGACAGCCTTTGCTGTATCCCAAAGATTTTGAACAGTTGTGTTTTCATTTTCATTTGTTTCCATGGATTTTTTCAATTCTTCTTAAATTTCCTGGTTGACCCATTCATTCTTTGGTAGGATGCTCTTTAGCGTTCATGTATTTGAATTCTTTCCAATTTCCTCTTGTGATTGAGTCTGAAAATATGCAGGGAATGATCCCAATCTTGGTACCAGTTGAGAACTGATTTGTGACCCAGGATATGATCTGTTCTGGAGAATGTTCCATGTGCACTCAAGAAGAATGTGTATTCTGTTGCTTTGGAATGCAATGTTCTAAATATATCTGTGATGTCCATCTGGTCCAGTGTGTTATTTATAGCCCTTCTTTCCTTGTTGATCTTTTGCTTAGACGGTCTGTCCATGTCAGTGAGGGGGCTGTTAAAGTCCCCTACTATTATTGTATTATTAGATGGCTGAGCTTTAAAAAAGCATAGAAGATACTAGAGAATCCCTTTCTGGAGAAATAAAATTTAACCAAGTTGAAATCAAAAAGACGATTAATGAGGTGTAATATAAAAAAAAGAAAACGGAGGCTCTAACTGCTAGGATAAATGAGGCAGAAGAGAGAATTCGTGATATAGAAGACCAAACAATGGAGAATAAAGAAGCTGAGAAAAAAGAGATAAACAACTATTGGATCATGACAGGAGAATTTGAGATAAAAGTGATACCATAAGACAAAACAATATTAGAATAATTGGGATCCCAGAAGAAGAAGAAAGAGAGAGGGGGCAGAAGGTATCTTGGAGCAAATTATAGTGGAGAATTTCCCTAATTCGGGGAAGGAAACGGGCATCAAAATCCAGGAGGCACAGTGAACACCCCTCAAAATCAATAAAAATAGGTCCACACTCTGACATCTAATAGTAAAACTTACAAATCTCAGAGACAAAGAGAAAATCCTAAAAGCAGCTCAGGACAAGAAGTCTGTAACCCACAAGAGTAAAAACATTAGATTGGCAACAGACCTATCCACAGAGACCTGGCAGGCCAGAAAGGGCTGACATGATATATTCAGGGTACTAAATGAGAAAAATATGCAGCCAAGAATACTTTATCCAGATAGGCTGTCATTGAAAATAGAAGGAGAGATAAAAAGCTTCCAGGACAAACAAAAACTGAAAGAATTTGCAAACATGAAACCAGCCCTACGGGAAATACTGAAAGGGGTCCTCTAAGCAGAGAGAGCTTAAAAGTAGCATAGACCAGAAAGGAACAGAGAAAAAAAAAAAAAAAAGGAACAGAGACAATATACAGTAACAGTCACCTTACAGGCAAAACAATGGCACTAAATTCATATTTTTCAATAGTTACCCTGAATGTAAATGGGCTAAATGCCCAAATCAAAAGACACAGGGTGTCAGATTGGATAAAAAAAAAACCAAGACCCATCAATATGCTGACTTCCTAGTCTTCTCATGGCTAGAATCCTGATTTGGTCTGGGCAACCAAAATGGGCCCCTCCCTCAGAGAGTGATGATGACTGTGAATAGCCAGGCTGTCTGAAACGTTTCTGGGAAAGATTTTTCTCCCTGGTGAAAGGAGAGACCCATGATAAATAACCTTGTGTTCTGCCTTTGGACACGATCATGTGAGAATGTGACATATGGAGCTGCTGCAGCCATTTTGCCCCCAAGAGGGCTGATACTGTAGACACTGAGAAGAATGTGATTGATGATAGGAGGGGGGTGGGGGGTGCTTGATGTTATCATGGGCCCTCTGACAAGCCCTGCCATCTCTTGACTTCTTGATAAACAAGTGATAGTAATATTTCCTCACTGCTGAATCCATTGTAGGTTAACTTTGTTTTAGCTGAAGACGTTCCAGTGAATGCAGTGTATACTTTGTGCCCAAAAGAACCTAACTTAGATCCCATCTGTGCTTTTGCTGTGGATGCGGTGCCTTCCACCCATCACTCTCCAGCCCCTTCCAGCCAAATACTTCCTGAGAGTTCAGTTTCTGAAGGGCCATAGAAAGAATGTCCTTGCGATAGATGTGACTTGCCCACATTCCTCACTGACTTCGGGCTTGGTCATGAGATCTGCTTTGGCCAAGGGGAGCAAAGGAGCACACCGTCGGTTCCCACATCCGAGCAGAAGTTTTAAACGAGAGTGCATGGTTAGGCTCAGCTTCTTTAGCTCTTGTGCCCTGTGTCACGAGGAAGACATGTCCCAGCTAGATGCTGCTCCTTCAGCTGGGATACCAGCATGCAAACTCAGCTGAGCCCAGAAGAGTCTCAGCTGACCCCCGGCCCCCAGGGTATGAGAAGAACAAAGTGTCTGCTGTGCTAAGCCTCTGAGCTCGCCGGGGATTTTTTTAAAGCACTGCAAAGCTGATGAAATCCTCGGGTGGGAGTCACGGAGGTCACGCAGGCTTCAACGCTGGGTCAGGGATGGCTGCCCAGAGGCACTATTTCTCTCCTGCTTCTGTGTGTCAGGGGTCCCTGTGTGATGGTCCATCATGGTCACCTTTTCCCCCCCATTTATTTATTTATTTATTTAACATCTTAATTTAATTTTATTTTTTTCAGTGTTCCAAGATTCATTGTTCATGCACCACACCCAGTGCTCCACGCAATACGTGCCCTCCTCAATACCCACCACCAGGCTCACCGATCCCCCCAACCCCCCACCTCCCTCCCCTGCAAAACCCTCAGTTTGTTGCTCAGAGTCCACAGTCTCTCACGGTTCGTCTCCCCTTAGGCTTCAGAGTTTTGTTGACTGTTTGGTTAGTGAGCGATCGCCTCTGAGCAGGGCAACATGAAACTAAAAGTGAGATTCTCGAGAGTTCATCCAGAGGGCGGGGGAGGGGAGCAACAGGTGTCAGACCCGCTTAGCCTCCGCTTCCTGGTGTTTATAAGGGAAAATCTACAGTGGGTGGCTCCCGCAGGCTGCGATGCTGGTCTTGGGGAGAGTGGGCACCGGCCACTATTTTGAAAACTCGTGTGAAAGTTCCGTTATTACATGAAAGCCTGCTTTCCCTGCGGGGCTATGAGGTCTTGGCCGAGGGGCTATGTCCTGTCTGTGTCCACAGGGCTCCACTGCGTGCCTGGCGTGCAGGGAGGGGGAGGCACGGTGAGTGACACGTGAAGGGAGCTGGGTCCTTGTTCTAGAAGCTGTGTCTGTCTGGGCTTTTGGGGCCCAGCTTGCTCACACTCAGTTCACGGAGAAGCCTCTACGGGGGCGAGGGGGGAGCCTCGGGGCTTGGGGAGGTGAACTAATCCCCACCCTGCCTGCCTCTGCTCCTGGCCAGGGTTCGGAGCTTCTCACTCCCCCAGCAGCACCTCTGGCGCTCCCCTTCCTTCTACCGTCTTTCCTCTCGGTTCCAGACCGGTCTTGCCCAGGCTGTGAAGCACCCAGCCCCAGCAGCCCCGCCTTTCGGGCCATCAAAGTTGCAGGCACCCTCGGTTTCAGTTTCGTGGCTTACCGCTGAAAGAAACAAGCTATGTCTGTGCATTTATTCCAGGAAACAGAATAAATCTGTTTGTCTTATAATCTGGAAAAAGAAAGGCCATCTGGAAGGGAACTCTAGAAGGCAACTGCCCTGTGTCCTCATCCAAGCTCTGTATTTGGCTCCTGATGACAGTGCCCTGGCTGTGGCCTTCTATATTTGAGATGAAGTGAATTGACCCCTTGTGTTCACCGCTCCCAGGCCTGCCGTGCCCTGGCTGAGAGAGGGGAGGAGCTGGGCCCCGGTCCTGGCCCCGCGGACCCACCAGACCCTCTTCCGTGTAGATTCCCTCTGCCCCCATTCCAGGCCAGGCCCTTCACTGGATCCTGGAGAGGAAGGAGCCGGGGGCAGCACACAGGATCCTACCCCAGGGGAGCTCAAAGCCCAGACGGAGGTGCAGACAGACACAGGGAATCCCAGCGGGACACGGTCCATGCAGAGGGGGGTGCAGACGGACACAGGGAATCCCAGCGGGACACGGTCCATGCAGGGGGAGGTGCAGACGGACACAGGGAATCCCAGCGGGACACGGTCCATGCAGGGGGGGAGGTGCAGGTCGCAGGGACCTGGGGACCCAGAGAGTCGCAGCTGAGCCAGGCTGGGGCCCTGAGGGCAGCTGCTCAAGAGGGATGTCTGTCGTGGGGGAGAAGAGGAAGGGAGTGGGTGCGGGGAGGTGACTGTGACCTTGTCAGCCGGATGTGCAGAGAACCAGAGGCAGGAGCCAGCTCTGTGTTGATGTGAAGGCCACAGTCAGGGGCGCCAAGCCCCGGCTGGGGTTTCTGAAAGCAGGTGGCCCTCGTCCCCGTTCTCTAATTATTTTCTCAGTGACCGAAACCTAGGGATGGTGGCAGCCAAGGTTCAGCCACCCAGCCGATGCCCCGGGAAGGGGCACGGGGAGCAGAGCTGCACCACTGATCCGGGACCATTTTCTCCAGAACTGTTAGATGAGAAGGACACACATGTCTCAATTCTTTAAGCCACTGTCTTCGTCGTCGTCTTCTTCTTCTTCTTCTTTTTTTTTTTTTTTAAATTTTACTTATTTATTTGAGAGAGCTTGAGCAGGGCGGAGGGGGCAGGCAGAGGGAGAGGGAGAGAGAGAATCTCAAGCAGACTCCCTGCTGAGCGAAGAGCCTGCCGTGGGGCTCGATCTCACGACCTTGAGATCCTGACCTGAGCCATAAAATCAAGAGTCGGATGCTTAACTGACTGAGTGACCCGGGGGCCCTCAGCCACTGTACCTTTGAGTGTCCTTGCCAGGCTGCTCCCCCTGCCCTCTGTCTAGGGCCTGCAGGAGGAGGGAGCCAAGTCCCAGGCTCCTGGTGGGGGGAGCCACGAGTTGGAGGAGCCTTCCCTCTGCCGTGGGACCCAAAGCCCCTGCAGACTCAGGTGGCGGTGACAGGCACACGGTTCAAGGAAGGGAGGAGAGTGGAGCTGCACCAAGGGGCGCCGGGCATGGCCCTCCCCTTCCCCGGCGGGGTCCCCGGCTCACTCCTCAGTAGTGGACACAGTAGAGCTGGACGCTGCCACTGATCCGGAGCTCCCGCAGCCGCTCCAGGGTCCGCTGGTGCAGGCTGGTGGCTCCCAGGCCCTGCCCGTTGAGCGCCAGCTTCAGCCCTCCCTCCTGGCACAGGAGCAGCACCTGGAAACAGACGGGAGGGGCCTGCAGGCTTCCGGACAGACTGACCCTCGACAGCCTGCCTGACGCCCCGCCCAGCGAGCTCTCCCCTCAGAGGTCACGAAGACTGGAGCCTGGTGGTGGGTATTGAGGAGGGCACATATTGCATGGAGCCCTGGGTATGGTACATAAACAATGAATCTTGGAACACCGAAAAAATAAAATAAAATTAAAAAAATAAAAATTAAAAAAAATTTTTCTCATTAAAACAAAAAACAAAAAAACCCACAAAGACCAGAACCATGGGACACCCGGTGGTGGGAAGGAACAGGCCTGGGAGCCCAGCTTGTCACCAGACCGCTGTGACCTTCCATCAGGATCATCCCAGCCCTGGGCCTCAGTTTCACCATCTGTGCCCGTTGCGTTCCCGCGAGTACTGGTTCTCAACCCTGAGTGCATTTTGGAGTCATTAGGGGGGGGATTTTTTTTTTTTTTAAATAACCAGGGTCTGCTCTGATTGATTAAATCCACGTTTTGGGAGTGGGCTGGCTGGCGGCCACATGGAGGTTTGAGAGACGCGGCGTGAATGTCTGCCCCTCCTGGCAGGCTCTGGCTTTCTGCCCCCCAGCCCCGGGACGCACCCCTGTCTCCGCATGGGAATGCCGCTCTGCGCCCCGCCCTGGAGGGACCAGGCCACTTGTCTCCGACTGACCTCGAAGAATCGCCGCGGGTAGAAGAGGAAGGGGGCTGAGATCAGCTTCTTGCGCCCCCAAGGCGAGACCCATGCCAGAGTTCTGTCTGCGAAGGAAGCCCTGAGCGTCACAGGCGCGTGAGTAGTCTGGTCCCGCAGGCTCAGTGTGAAGCTACGAGAAGGGGCGGGAGAAGGGGCTCCCTGACTCCTCTGAGCCGCGGCCGCTGGACCCTGAGCACAGGGATGGATGTGGGAGAGCAGCTAGAAGATTCGGCAGCTCAGAGGGGTGGGGACACCTGAGACTGAATCCCCACGTTGCCACCGCAGGAGGACCCTGGGGGAGCAGAGGACTTTGCCTGAGCCTGGTTCCCCCCGCCCCCACGCCCGAGATGGGGAGAATTACATTAGTAGTAGCTAACACGTACTGGGGGCTAGATGCTAGGTATCGTCTTAAGTGTTTTGCAAATCACGTGGGGGTTGGAGCCAGGCTACCTGGCTTCAACGCTGCTCTGCCGCTTCCTAGTCCTGGGCGCTTGGGGAGATCACTTCACGTCCCTGTGCCTCAGTTTCCTGATTTGTAGCGAGGGGAGAAGAGTACTGTACCTGCCTCACGAGTTCTCACGTGCGAAGTGCTAGAACGGCACCGGGCGTGTAATCAGCACTCAAATCACACCCACTGTGTAACAAACATCACTCTATGGTCCAATCCCTCCCATTGATGGGAACAGAGGAGATAGGGTGCGTGAAACCTCGCGAGTGCCCTGCACACAGTAGGTGGCTTACGGAGTCCTCACAGAAATCCTGGGCCTTGAGGTTCAGCAGCCCATATAAGTGGCGAGGACAAGAAGTCACGTGTCTGGCTCTGTCACTGGTAATAGCTGTGGGGCTTTGGGCTGGGCTGGGCGCAACACAGGACCCCAGATTTGGGCGCCTTTCTGCTGCCGGACACCTGCCCCTCAGACGGCAGCCAGATTCCGTTTCTTGTCCAGGGAACTTCCTTTGAAACAACATCCCCGAAGCTACTGGCGATGATGCCTTGGGCCCCGTTGATAATAGTCTGATAGCTTGGGACGGGGAAGTACAGCAGCGGGAGTAGCGAAGCAGGGGGAGGAGACGGAAGCGGAAGGCGGGGGTGGGGGGGCGCACCCTGGGAGGGTCTTTCAGGGGCTCTTGCTAGATCTGTTCTAGGAGGATGCACCAGACATTTCCAGTTTCCGGAAGGAGCCAGCAAGGGCTCACCATTGGGAAGAAGCTTGGAAGGCGGGGTCCTGGAGAGTGAAGCGCACGGAACCTCTAGCCCCAGCCCGAAGCCCTTCGCATTGGCCCGAGAACTCCTGGAGGCCTCAGTGTCTCCCCGCCTCCCCCATCCCTGTCCCGCACAGCCCTGGGACGGGTAAGGGACTCTCTCCAGCCTAGTGAAGCCCCAGGGCAGCCTCGTCCCCACCTCCTCAGCGCTTGCGGTGAGGGATGGAGAGGGAAGGACAGATTTTTAGTGCAGACGAATTCCGAATTCCGTGCCCTCCAACTCCGACTCCCTCTGCCCAGTTCAAGCTACAGTTGCTTCCGGAAAACAGCAGTAACAGCGTTTACTGCTGGCTTGCTAAACGCCAGGCGCTGCTAAGTCTTGCTGTTGGCGGCCCATGGCGGAAGTGGCCTGGAGACATGTCCTGGCTGGTCCGCAGTGTTCTTCGACTTCAAGGTCATACCAGGTTCCCAAGCTGGGAAAGTTTATGTGAAAGATGGCTTCCGGCTTCTTCTTTAAAAATAATCAGAAGGTCTGGCCTGAGTGGCTCTTGGAAAAACTCTTTCCACATTTCCTTCCCAACCCAGGGTTTCTCTCTTTGTCACCTGTCCAGCCCTCGAGAAAGGGCAGTTCAATTACTTGCTGCGTCATTAATAATAACCACTTGACTTTGAACTAGGACATGAACTTGGTATCATGTCTCCAGGTTTTTGTGGGGGAGGTTGTTCTTTGTACCCCTGGGAACTTTTTCATTTTCCCTGTAGGACTGAGATGATCTCTCTCCTTTTATTCTGATGGGGCCACTCAGGACTCCGGGTTCAGAGGGGTGTCGTGACTTCCCCCAAGGCCGCACAGTTCATAAGAGGGACAACCAGGATTCCAATGCCCTTGTGCCTGGCTTTGGGGTTTCATGCTGTCCGGGGCTGTGCTGCACACCTGTGCCGGAATTCACAGGATCGCTCAAGAAAGAGCAGGCAGGCAGGGGCGCCTGGGTGGTTCAGTGGGTTAAAGCCTCTGCCTTTGGCTCAGGTCATGATCTCAGGGTCCTCGGATGGAGCCCCGCGTTGGGCTCTCCGCTCAGCAGGGAGCCTGCTTCCTCCTCTCTCACTGCCTGCCTCTCTGCCTACTTGTGATCTCTCTCTCTGTCAAATAAATAAATAAAATCTTTAAAAAAAAGAAAGAAAGAGCAGGCAGGGGAAGAGTTTAGTGAGGTCAGGGGCTGCAGAAAACAACACCGAAACAGAAAGGGAGAGGACAGGGCGCTTTCCCTCCCTCCCGCCCCTCCACGGAGATCATTTTGATGACCACCACACTTGCAGAGCGCTTACTATGTGCCTGGGCCGATTCTAAGCATGCATGCCACCCCTGAAGCTGGCACTATTATTAACTCTTTTTACACACGAGGAAACTGAGGCACAGAAAGGCAAAGTAACTGCCTTGAAGGGGCACGCAGGTAGTAAGCGTCCTCAGCAGAAGTCAAACCCAGGCGATCTGGCCCAAAAAAGTCAACAGCCAGAAGGAAGGAGGGGGAGGAGAGGAAAAAAAAGGAGAAAGAAAGCGAAAGTGGCTTTGGAGCCGGCAGGTTTGGGGGGTGGAGCAGGAGCGCCCCCTGTCGGAGAGATTAGGCAGCATCCGTGTAGTTGGTGTGTGGCTCCATGCTCCCACTGCCCAGCACGGGGCCTCCTCTCTGGGGCCTAAACCCTGTGCTGTGTCACCCTGGGAGGTTGAATTCTCTCTCTGGGTCTCAGCCTGAGCCCTTAAAGGACCTTTCCGGAGGCCCCAGCTGGCACCTGCGATGAGAGGCTGGTTGGCCTGACCAGATGGACAGGCAGGAGAAATACTCCCAGAATCGGGGCTGTTGGGGCTACGGAGGCAACCTGAGCACCGAGCACCGTCCAGTGCTCAGTGGTTGGGACTAAGCACTGAGCACCCTCGCAGCCACAAGCTCCACGATGGGGCGGTGGTGTTGGAGATGAAAGAGGGGATGCTTGTAGAGCTCATGCTCGACTCATGCTTCTCCCTCCCTTCCATGTGGATACTTACTCCTTTGGCTCTGGCAAGACCAGCCCCCGCAGCACGATGACCTGTCCGGGCCAGAGACCCCGGGGAAGGGCGCGCGCGCAGGGCACCTCCTGTAGGAAGACGGGAGATGACTGAGAAGGGAGGCACGCAGGGGTCTGGGGAGAGCTGCGGCCCCCAGGGGAGCCCTGGGGCAGGTAAGTCTGTCTCTAGGCCTGCAGCCAGGAGGACACTCATCTACCGCGGGCTTTGGCTCTCCCTGGCCTTTTAGGGCTGAGCTCAGTGGCCGCCCCCCCTTCCCGAGGGCTGGGAGCACCCCATATGTCCCCCATTGCTGCATCCTGGACTGTCACAGCCTGCTCATTGGTCTGTCTCCCCAACTGTCTCCAGTTGTCTGCGAGCCGCTGGAGGGCTGGGACTGGCGGTCCCTCTATCCTAGAGCCTGGCACCGGGCCTGGCACAGAAGAATCTCAGATAATTGTATGCAGAATAAATGGAGAAAAGGGAAAACGAAGCTAGAGGTCTCTATAAAGGAAGGGGGAACCTTGATGCTGGGGGCATTTCCCATCGGGTAGGGGTGCTGCCCCAGGACGACACTTCCGCCAGGTGACCCAGGAGGGAGGTCACTCACCAGGCTGGGGCTCTTCAGCAGGAAAGGCTGTCGAGGGGAGAAAGAAAAAGAAAGGAGACGTGGAAACCACGCAGAGTTTGCTCAGCAAAAGAGAGCTTCTCAATATTATTATGGAGAATTGGGGGGTATCTGGGGTTCGTGTCCCTCAAAAACAACACAGGTGAATGATGAGTTCAGGCTGGGAGAGGCGAACCCAGGCTTGCCAGCGAGAGGGCGGGGAGGGGGGGACCAGTATCCACAGCAACGGCCCAGTGAGGGAGGGGGCAGCTGGCTTTCGTCAAACTGGGCAGCAGCCCAGTGAGTGGCAGGTCGAGCTGGGGGAGCTGGGAGCACCGTTGGCCCAGCTAGTGTGGCCGGAACCACGAGGGCCAACCTTGCTCCCCAGAGACTCACGTATCCAACCGGGTACTCGCTGCCGCCCTCCGCAAATGGCTGTCAGGAAAGAGAAGAGACGACACGCGGGATTCAGGCCCATTGAGGCTCTGCGAGTCATTTGCTGGGCCCCCGCCTACTCTGCCCATGCCCCGGACGTGGGCAGAGGCCGGCTTGGGCAGGTCCTCATTTCCCTGTAGGCCCTGTCGGGGGTTCTCAAACCCGGCTTTTGCACATGCGGATTCCTAGGCCCCACCTCAGACTCACTGAGTCAGAAGGTCTGGTGGCGGGTCCTAGAAATCCGCATTTTTCGTAAGCTCCTCAGGGGCAAATGACAGCCCTAGCTGCTGCTTGGGCCCCCAGGCTCCAAGTGTCCGAGCGGATCGCCTCCTGGCCATTGCTCTCGGGTCCCCTTCTGCGGGCACCTTCTCAACCCCGCTCGCATCCCGCGCTTTGATGGGTCCCCTCCACCGGGGTTGTAATGGGTGTGACAGGGCCTGCCTGGGGCAGCGGGGGCTCCTGGGCCCGTCCAGACACCAGGGGGAGTCAGGGGCCGTTGCCACTCACGGAACTCACGCTGATGTTCAGGAATCCAACGGCCTCCACCAGGATGTCCCCAAATATGCCCAGGGTGTCCACACGGGACAGCGGGAGCCGGTAGCGGTAGTGGAGAAAGTGTTGTCCATTCACACTCACCTGGAGAGACAGATGGACTGACCGACAGACAGCTCAGCAGCCCCTGGTGCGCACGGAATCCGCACTAACGTGCCTGGCCTCGCGGGGCGCTCTTAGCTGGACCGTCCCTCATTTAACTTCACACCCGCTCTGGGAGACAGGCACCTTTGGCAGACGAGGTGCCCAAGGCGTGGGGAGCTTCCGCGACCTTCCCAAGGTTGCACAGCTGGCCTTGGAACCAAGGTCCCTCTGCCCCGACACAGCACTTCCCCACGCCATCCCTCAGCAGGAGCCCTAGCCCCACGTGAGGAAATGGGGGTTCAGGAGGCCGGATGACCCCTCCACCACAGGGGCCTCCCTCCGCTGCTGGCTCCCATCAGCTCCCCTTTCCCCCGGATTGGTCAAGGTCCTGGTCAAGGTCCTGGCGGGAGTTCCCATCCTTGGAGAAAGGCTCGAAGGGGGGGTTCTTGCTCCCTGCACCTTGCCCCCTCCGCCGCCCTGGGATGGGGAGGGTGTGAGTACCCGCCTCGTGAGGATCTAAGGAGAGGATATTTAGGGGCTAGAACAGAGCCCATCACATTGCAGGCGCTCTCGAAGAACTTGCTAGGACTATGGCCGTGATGCCCTCCCCAGGGCCAGGCACGAGAGAGAGAGCTCTCTTGCCGCCATGGGCCCCAGGTCACGTGGGCCCAGGGCAGCTTGGAGTGAGGCTCGGCGGCTGCTGGGTCCTCTCGGGTCTCAAGCCCTCCGGGCAGCGATGCCCCTCCTCGCAGTGACACGGAGAGGAGGAGGAAAGGGGGAGGGGAAGGATGCAGGTTTTAGACACCGACGCCCATCCCTTCCCCTCACCTTCATTTCCTCGTTTCCAAAGAGAAAGAGGATGAGGAAGCGGGCTCCTCTCTGCAGGGGCACGCGGGGCCACCGGGCCTCGGCCTGCCAGCGCCCCGACTGCAGGGTGTTGCAGATGACGTGGGGCTTGGTGGTGTGGAAGCGAGGGTTGAAGTGGATGGCGATATCCGGCCGGGGACGCACGCTGCAGCCGCACTGGAAGTCCACCTGGAACCTGGGGACAGGTGCTCTCGAAGGGGCACCCCTGGTCGGAAACCCCGAGACCCCGAAGGCAGAGAGGAGCCTCCAGCTCGATGCCTCTGGGGCTGAGCTCCAGCAGCCCCGCGGCGCACCCCCTTACCTGCGTGCCTCTGGAGGGACCACTCCCTGTAGCGTGACCATCTTGCCCGTGCGCAGGCCACCGAAAATTGTCGTGACGTAAGGAACCACCTGAACAAGGGGAGAAAGCTAGCCACATGGGGCTGGGGAATGGGTCTGACGAGGGAGCCCCGCGTCAGGTGGGCAGAGGGTGGGGGAGAGAAGAACAAGAAAACTCCACTCTCCTGTCCCAAAGAGAAAACATCCTTATGGGGAGAAATTAGGGTTCTCTTCCACTTTCTCCCCTTTCCTGGACCGTCACATGTCAAAGCCACGTTGCCCTGGGGGAGCCAAGTTCAGCTCCATCGCCCGCTTGGGGCACCAGCCCTGCCCCTCTCCCCAGCTCCTTGGGCACAGGAGTGCCTCAGTGAGACTTGCCCTCACCTCCGGAAGCCCGGTATCGAGGTCCTGAGAACTGTTTACTGGCTCAAGCCCAGGAACTGGGGGGCGGGGGAGGGGGCGGCGGGCAGAAGGCTGGATGAGTTGGGCCCCTGATCTGGATGCCTGGAGAGACACCCAGCAGTGGCCTGGCCTACCTTCCCAGGCTCACCTCTCCCCACACAGAAGCCGCGCGGAATTCCTAAAACACAACACACACGTTTACAACTCCCTGCCTTTTCAGGGCCGCTTCCTCTGCGCTCCCTCGGCCCCGTGAGATCCAACTTGCCTTTCAAGGTTCTCTGACGCCTTCTCCAAGCACTGTCCGCTACGGTGACTGAGTTTTTCCTTCCCTCCCCTGTGTTCCCAGAATGCTTCAAGCGTATGGCCGGGTTGGCCGTTGGTGGGCTTACGGGGAGACCAGGGGGCTGGCTGTTTCTGCTGGAGCCTCGGGCCACTCGGAGCTGAAACCCTGCTTTCCCCTTCCGAGCTCAGCGCCTCGCCTGGCACAGCGTGCGCTCTCAATAGGCGTTTGCAGAATGAATGTGAACATGTCCCAGGTACACATCGGCATAACCAAGACTGGCTTTCACGTGTTCTCCGAACCATCTAGAAGGCCCCGAGCCCCAACAGTGCTGCCCTCCGGGTAGGAGCTCGCAGCCTGCAAAGCAAGGAGGGGCTGTAACCTGGGCAGCGGCTTCACCCCTTTACTCAGGCATCTGGGAGGTGCTGGAGCTCCTGGCTGTCAGGGGGCCCACAGCTTAGCCAGGCTCAGCGCCTCAGTCCCTCCCACTTCCCAGGCTCCAGGCCCCGCCCGTGATAATTCCTGAGCTGACCCAGCGCCCCCAGGGGGAGAGGGCCACATCAAGAGAAAGTGATAATTAGCGTTTATTAATGGGACGGCAGAGTGTGCTGGGCGCGTTCAGCCCTCTGTAAAGCAAGGCCAGACTTCAGAAAACCCGCGGGGGCACCGCGCAGGAGGAGGACGTGAGGGGACCCCCACACCCATCCTCGAGTTGGAGGTTCCAACCTGACTCTCTTCCAGGCTGGAGATGAGACCACCCTAGGTACTCAGTGCCCCAGCAGCCCCAGATCCTCCTAGCCTAGCCCCCCATCACACAGTAGGAGCACAGCCCCGACTCCGGGCTCTATTACTTTTAAACTGTAAGGACTCTGCGAGTCCCATCATTTGCACCCAAGTGGGAATTAGCTGGTCAGCCACTTTGCTAAGCTCAGGGGACCTTCCGGAGTCTATGAGCAGGTGCCGGGGGGCACAGGGCCCAAGACCCAAGGCCTCTCCACCCACCGCCTGGGCGTCTGGCTCCAGCGGGAGTTGGGGGGGGGAGGGGGCCCTGAGACCCGGAGATTCCAGATCCACAGTGGCTGCTCACCGGGTGGAAGACGGGCGGCTGCAGGATGAAGGGATCAGGAAGTGGGTCCAGTTTTTCTCCGGGTGACATGGTGGGGGGCGCCTCCAACTTGGCCTGCAGATCCAGATTCTGCCCCCCAGTGGCCGGACTTGCCTTTCCCAGCCAGGATCTGAGGTGCCAGGGCAGCTCCCCCAGCGGTTAGCCTCACCCGTGCCCAGCAGGGTCCCAGTGCCCCTCGCAGCAGGCCTGAGAGGGCAGGGCTGGGCAGCGGTCCGCCCCCGGTCCACACCCCAGATCCAGTCCCGCCAGCCAGATGGGGGCTGTCGGCAGAAATCCGAGTCCAGGAGCAAGACGCTTGAACTAAGCAACTAACTAACCGGCCCCCCGCCCCACCCGCACTGGGCTCTGAGGCACGGAGAGGCTGCAAACGGAGGGCAGAGGCAGGTTCTCTTCGGGCCTGCTAGTTTGTGGTTCCCCGGGCTCCCCTCGGAGCCCTCGGCAGTCAGAGGCCCGGCAGGTCCCAGGAGAAGCCCCGCCCCAGCTTCTTGGACCTCGCTGAGTGGCTCCGCATGCCCCACTCCCCTCCCGCCGAGAGGTTTTCATCTCTTCCCCTCGTTTCCCCGCACGTTCCCTCATTTTTCCCCCTTTTGCCTGATTTATAGTCCCCTGGGGCTCCATTTCAGCTTTAGCTACAGATTTTATTTATTTATTTGATAGAGAGGGAGAGATCACAAGTAGGCAGAGAGGCAGGCAGAGAGAGAGGGGGGAAGTAGGCTCCCCGCTGAGCAGAGAGCCCGATGTGGGGCTCGATCCCAGGACCCTGAGATCATGACCTGAGCTGAAGGCAGAGGCTTTAACCCACTGAGCCACCCAGGCGCCCCTCAGCTTTAGCTACAAATGCCAGGGCCCAGCGGTCGTCAGAAAGGAGGTGGAGGATGGCGAGAAAGGGGCGGGAGGAGAGGAGCGCCCCCTGGAGGCTCAGAAGAGGCAGCGCGGTGCAGTGGGCGGTATGGTCCACTCGCAAGGAGGCCTGGGTTCTCGCTCAGCCTCTGCTCTAACGTGCGTGCTGTGTGCCCTGGGCCAAGTCACTTGCCCTCTCTGTGACTCGCTCTGCTCATCTGTGTATTGAGAGGGTGACTCCCGAAGAGTGTCTCCGCGGGAGGTCTGTGTCTGGGGGTGGGCCCGGGTATCTCTGCCTTTTCATCGAGATCCCCCAGGATTCTTTGGACTGGAGTCGCTCCAGTTCTGGTTCGAATGCCAATAACGCCATCGCTTTAAAAGGCGGCGCAACCCCTCAACTTTATCCCGATTTGGGAGGTCCCACGATCCGAGCACCCGGTGGGACTTGGCGGCAGGGAATTCCCGGCAGCGGGCCAGGTTGGGCAAAGGCTCCAGGGTCTGGGGAGCTGAGGGAAGAAGAAGGCTGCTCTGATGGCGGGCCAGGTGCAGGGGCGGCTCTGGGGAAAGGCAGCGGAGCCCGAGCTCCCCAAGTGTGGCACCAGCGTGGCCTGGGAGCTTGTTAGAAATGTGTCCTTCTGGGCCCCACCCCAGACCTATGGAAGAGGAATCTCTCTGGTGGCGGGGGCCCGGGAATCTGCATTTTCGCATGCTCCCCAGGTGATTCTGATGCACGTGGATGTTTGAGAAGCGCTCACTGACTTGGGCCTTAACTGGCAGGGCTTGGGGCGCGGAACCAGGAAGTTTGCTCAGATCTTGCCGGGTAGGGGGAGCTGGGCTGCGGGAGGTGCTTCGTTTAGGGAAATTCGATCAGAGGTGTATTCAGACAGAATAGTCTAGATACACACCGTGGAGGAGAAACCGAGGTGGAGAATCCGGTTGGGCAAGCTGGGAGGGAGGCCTGGGTCCTGGTCCCAGCCTCACAGCGCCCATCTTTCCTCCTGAAGCAAATGTGCCCTCTCCCACCCTCCAACCCGGCCTCAGTTCCCCCTCCGAATCGAGGAAGGAGGGTGGCATAGCAAAATAGCACAGACTGGGCTGCTTAAACACAGATGTTCATTTTCTCACGGTTCTGGAGGCTAAAAGCCTAAGATCAAGGTGTCTGCAAGGATTTTTTTCCCCCCTGAGGCTTGCGGAGGGTTGCCCCTTGATCTGTGTGTGTCTTAATCTCTTATAAGTAGACAGTCATCTGGAATTCTACCCATATGAACTCATTTTACCTTAATTACCCTTTTAAAAAGGGCCTTATGTCCAAATAGAGTCTCATTCTATTTACCGGGGGCGAGGACTTCAATATCTGATTTTGGGGGGCAGAGCACAATTCGGAGGGATAGCTGTAGCAGGTCTCACCCTGGAACCCCAAGACCGCTGCTGGGGTCGGGAGTGGGGACTGATGAGGGCCCGCAGCAGGGGAGGCAGCAGAAGGAAGAAGGTGGTGCATTTCCGTTCTCCTTTCCCTGAGTTTTGACAGCTGGGAGGGACCCGGCTGGGCTTAAAGCAGGCCTCCGGAGCTTGAAGGCAAATCCCCCTTCTTGAGCCAGAGGGAGGAGGACTTGTGAGACAGGGGAAAGGGCTGATGATGACCCTGACACTGATGGGAGGGGGGATCCCCCTGCCCGAGGCTGGTGCCCCCACCCCACCCCAGCTCCCTAGACCTGGGCTTGTCCCTCTGAGCGCTTATCATAACTGGTCATTATATATCGAGGAATTGTCTGATGTTTGCCTCCCCCTCCCCCTACTTCCCGACTATAAATTCCATGAGGGCAAATTTATACTTACACCCTCAACACCAAGCAAGCCTGACACCGAGCAAGTGCTCAAAATGTATTTAAAGAATGAATGACTAATCAGGAGCTGTGGTTTCGGGCTCCTATCCGGCCACTAGCGCCTTCTGTCTCTGCCCACCAGGCGTGGAGTCCGGGCACAAGCCCACACTAGGCGGTTGCTCTCCTCGCCGGCCGCAGATGGTCATCGAGGCAAATTTATCTATTTTTCTAGGAGTACCCAATTAGTAGCTGGGGAATCATAATAGGGGACCTCAGGGTGCCCCACTCTCCCCCATTCTTTGATCCAGCAACTTCTTCCCCTGTCCCTGCTCCTGAATGGGTATATCTCTGGGCTTAGGGAGAAACTAACGCCCAGATTCACCTACTTCGGTCTACATCTTACCCCCTTCCTCTATCCGGTTCCCTTCCAGGTCCCTGGAGAGTCTCACTGACCCTATTTCTCTCGGGACCGGTTTCACACCATCCCGGAATAGAAGGGAGGATAATGAGCAGAAATCCTGGACAGGAAGGATCGACAGAACTGGACAGCTGGCTGCATGAGAAAGATGAGCAAAAGAGGCCAAAAGGAAAAAAAAAAAAAGCCTCCAGCATCTTGAACCAAAGGATTGGCAAGAGTCTGGTGCTCTAATGGAAAAACAGAGAAGCTGCGGGTACAATCTGGAGGATGGGGAGGTGGCTAATTCCGGCCAGGACCATTTTGGAGGAGGAGGGTGGGATGAGGGGATGTTCAGTCCCTGAACACTTGTTAGTTTATATGTTTCTAGGAATTTATCCCTGTCTTCCAGATTGCCCGCTTTGTTGGCATGTGATTGTTCATAGTATTCTCTTATGACTGTTTGTATTTCGGTCAGCATCTGTTGAAGGCATGAAGGTGCTGTTGCCTCCAAGCTTGGTGATACACTCTGGAGAGGACAGTTTCAACTTATTTGGGTGCTACTTCTGCCTCGTGAGGGAGTTTTTGTGCTGCGGCCATTTTGCGCGACAAGGTGCTGTGGTCGTTAGCGGGAGGGGCAATCACTCTTGCTCTCCAGGAGCTCCCAGTCTAATTGGAGAGAGATGACATACACCTGGAGGAGAGAGCCAATAGGA
The DNA here is from genome assembly GCA_028534135.1 of Potos flavus. Classification (NCBI taxonomy): domain Eukaryota; kingdom Metazoa; phylum Chordata; class Mammalia; order Carnivora; family Procyonidae; genus Potos; species Potos flavus. The sequence goes on along the minus strand of CM052884.1, from coordinate 89,453,257 downwards.
CAGCGGCGCCTGGGTGGCTCAGTGGGTTAAGCCCCTGCCTTTGGATCAAGTCATGATCTCAGGGTCCTGAGATCAAGTCCCGCATCGTGCTCTCTGCTCAGCGGGGAGCCTGGTTCCCCCTCTCTCTTTGCCTACTTGTGATCTCTCTCTCTGTCAAATAAATAAATAAAATCTTAAAAAAAAAAAAAAGAAAACCAATAGGACAAAGCCAGCTTCTTTTTATTTATCTTCCCTCCCGCCTACAGAGATAGAACCAT
>CM052884.1:89423063-89443307 GCA_028534135.1 Potos flavus | reverse complement strand
TCTCTGGGTCCCGCCTCTCACCTGCAGGGTGGAGCCCCTCTCCTGCGCCCCGCCTCCACGCAGAGAAGCCAATAAGCACATGAAAAGATGCTCGACATCATCTGTCATTAAAAAAAAAAAAGGCTAATGGGCTGATTTCCAGGCTACAGGTGTCTCACTGCTGGGGAGCGGAGGGGGGGCAGCACATGTCATCCAACTCCCGGTCCTCGGCCATGCCTTTGATGGATGCCAAAGCCGAGGCCTCAGAAGGAAGCAGCTTGCCCCACATCTTAGAGTGAGCCAGTGCACTGACCCCCCACCCCCACCCCGCTGTCCCTCGCAGCTTTCCAGCTTCTGTTCTCTTGGTCTCCAGGCGAGGAATTCGAGGCGGGCAGCATCACTTCCGTCTTCAGCAACCGCGCGGTGGTGAAGTACAGCCGCCTGGAGGACGTGCTGCACGGCTGCTCCTGGAAGATCAACAACAAGCTGGACGGGACGTACCTGCCCCTGCCCGTGGACCAGATCCTCCAGCGCACGAAAAAGATGGTCAACAAGACCGTGCAGTACAGCCTGATCGAAGGCAACTGTGAGCACTTTGTCAATGACCTCAGATACGGTGTGCCCCGGAGCCAGCAGGTATGGCGCCTCTTGCCGGGACGGTCGCTTCTGGCTGAGGCTTCTCGGGGCTTGTCATCTCATCGGTGACCAGAGCGGGGTCGGTGGTTTCGTGCTCTTTGTTGTCCCCGCGGGCTTCTACAGGACCTCGTGGTTCAGGAGGTGGCTTCCCCTCTGTGATCCCGCGGAGGAGCACGAAGGCTCTGGGCTGTTGAGCTGGGACACTGGGTGGTCACCTTGGTCAGATCCTTTTCTTTCTGAGACTGTTTGTTCTTTCACGAAACGGGGGTAAAGTGAGGTTTGGGGCTACGTCTGGCCCACAGACATATTTTGCTTGGATGGGTAGTGTTTTTGTTTTTGTTTTTTAAATTTGTATGACTTACCAACACTTAAAAATATAGGAATTTTATATAAAAAGATCAGGATGCCCAGCCATTCTAGAACAACTGGTTGATCAGGCCATCGGGCCCGTGTTCTGCTTGCTGACACCCTGTGGGACCGAGTAGTGGCTGTTTCTTTAGATGGGGCGTGTGGGGGTCAATGTGCCACCTGCGAGCTTCGCCCCCCCTTACCTGCCTGGCGCGTGCTGTGTTTGCGTTCGTGACCCCCCACCACACGGTGTGGGGATAAACCCAATGAGGGTGGGCCCACGTGTTCGAGAGCTTTGAAAAATAGCTCAAAATATCTGTGACAACCTGAGCAGCCCTCATTCCTATTTGATCCTTACTAAAACCCCATGAGAGGCGTGGAGGATGCATTTATTATCCCCTCTTTAATAGATTGAGAAATGAAGAATTAAAGAAGGAACACCATTTTTTCTGCTTTTTTTCTGTGGTTCTTAGGTTCCCTCAGGGTACTGGGCTCAAATTGCAATGCTGGTCTCTCTATTGTCGCTGAATGAGCACGAGCAGGTCGCCCACCCCTGTCCCCTCCACTTTATGCACCTTCCTCCTTTGTATTCTGTCCATTCCTGGCCCGCACTCCATGCTCCGGCGGCCTCGCTCCAGTGCAGGGGAGCTTGGGGGCTCCGGTGTCGGGGATCTCCTATCCCACAAGCATTTGTACGTGAGAAGAAGATCCCAGGGACCAAATGGATGACAGGGGGCCTTCTATGGAGTGTGGGCCACGCTCAGACCCTAATTCCCACCATGACTTTGTCCAAGTGAGTGTCCCCCCCACCCCCCGGCTCTCAGAATCCCTGTATGTAGAATGAGGGCCTCAGTGGCTGAGCCACACCGAGACCCTTTGCCTCCCTGCCCCTACTCTAGAGGCAGACCCAGGCTGAATGGCTCTGAGGGAGCAAGGGGGCCAGGAGCCACGGATGCCCTGGGGGGACAGGGAGTGCAGCTGCCTCGGATGTCCCATCCCAGGCTATCCTGACTTCTCTAGGTCTCTTGCAGCTCTAGGATCTTTGGAAATAGAGGCTAGCACAGGTTGCTTCCTCCTCCAGGCAGGCCGCGTGCTGAAGGGGAGTATGAGGGGCAGGGCACAAGCCTGGGATCAGCCCTGAGTGTCCTGTGGACGGGTCTGCTTTGCAGGTAGAGCACGCGCTGATGGAAGGCGCGAAGGCTGCGGGAGCCGTCATCTCAGCCGTCGTGGAGAGCATAAGGCCCAAGCCCGTAACTGCCTGAAGGCGCTCGGAACTCCAAGCAGAGGAGGAGCTGCTGTCATCGGCAAGGACGACGTGCCTCCTTGCCTCCCCTTGCCTTCTCCATAGCCCCACTCGAGAAAATTGTGAGCTTCTGGAAGAATCTAGAATGTATCCAATGACCCCTCCAGAAATACATCCAATATATGTGATCCTAGATCCGTGGACTCTCGGGGTGAGAAGAACCTAATATTTATTATTATGCTTCCGTTAGGCGCCAGGCACCGTGCTAGGCGTTTCCTAGGCTTGTTTCATCTCCCTTCTGGTGGGAAGGGTCTTGCTAGTTTCCCAGGCTGACTCTGGTCTGTGATGTTTGAATACCACCTAAACCATCCAGGAAACCTCTGCTTGAACATTCCCAGGAACGGAGAGCTCTTTTTCAGAAGTTCTCGCTCTCGAACTAGAATGTCTCCAGCTTTTTTTTTTTAATTTAATTTAATTTTTTCAGTGTTCCAGGATTCATTGTTCATGCCCCACACCCAGTGCTCCATGCAATACGTGCCCTCCTCAATACCCACCAGCAGACTCGCCCAACCCCCCACCTCCCTCCCCTTCAAAACCCTCAGTTTGTTGCTCAGAGTCCACAGTCTCTCGTGTTTCATCTCCCCCTCCTATTTCCCCACAATTCGCCCTTTCTGTCCTTCTCCCAATGTCCTCCATGTTTTTCCTTATGTTCCGCATGTAAGTGAAACCATATGATAATTGACTCTCTCTGCTTGACTTATTTCACTCAGCATAATCTTTTCCGGTCCCATCCATGTTGATACAAAAGTTGAGTATTCGTCCTTTCTGATAGAGACATAATATTCCATTGTATATACGGACCATATCTTCTTTATCCATTTTTCTGTTGAAGGGCATCTTGGCTCTTTCCATAGTTTGGCGATTGTGGCCATTGCTGCTATGAACATTGGGGTACATGTGGCCCTTCTTTGCACTACATCTGCATCTTTGGGGTAAATACCCAGTAGTGCAACCCAGGGTCATAAGGGTAGCTCTATTTTTAATTTCTTCAGGAATCTCCACACTGTTTTCCAAAGTGGCCGCACCAACTTGCATTCCCACCAACAGTGGAAGAGGGTTCCCCTTTTTCCACATCCTCTCCAACACTTGTTGTTTACTGTCTTGTTGATTTTGGCCATTCTAACTGGTGTGAGGTGGTATCTCAGTGTGGTTTTGATTTGAATCTCCCTGATGGCTAATGATGAGGAACATTTTTTCATGTGTCTGTTAGCCATTTGTATGTCTTCTTTGGAGAAGTGTCTGTTCATGTCTTCTGCCCATTTTTTGACGTGATTATCTGTTTTTTGAGTGTTGAGTTTGAGGAGTTCTTTATAGATCTTAGATATCAGACCTTTGTCTGTAGTGTCATTTGAGAATATCTTTTCCCATTCTGTGGGTTGCCTATTTGTTTTGTTGACTGTTTTCTTTGCTGTGCAGAAGCTTTTTATCTTGATGAAGTCCCAAAAGTTCATTTTTGCTTTTGTTTCCTTTGCCTTTGGAGATATGTCTTGAAAGAATTTGCTGTGGCTGATGTCGAAGAGGTTACTGCCTATGTTCTCCTCTAGGATTTTGATAGATTCCTGCCTCAAGTTGAGGTCTTTTATCCATTTTGAGTTTATCTTTGTGTATGGTGTAAGAGAATGGTCGAGTTCCATTCTTCTATATATAACTGTCCAATTTTCCCAGCACCCTTTATTGAAGAGACTGTCTTTTTTCCACTGGAAAAAAAAAATATCCAGTGTCTCCAGCTTTTTGCACTCACGTGCATCCTGTTCTTCCTGACCCGCAGTGCTGTGCGGGGGAGGAGGGCTTGAAGGAAACTCAGTGGCTTGCTATGCAGGGTCACTTGTGCTCAATCCAAAATCATACACCAGCCTTATTCTCTGTTGCTTAACACCCCCTGCTTTAAAGTATAATCAACATTTACTTTGCTTTTCTACCTTAGAATTACCGGAAAATTTAAAACAGTTATTTTCACCGATTTCAGAGGAATATTTAAAATAATTTCCTCTGCGGACTTCTGTGCACATGAGGGAGAGGAAGGAGTGATTTGTGTGTGTGTGTTGACTGCTGTTGGCATGATAGCAGAGCTAGAATTGTGACCAGGGACTGTTGGTGCTCGTTGAGAGCTAAGGGCATCCAGGAAGGCTAGAGAGGGCCTCTCGGAATGGCTAGGAACCGTGATGGGTGTGGACAAAAGCAGGACAGAGCCCCCAAAGCATCCCACATGAAATCTGTTAGGGTCACCCAAGAGGTTTTCTCCTATTTGGACAAAGTAGACTCTCAGCGAAACTTTTCCATTTTTTCCCCCTTCCATTCTTTATTCCTAGCAGTCTGAACTTGACCGCATCCTTCTGTTGTCTAGACGCTGGAGTCTGGGTGTGTGTCTCGGTCTTCTATCTGCCCTTCCCAATGACCTCTCTCTCTGCTTTGCATGGCAGTTCCAGGCTTTGGTCGGTAGAACATATGCCCTCATTTCTGTGAATCATGATGAGGATAAAGCCATTATTACCCTGAGTCCTTCCAATCATCTCTTCCCCACCCCCTGGAATCCGCTGAGCTCCCGATACCGCTCCCTTCAGCTCCTTCCTCATTATGGTCTAGGTTGAGGCTTCCTTTGAAGTAGACCTCAACCACCAGGAATTTCTCTTCTATAAAGTATATTCCTTTTAGTTTTGAATTAACTCTGTCGTGTATTGGTGAACTTTTTGATTCTGAAGATGACTCTGACCTCCCAGACCACAGTAATCATTCATCCAAAAAAACTGGATGTTGTTTGATTAACAAACAACTCCCCCATGCCAGAGAGTGGTTAGTAACTTGTCAGCTAAGGGCTCATCCATCTCTTGCTTAGGTTGGGACAGAAGACACTTCTGGGGCTACTTTCGGTTTGCACCCACTGTGGCCAAGGGCCTCAGGTGCGTATCAGGGTTTACGTTCATTCATTCAACCAACAAACATTTTTGAGCATCTAGCGCGTGCCATGCCCTGGCTCTTCCCACCTGGGCCCGAACCCACGAGCAGCGCTCAGGGACAGCAGCAAGAAGTTGCATCGGTTGGAAGGACACAAGACACAGTGGGGCGTGGGGCGGAGATCACCTGCTGGACGGCGTCTTCTCCTGCCTCCCAGCTGCCCGTAAAGCCGCAAGCTCTGGACTGCACACCCGACGCTTTGCAGGGGTGGGGTGGGAGGGAGGAGGGTTTTTTAAAGTGCTGTTTGCAAACCTGGAGCGGTTTCTGCCTTCTAGGGTCACAACTGAAATCTCCGCTTTGGGTGGAACCACTCGGGTGAGCCTCTCCGGTCTTGTAGCTTATAAGGCACATAGCTGCCATTCCGGGAAATCCTAAGGGAAAGCCATGTGAATGCGCATGTTTCTGAGATGTTAGGCACAGATCTCTTGTTTGTGTGCTTTATTTATTTATTTTTTTTTTAGTATTTTCATTCCTTTTCCCTCTGCGGGGATGGGGGAGCGGGGTCAGTGGTGGTGTTGATCCATTGGGCACGTCAGAGAACTTGACCGCGCTGAGTCCCCTCACAGTAGGGGGCTCAGTAGTCATGACACATCCGGGTATTTGGCTTACGGATTGACAGGCCGACCTCAGGGAACACTGAATTAGCTCTGCAGAGATTATTATGAGGGTAAACGGATTTTGTTCCGCTGGCCGGGAGTGGGAGATGGGGAGTGGAAAACATGTCCATCAGGGATGCCAACCGAGTGAATGAAGAATGAGGCCCTCCTCTCGGACATCAGAGATTGAGGGAAGACACAGAGGGGAGTAGAGAGAAGCTACTCCCCAGGGTCTCCTAATGCCCACAATCGCCTTGTGTTATTCTCAAGCCTTGTCTTGAGAAGAGGGATGAAGGAGCCAAGGCTGCGATACCCAAGAGGGAGACTGCTGCAGAGACAAGAGGCCCGGGGACCGTTGGAGGGCTTCCGGCAGAAGCAAGTGGACCCGGGGAGTGGGGGGTGTGGTCCTTTCGATGTCCTAGGAGAAAACCTTGGGAGGGAGCTGGGTCTCCTGCAGTCACGCCGGAGGGGAGCTTGGTCAAAAAAGTGAGATTTTATTATTATTTTTTATGGAAATGTATGTATTTTTAATTAAAAAATTTTTAATTCGAGTATAATCAACATCCAGCATTATAGTCGTTTCAGGTGTACAATATAATGATTCAGCAATTCTATAGATGACTCAGTGCTCCTGGTGATACGTGTGCTCTTAATCCCCTTCCCCTGTTTCACCCATCCCCCCACCCACCTCCCCTCTGGCAACCACCACTTTGTTCTCTGTATTTAAGAATCCAGCTTTGGGGCACCTGGGTGGCTCAGTGGGTTAAAGCCTCTGCCTTCGGCTCAGGTCATGATCTCAGGGTCCTAGGATCGAGTCCCACATTGGGCTCTCTGCTCAGCGGGGAGTCTGCTTCTCCCTCTCTCTCTCTGCCTGCCTCTCTGCCTACTTGTGATCTCTCTCTCTGTCAAATAAATAAAATCTTAAAAAAAAAAAAAATCCGGCTTTTATTTGTCTTTTTTTTCTTTGTTTTGTTTTTTAAATTCCACATATGAGTGAAATCATGTGGTATTTGTGTTTCTCTGTCTGACTTATTTCACTCAGCCTTATACCCTCTAGATCCATCCATGTTGTTGCAAATGGCAGGATTTCACTCTCTTTTATGGATAAGTAGTATTCTATTCTATACGTATCTGTCACATCTTGTTTATCCATCATCTAGGGGTGGACACTTGGGCTGCTTCTATAATTTGGCTATTGTAAATAATGCTGCAATAAACATAAGGGTGCATGTATCCCCCCCTCCTTTTTTCTTTTTTTTTTTTGAGAGAGAGAGAGAGAATGCAAGTGTGGGGGGAGGGGCAGAGGGAGAGAGAATTTTAAGCAGGCTCTACGCTGAGTGCTGGGCTCCATCTCACAACCCTGAGATCATGACCTGATCCAAAATCAAGAGTCAGACACAGGTTGCCTGGGTGGCTCGGTCGGTTAAGTGTCTCCTGTTCGCTCAGGTCATGATCCCGGAGTTCCGGGGTCCTGGGATCGAGTCCTGCGCCGGGCTCCCTGTGGAGCCTGCTTCTCCCTCTGCCTCTGCCCCTCCCCCCACTTGTGCTCTCTCTCGCTCTGCACGCTCTCTCAAATCAAAAAACACACAAAAAAGAGTCGGACATTTAACTCAGCCACCTAGGTGCCCCACATGTATCCCTTTGAATTAGTGTTTTTTGGGTTTTTGCGGGGAGGGGGGCAAATACCCCAAAGTTGAAATACTCTGTGCTATAGCAATTCTATTTTTAATTTTTTAATGGAGTTTTAAAATTTTAATTCCAGTATAGACAACATACAGTATTATATTAGTTTCAGGTGTACAATTCAGTGAGTCAACAATTCTACACATGACTCAGTGGTCACAATGATAAGGGCACCCCTTCGTCCCCATCCCCTATTTCCCCCATCCCCTACCCACCTCCCCTCTGGTAACGTACCAGTTTGTTCTCCACAGTTAAGAGTCTTTCTTGGTTTTTCTCTCTCTTTCCTTTGCTCGTTTGTTTTGCATCTTAAATTCCACATATGAATGAAATCTTATGGTACTTGTCTTTCTCTGACAGACTTATTTCACTTACTATAATTCTCTCTAGCTCCATCCCTGTCATTGCAAATAGTAAGCTTTCATTCTTCTTAATGGTTTAGTTTTTAAATTTTTTAAACCTCCATCCTGTTTTCCACACTGGCCGCACAAGCTCGCATTTCCCACCAACAGGGCGCGAGGGCTCCACAAAAGCAAGATTTTAGAGGGAAGGCTGGCTTCCCAATCTGTGGGACTTGGATGCTTGTGCCACACGTGGTCCGGCCCAATTTAAGGGCCGTGGGAAGTGAACGCACTGCCTTCTGATGGTCATAGACCATTCTGACCCCCACCCTGTTCCTACCGAAACGTCTTTTATTGCTTTAGCAGAACAGTAAATGGTCATACAAACTCGGGGAAGGCTCTGCGAGCCACGTAAGGTTCTGGTCTCTCGAACTGTCTATTCCCAGGGCAGTTGAAGCCATCTGTCAGTTAGGCAGAGCCTGTGATGAGAAGACAACTGTTTGTGGGCCCCACGGCTGCTTCCTGGCACAGAGGAAGCGGTTCGGGTTTTGTTTTGTTTTTGTTTTGTTTTTTCCTTTTTTATGGTGAGTGTTTTTTTTTTAATATTTTGGTGACTCAAATTATTCCGTTTACTAGGTTAAATATAAAAGATTAATTTTTATGTTTGCTTTCAGATTGCTTCAAGTTCAGCCCCAAAGGTAAAGCCTGTCTGAGTCTGCAGCCACCTGGAGGGTGCTTTGTGAATGAATACATCCGGGTACTTCTATTTCTGCTTCAAACGAAAGGCTTTCCAGAAAATCAGCAGAGGCCACAACACCCTTGTCTTCTCATCTTGATGAAAGATGGCTTCCTCCACCTTTGCCCGAAGCCCAGAGCAGGGGTCAGGGTGGCAGTGAGGAGTCGTGAGTCAGAAAGACAAGGCCACTGTGGCTCCCATGTCACAGCCCGGAACCTTCTCTCCAGGCATGATGTCATCGAGCCACTGGTGTCTACCAGGGATAAAAATGGGGCAGCTCTGGGGGAGGGGGGGAGAGCTCCCTGCAGGCAGCAGGGGGGTGGAGGTGGGGGGCAGCGTCTGCTGGACGGGAACCCTCTCAGACGTGCTCTGCCAACCGTTGATAAGAATGCAACACTAACGACGAACGACAGTAGTACTAGTGACCTTCACGGAGCGCGCACGCCATTCTAAACTCCGTTTTAAATGCTTTAGGACCTCCCTTGACGATGTGTTTCTTACCTTCACTGCAGACTCTGTGGCCCCTGAAACATCGGCCTCCACTCGACCCGCTCGATCCAGGACTTTAAGTGGGTAAATGTTTATAGCAGTAATGTCTCCGCTTGGCGAAGTGAGGACATTGAGATCAAGAGCGGCTTTAATTTATTTTTCTAAAGAGCTGCTTGGTAATGAGCCCAGAGATAACTAGGGGAAGAAAGTGCTTCAGGCTCAAAGACGCATAGTGATGACAGTGTGGGCAGGACGAAGGACTGCATCCTCCGCGGGGCCCACCGAGCAGAAGCAGAGTCCGCACATAATCCCAACAGAGAGATTAGCGGGGAGGATGAACGTTTGAGGCTGATCTGTGCCACCTTTGGGATGGAAGTGCTCTGCAGGATTCCGACACTGAGCTGTGTTTACTCACATGCAGTCGTGACCCACAGAGCTGAATCGACATGGCGCAGTCCTCTTCACGGGAGGTGGAGAAAAACTCAGTCTGGGGAGGAACGAGGGAGTCACAGAACATCGGAGTCTCTTTGATACGAATCAATCTTTCAGGATTGATGTGGCAAAGAGCATCAGCTCGACTACTGGTCTGCAAGGCTGGGCTCGGGAGGGGTGAGGTGGGGCGGGGAGGCTCACCCAGCCTTGTCCCTCAAGAAGTTATACCCACGCAGCAAGCATGAGGATCCTGGCAGACACATGATATTAAGAAAAATGTGGAAAGATGCATATGTATCGTGATTGATCGGTCATCCTCCAAATATGGGGAAATAATCTGGGAGAGGCTTCTTGAAGTCTTCTTGTCTAGATATTCCCAGAGCTACAAGCAGACCTGTCTTAGGGCGCTCTTAGTTGCAAAGGATGGAAAATTCAACAAAATAACAAAAAGTGAGGAATTTACTGGTGTGAGTGACCGTCACATCCCGGAGTAGATGAGGACAGCTGGATTTAGGGCTTCATGATGTCAGCTTTAAAGTAACGTAATAGGCCGGTTCTCCAGAACCATGGGATTCTTGTGGATTAGGAAGTGAAGGACTTGGATAGCCAGAAAGAGCAAAGAACTGCGGTAGATCTTTGCTTTCTTCCGGTAGGACCCAGAACATGTTCTGATGCCTAAAAGCGGATCCTTCCGTCCAGACTCATGGCTCGTCTTCCTTAGAGAAGCTTCAAATGTAGTGAGACACCGGGGTAGTGCCTGTTAACAGATTCCCCCCTTAGGTTATTCCATAGAAAATGTGTGTTTGGGGTTAAGACTTTTCGTGGCTTCCGTTCAATGCCCTATTGTAGAGAATCTACCGTTGCAGACCAGGCTCCCTGGGACCCAGAGTCTGAGACGGAGGTTTGCCCGCAGGAAGTTCACTGGGGGAGGAGGAGGCAGCGGACCAGACAGAGAGAGTCACAGCAAAGGCCTGGCTCAGCCTAGGGGGGAGCTCGGGAGCCGCGGTGGCCCTGCGGGGTTGACCTTTAACAGAGGGCCTCTCTATTTACCCGCTGGTGGCTGCAGGCTGCCAAGGATGAGGGGGGACGCTCCCAGAGAGGGTCTCAGTTGGGAGCTGCCAGCCATCAACACCGTCAGCAGGTGGGAACGTGGGAAATTCATCCTTCCGTCCTGAAGAAGGTGGCGAGTGGACAGGACACCACAGATGTAGGCCACCCACAGCAGTTTCTACTATACTTAACATTTTCTGTGCACCCTGATGGTTTCTGGGGAGTCAACAACAAAAAGGCCCCCCTGGGAAGTTCTGTGAGTGGAGGAGATGCCCACAGGACTAAAGACCGCCATATTGCCTGACTGCCATATTGCCCGCCCTTGCGATTCTGTTGGCAGTATGAACACGATTCCTGTTTTGGGGGTGTTTGGACTTTGCTCAACACCGGTGTCAGAGTTGCAGGTGAGATTTCCGCTAAAGCCAAGTAACTAGGCTCTGCGAAAATGTAACTTCGAAAAAATAGAATGTTCCATCTGTTTAAATTCCCAGTTCTGCCTCATGGCAGACAGCATCGGTACTCAGTCATTTCGGGTTTAAACCGAGCCATCTAGAGTGTTGTCAAGTGACAAAAGTTTCCTCTGGGAGTCATGCACGAGTTCTTCTACACTCAGTTCCCCTATTGGGGCCGGCGGGGGGGTGGGTGCGCAGAACCTAGCATATTTGTCACCGGGAATAGGTCATATTTTAAGCCCTTTATACTCTATATGGCAAAATTATTTTCAGTAATAATCATGAAATGAGCAAATAATATTCACACCCAGAATAGACAGGGAAAAAAATTTTAATTGAATTGTGAATATATAACCAAGCAAGTAAAACAATCGAATAAAATAAAACAACTAATACAAAGTACCACTAATACAATGCACCTTCTTATACCTTTTCTCAATAGTTTTTATTCTACCTCGTAATTTGAACTTGATCCTTTGGCTACAGCCTGATATAATATTTTATGTAAATAATTATCCAGTAAGTAAATTAAAACGAAAACCACACACAACAAAATGGAGACGTCAGCAAAAGGTAGAATAGAAGCAACTGCTATTGTACCGTTTATGTAACATTTTGTTTTCTTAATTTGTTCTTTAGTTTTAAAAGAGGTAAGCACTTAAAAAACGTAGGTTCCAGCTGGAAAATATTTTTCAAATTCAGTAAAATATTTCGTTACATAAAGTGAAATGTTCACCTGCCAAACAAAAACATGACATCTCAGGTTGGCATTGTTTTCCTGGTGTAAATTTTAAGCACAGGTAAGACTCCAGGCAGCCACAGAAAATGACATAATTTAAGTAATTCAAGTTCAAGTTCGTTATCTTTCCAATCACTACGCTTTCATCATTTATTTGAATCCACTATGGGAAGGCAGGAATACGTTGCACCACAGGGATTCGAGCACACACTCTAGTGCCCAAAGTGAGCTGGTATGATTCTGAATCCTCGAGAACTTCTTGAATGAGTGTGGCTGAGTCCACAGATACCTGGAATCAACTACAGGGCAGGCAGTGCCCCAAATCAATGTCCATGTGGATACAGTATTGGTAAATAACAAAACCGTACTCGCTTAAAGCTTATAGATATATTATTAAAACTTAGCGGTCATCACATCAATTATTTAGAACTTGGACTGACAAAGTATTTTTGGGGTGGGTATGAAGAGTTTATCACATATTTTGAATGGCTGATACATGGTGATAATAAAACAGAGATTGACTTAGAAAGTTTTATTGCTTGTTTTCAAATTCTCTCCATGAACGCACCTCCTTATACCCTTGACTTCCTGCTAAGCGGGAGAGTTCATTCTCTCTATTCTGGATGGTGGGGCATATACTCTGACCAGAGTTCTGAATGAGTTCCTACTCTCCTATTGCTTCCTCTCAGACAGTCCTTCCCTAGCTCAGAAGGTCTTTTGCTAATCTTTGGGATGAGGGGATAGTATGGAGGACAAGACTAGCTAAATAAGTTGTCTCCTTAACTGTTTCTTATACTTGGGCAAAGATTTCTGAACCCAAAGTAAATAATTTGTTTGTTTATCTCAACACGTTCCCTCCTATGACATGATAACTCATGTCTAGTTTAATGACCCATTTCTAGCTGCTTGACCTAAAAAGAAAGGTCTTAGGTAGGATGATCATAAAGGCAAAACTGAGGCACTTTTGGAAGTAAAAGGGGACACTGAATAATTATGTCAGGATAACAGATGTGAGCTGGACAAACCAGGACTTATGATCACTCTAGTGCATACGCGAAGATGTTAACTGAAGAGTGGTGTGTGTGTGTGTGTGTGTGTGTGTGTGTGTGTGTGTGTGTGTAGAAAAAAAAACATGAGTTGTTACTTAAAACTATTATCTTGTTTTGCATAAAAATATAACATATAACACTGATTAAATACCCCAGACCTTTTAAATACATTTTTGATGATATAGTTCTAGCATTCCATGTATATTTTATTTTTCAAAAAAATTTATTTTAGAGAAAGAGACGGGAGCAGAGGGAGAGGGAGAGAGAATCTCAAGCAGACTCCCTGCTGAGCGTGGAGCCGGATGCGGGGCTTAGTCCCACTATCCTGAGATCATGACCTGAGCCAAAATCAAGAGTTGGTTGCTCAACCGAATGTGCCACCCGGATGCCCCCTAAAGTCTTTATCTAGTAAGTTCATCCTCTGGGCTTAGGGCTGGCTTTTGTTGATTTATATTATTCCTTTGAATGGGTCATACTTCCCTGTTTCTTTGCGTCTCTTGTGATTTTTTTGCTGCAAATCTAACATTTGAATCTTAATATGGTAACACTGGAAGTCAGATTTTCTGCCTTAAAAAAAAAAAACAAAAAACTGTTACGGGGTGTTTGTGTGAAAGAGATCAGTCCAAGGTGAAATCTTAACGTCTTTTTGGTTCTTTTCTGAGGCTGAAATTTACCTGAGCATGAGTGATGATGTCTAGATTTCCCTGTATATTTGGTTGCTTTTTTTAAAAATAAGATTTAAAACAATTTTTTAAAGTAATCTCTCCAGCCAACATGGGACTCAAACTCACAACCCCGTGATCAAGAGTCGCACACCCTACTGACTAAGCCAGCTGGGAACACTTATGTGGTTGCTTTTGATTGTCCTAGTTCTTAAATGTATAGCTCCCAGAAGGGGCAAACGGGGGGAAAAATAATAATAGGTGCTCTCTCTTTAAATCTCTTGGGAGCTTCAGGCCGTAGGGTCTGTGCTGATGGCAGCCTGCCTCTATGTATGTACCTCCGTGATCAGACATAGCAAGTGAACACAGACCCTTGATGTCTGAAAGACAAGGTCCTCTCTGCCCACCTTGGCTCTCATAGCCTGTTCCAGGAATGTGGGCATGGCTACCTACTAGGATGGGTGTTCTGGATGGTGGCCAATGCTGTGCTAGTGGCTGAAATTGACTAAAATGAAAAACAGTTGATCAGCCAAGACTTCATCTGGAAGGTATAAGCTTTGAATAAACTCTATACTTTTTATAGATTTTATTTATTTATTTGAGAGAGAGTGAGAACAAGTGGTGGGGAGGGGCAACGGGAGGGGGAGAGAGAGAGAGAGAGAGAGAAGCAGACTCCCCGCTGAGCAGGAAGCACGATGTGGGGTTCAATCCCAGGACCTGGAGATCACCACCTGAGCGGGCACTTTTGCTGTCCAGATGAAAAGATGGATTCCTGGTGCTTCCTCCTCTCCCATCTTCCATGGTGTCACTTCCTACCTAATTCTTTTTCAATCTTTGTACCACTGACAAATGCCCATGAAGAACTGGGGGACACTCTCCTCCGGAAACCTCAGAATCCGTGGACTGGCCACCATTCTTCGAGGTCAACAACAATAGGTTCTGTATGTTCCTTTTCACAATAGGACCTCAAACATTTCATTAGGAGGCAGGATGTGGCTGCATAAGTCAATAACATTAGGGATGATTTCTTTGGAATTTCCTTTGTGTCTTTCCCACATTCCTACGGTTTATCCTATCTGTGCTTTTTTTTGTTTTATTTTGTTTCTTGGAAGGCATTTTGCAGATGAAAAATGGAAGAAGCTTGTTGAGACTGGTTGATTTTTCTTTCAAAATCTAAAGTCCCCAAGGAAAACTAGAGGTTCTCTGGAAGAGATAATGAAAGAGGGGAAAGAAGTTGAGTATTTGGGAAGGGTGGAAAGTGGGGCAGGGTCTGCAGGTTTTGGGGGGCAAGGATTCAGTCCTGAGGTCTGGTAGCAGCCCGGGGAAGCACCCCAGGCCCATAACAGAGTGGCTGCTTAAGAAGGGGAGCAGCCAGACTGGAAGCCCCCCCATTCCAACACCGCACGTGGTAGTGAATGTCAACGTTGTAGCGACCAAGTGTGTCTAGGGCCGGTAGGAACCTGGTGGGCGTTTTGGGCAGATAACTAATAATCCCTGGCTTTTTCGAACTCCATCACTGTAGCACCACACATGTCCATGGGATACAGATAGTTCCGGTAGGGAAGGGTCGTAAAAACAATCCACAAAACTAACCGACCTGTGATCTAGATGTTTCTGTGAAGGTAGTTTTTAGATATTATTAACATGTAAACCAGTAGATTTTGGGCAAAGCATATTACCCTCTGTAATGTGTGTGTTGAGGGGGCAGCTTATCCAGTCCGTTGAAGGCCTTAAAGGAAAAAGACAGGTTCCCCCAGAAGAAGAAGGAGCTCAGCCTCCGGACTGCCTTCAGACTGAGAAACTCCTCTCTTCTTTCAACTCCTCTCTGGGTCTCCAGGCTGCTTCCCATTCACAGATTTCAAACGTGCCAGCCTCCACAATCTCATGCGCCAATTCCTTAAAATAAATGTCTCTCTGTATATATATACACATCCTTCTGGTTCTGTTTCTCTGGAAAATCAGAATCAGATTAATACAAGCTCACAGGAATCAGCAGTCCCGGAGCGCTGACTCCCTGGGCTGAAGGCTGCCAGGGTCTGAGGGTGAGAGCGTGGTGTTTGGATCTGCGAGTGTTTGTGAAATACCTTCAAGGTGTGTTTGTCGCCCTAAGGCACCGGATTTTGGCCTCTTCACCACTACACCGATGGTGGAGGCTGGGAAGAGGTAGTCTGTGTGACCTAAGGAGGCGCAGGGGAGTCTGAGGTCAGTGTGAGGAGAGACGAGGTTGTAGCTAAATCAGACCCTGGCCGCATGGACTAGTCTGGGTCTGAGACTGGGGCCGGTGGGCTCAACTCGTGTTTTGTCTTCCTCATCCCAGACCAGACCAGGGTCAGTCAGGGGGTCTACTCGCTCCTCTTCCACATCCTGGATGGAGTCAGGCAGAGGCTGATTCCTGGTTTCAGGAAGGAGGAGAACAGCAAGACCAGAGAGGATGGGCAAGACTCCATACGCGATCCAGGGCAGGTGGGGAGAATACACGGTCAGGACCATCGCGAGGGGAGCCTGGTCTGTTCCAATATTAGCAGCAATTCCCAAGATTCCTGTGGCTGCTGCTGTTGGGGTACAAACAATAACACAAAATATATAGTGAATATCCACACATATCATTTGTGGTTCGTTTTTTTGCTTTGGTTATGGGAGATGGCACATCAGCGTGTGTAGATACATGGGAGGTTGATGACATCGTCTTGCTTTGGAAATCTCTCTTCTTTGCTAACAATGTTTTTTTTCAAGTTTAATTGTGCATTAAGACACAATTCGATCATTAAAAAAATACTGCTAACAAATGTGTCTACCCTTTGTGTGAGTCAGAAGATCACATGAGATGTTACATTAAATGGCTTAATCCAGTGTCCAGCAAAACCTAGCTTTCAATAAATTTCAGGTATAACTTTTGTTATTATTATTACTATTACAATTGATGCTTTTGACAACCAAATCGTCTTGGTTCTCTTCTCCCAATAAGTGTCATATCACTGGGAAATGTCTGTTTTGATCATGAGAGAGCATCATGAGATTTGTACCTGATCATGTTGGGCCTGAGTTCACTTCCATGAGTGGAAACAGTAGTGACAGCGGCGGGAAAAACTCCTCCTAACCAAAGCTACCGAAACCCCACACAGAGTCTGCATTTCTGGAAAGAAGAAGACTAGGGAGGCTCAAAACATCTGAGCTGGCAGAATCAGAATCCATCAAATTATAAGAGAAAAAGGCCTTTTTTGGAGATGCTTTTGCATTTCTGAAATACACTGTAGAGAAAGGGTGCAGAGAAGAGCATGTGTGGCGGCCGGTCTGCTGAGACGTGTGACCTTCATAATCTGGCTTGCAGTGAATAAAAGGGTCTGAGTTATTTCCATCCACGCTTCTTGTGTATCTGAAATTTGCCAGAAAAGGAGGGAGGGGAAGCTGAGTCCAGCAGGAGCTGCTTTCATTTATTCTGTCCAGTGTCTCCTCTGCCCTTCCTGTAGAATGTAGGAGTCCGTATGAACCTAGGAGCTTGTGCAATGTTGACATGGGACGAGTATTGCAGAAGAGAATAATAAAATAGCAACTCCTGGGAGCCTGGGTGGCTCAGTCGGTTGAGCGTCTGACTCTCTTGATTTCGGCTCAGGTCATGATCTCAGGCTCTTGAGATCGAGCCCCACGATGGGCTCTGTGCTGGGCGTGGAGCCTGCTTAAGATTCTCCCTCTCCCTCTGTCTCCTCCCCGCCACCCGGCTCTCTCTCTCTCACTCTAAACAAGAATGTTACAACATCAGAGTGGGCTCTGTTGTAAGACAGCAAACTTGCATCATTGCTGACATTCAGTAGGAAATGTGGAGCCACCGATCTAGGATCTTATGAAATACACAACTGTGCTGGGAGTTAGGCGGAGCCTAACTTGGTTAGCAGACCACCTTGGTTGCCCCACTCATTACATATAATCATTCCGTTTAGTAAAAGAGATCTAAGAGAGCCTCTTAATGACTTAATGCCTTGTTCCTACCGTGTACTCTGCTCCCTTAAGACAAGGGATTTTTATTTTCTTGCTGGCAGGATGACATCCCTAAACCAGAGCTGCAGTTATGGCGACCTGATAGAAGGCATGTGAGTGGCTATGTACATACCAGAGAGTAAATGTTCGCTGAAGCTATAGTAACAAAAAAAGAGCCCAGACAGAGGAAGTGACAGTATTGTGTTCTCACGTAGGATCCAGATCCTCCATGCTTACTATATAAAGTTACCAGCCAAAATACAAGTGATCGATTGCTGTCCTAGAGAACCTGCTAGCAAGAGGTGGCCCCAGTTTCCAGATACTTCCAGGATGTGATGAAGGCATCATATGACCCTTTGCTCACCTGTGGTTCTCTTCCCAACAACGTAATGGCAGAAACTGTGCTCGCCCCCCTTGACTGGTTTCAGGAAATCCTTGGAACACAACCCTCCCTTTCCTTCTGGCTTCAGATCAGTGATCCATGCAATCCTGGAGGAATGCTGAGACGCCATTTTTCTACCCAGTGCTCTTTTCTCACCTGGGGGCACAAATGTGATGGCTAGAATGGAGATCCCCAGCAGGAACTTGAGAATCATCTGGCTCACTCCTTAGCCCCGGGCGATTCATTGCCAAAAATCCAGCCCAGTTGCCTGGAAGGTTGACAAAGCCAGAGAGAATCTGGAACCGGAAAATCATTTCCCCCGTGTGCTGGAGGTGGAGAGTCAGGCCATAAGCAAGTATAGCAGTTGCGAGGGTGTGGTGAATAAAAGAGGAAAGACAAATGTCATAAGGTTTAGATTCTCTGTCCTAAAAATGATAATTTGAGCTAGGAAGCTGGGGTTGGTGTTAAAATATAAAGGCATGGTTTGATTTGTAGAATATTTGTGTTGACTGTATTTTCTTATTTTCTGTATTTTTGAAACTCTGGCATTTGGGCCCTTGATCTTGGAGAGACTGCCTCCCCCAAGGGTAGCTAATTCATAGAGTATACAACTCCCCTGTAAGTGCACCTTTGATACACAAACCACCAACGCAGAGCCCCGACTCCAACTGTCTCCTTTATCAAGCTCACACACCACCCCAATATTCCCCCTCGCCTAAACCATCCCAGGGCCAGGTTCTGGACAACTAGGGGCCACCGCTATAGCCCAGAGCCCACCAGAATTATTCAAACCATCCCATCCTAACCTTACTGGGAAATCTACCCTCTCCTATTCCCACCAAAACTGCAATAAAAGTGCTAGGCCACGCTTTCTCCTCTCTGCCTCCTGAATGACCCTGGTGCGCTCCACGTAGCCCTGTCTGGCATGTCATGCCTTCTCTTTCTAGGGATCTGTGAGTATAAACTTCCTTCATGATAATCATTTCCAAGTGTGCATGTCTTGCCATACCTGATTAAAACTAATGTCTGGGTACCTTTTTAAACACAGTTTCTTTGCAAGATAATGATTTAAAAGTTATAAAATAATGGTATGATCATGGAGTTTATAATTGTTAAGTTTATTGGGAGGAGGAGGACGCATAATGGGACCTTCTAGAGTTTTAGTTTTTTATTACGTTCCTATATCTTTATCTGGGTGGTGGTTATGGAAATATTAACTGAGCTGCACTTTACTGTTTATAATTTTGCCTCAGTTGAAATGAAAACAAACAAGTGGAGGAGCTTAAAGCAAGGTCTGTCCATGATTGAAGATCTCAGCATCATCTCTAGGGATGAACCTTATAGGGCCATGTGATAAAACTCTTTGTTACACAATTTGTTTTGTGTTGGTTTTTTCGTATCCTCCAAACAGCAATTATCTCTGTGGCTTCCTCAGGTTTTATTTCAAATCTGTCTCTAGAGAGTGTTGTGTCCTCTGAAATAACGAACAGAAAAATATCTCTGATATTTTAACATTCCTCATGAACTGCGGAAAGCCTACCTCACAAAGGAAAGGGCACAGATTCCTTTATGCAGGTTGGGTGTGCGGACCGAGTTACACACAGGTTTTATCTGTGCTGCTTAGCTCCTCCTGCATCTCACAACCTTCAACGACAATAGCAAGAAATCGCTGAGTTTTCCCAAAATGTAGGCATCGTGAGGTCCATAATGGAGGACAAGATAGATGGCTTATTTTTCTGTATACTGGCAAATACGGCCATTAAAGACGAATTGACGAGTGTAGACGTGCTATAAAAGGTGAATTGGGGGGCTAGAGGGGACTGAGGGAAATTATGTAGTGACAACGACATTTTAACGTGAGACTCGATTGGGCTGCAGGGCCTCAGAAGGGGTGTGTAGGCTAGAGATTTAGATTAGGATGGGGACTAAATGAAGAGTAACTAAGATTATCATCCAATGCTTCGTTTTTATCAGATTGGCATGCCAGTTCTGGCAACTGAGCTTGGTTCTTAGTCGGCCCCTCTTAGTTAAAAAAAAAAGTCCATTTTGGGAAAGAGAATAATTTCCTGAGAGCCTATATTATGGTTCTTGAGTTTACCTCTTTCAGAAAAATCTTGGCATGCTGTGCTCCACGAATGAGATGGTTAGAATTAAATCTGAGAATGAGATCAGGGGAGAGCTTGGTGTAGTATGATTTACACGCAGATTTCATAACCTGGCCTTATATGATGGCTCTGCAACATGCTAAGGCATATACTTTGAGGAAAGTAACAGGATATCTCTAAGCCTCAACTTCCTTCTTACTAAAAAGATGAATAAGAAGGGATGCAAGAATGGTTTCATATCCCCCAAATCAATCAACATGATACATCACTTTAACAAAGTGAAGGATACAAACCATATGATCATCTCAGTAGATGCAGAAAAAGCATTTGACAACATTCAA
>CM052884.1:89388644-89422563 GCA_028534135.1 Potos flavus | reverse complement strand
AGGATGAAACCCAACTTTTGCATCAACATGGACGGGACTGGAAGAGATTATGCTGAGTGAAATAAGTCAAGCAGAGAGAGTCAGTTATCATATTGTTTCACTTACGTGTGGAGCATAAGGAAAAACATAGAGGACATCGGGAGAAGGAAAGGAAGGGTGAATTGGGGGAAATCGAAGGGGCAGATGAACCAGGAGAGACTGTGAACTCTGAGCAACAAACTGAGGGTTTTGGAGGGGAGCGGGGTGGGGGGTTGGCTGAGCCTGGTGGTGGGGGTTGAGGAGGGCACGTATTGCATGGAGCACTGGGTGTGGTACATGAACAATGAATCTTGGAACACTGAAAAAATAAAATAAAATAAATTTAAAAAAAAAAGATAAGAAATAACAAGTGTTAGCTAGGATGTAGAGAAAAAAGAACCCCATGCAATCTCAGTGGGAGTGTAAATTGGTGCAACCACTAGGGAGATAGTGTGGAGTTTCCTCAAAAAATTAAAAATAGAAATACTGTATGATTGAGTAATTCCACTACTGGGTATTTACCCAAAGAAAGCAAAAACACTAACTTGAAAAAATATATGTGCTCCTATGCTCATTGAAGCATTATTTACAACAGGCTAGATATGGAAGCAGCCCAAGATGAATGGATAAAGAAGATGTGGTATTTATGAATAATGGAATATTACATATTTCCAGAGATAGAACAAAACCTGCCACAGGTAGACACTCACTACACATACCATAAATGAAAGTGTGGGGATGAATGAACAAATAGGAAACCCTTCTTATGATCTCTTCTACAAGGTCACTAATTCTTCCTTCTACTTGCTTTACTGTTCTGAAAAATGGCCGCCGTAACATTAGTTGGAAAGGCATGGATTAGTTTTTATTCCTTTTCCTTACACAGAGTGAGACCAATATACACTTTTTAGAATTGTTAAGACTCAGTGCTTTCTGCCTCCATTGAGCAAAATATGTGTTTAATACTTTCAACAATAGCGTATTTCCTTCTAACGTTAACCCAAACAATGTTGACACCCATTGAGAACCAGGAAAGTGAGCTCGGAAGACCTGTGATCTTACCTTCCATTTCCCTTATGGATACCAACTAATATAAATGTCAGGTTACATCTTCCCCATATCCCTATCCAGAACCCTTCCTCCTCACTCCCATGGCTAGGGCGTCACCAACATTCTTCCTTCCATTCCTGTGTGCAGCTTTTCTAAGTTTCTTTAAGTCCTCCGTTGGTGATAATCACCCACTTGGTCAAAGAAGACAGAGGTGCAGCCAATTCTCATGTGCCCATTTTTCATGTATTCTTTGTCTTGAGGTGTGGAGGCACTCAGAACATACCACCCCAAATATGCTGCTCTGGCCTATTGATTATTTTGAGCTGAAGGCACATGAGAAACAGCAAGATGCAGGAAGAGCTCCAACCTCTGTCTTTCTACCTGAAAGTAGGTCATGTAATTTCCCATGACAAAGATGTCCTTTCTTATCAGGAAGAGAAGAACATTCTTATCAGTAGAGACTGGGAGTTGATGCCAAAAAGGACCTGTACAAACTTAATAAAATAACTCTTAATGAAATAACTTTTCCCCTTAATTTTCCCATATATTTTCTACTCACTGTCTCACAAATTACTGCCCCCAGTCCCAGACTCTTTGTTTTATCTCATCGCCATAATTTATCTCATTGCCATAATTTACCGTTTGTGTGTGTGAGTGTGTAGTAAAAAGGTATATAAGCCTTTAGGGTTATTGGCTTTTTTGAATCTTCATTTTCCTTCTTTATTTATTTTTTCTTTTTCTTCTTCTTTTTTTTCTTTATTTTCTTTCTTGTTTTTCCCATTTTCCTTCTGAAGACTTCTGTGTACTTGTAAAAATGTTAGATAAATTTGTATGTATTTCTCTTGCTAATCTGTCTTATGTCGGTTTAATTCTCAGGCCATCCACAGAACCTAAAAGGGTAGAAGGAAATTTTCTTCCCCAGCACATAGATGTTTTTCTTCTCCCATCTAATACCTACCACTCACTGTTCAGTTATACTGGAAAATATTTAATCTACTTCTTCTTGTACCATAACTAGAAAAATATGACGATGACCCCTCTATGTGAAGTGAACCTATGTGAAGTGCACCTTCACTGCTTGGAATACAGATTTGGAGTTATTTTGGCTCCCCTTTTATTCAGGGGAGGTGCCAATTTTAGCAAAAATAAGTGCAGTGTGCCTAAATTTGTATTCAAATGAATAGTTAATAACTTTAGTAAAATTATGTTCTATGCACTACTTTGGACATACTTATACTAAAATATTATTTGTTATGTATCAGAAATTTGAATTTAATGGGACATCTTGTATTTTATCCAGGTAGAACATAAAAATACTGAACCTTGGGGTGCCTGGGTGGCTCAGTGGGTTAAAGCCTCTGCCTTCGGCTCAGGTCATGATCTCAGGGTCCTGGGATCGAGCCCTGCATCGGGCTCTCTGCTCAGCAGGGAGCCTGCTTCTCCCTCTCTCTCTGCCTGCCTCTCTGTCTACTTGTGATCTCTCAAATAGATAAATAAATAAATAAAGCCTTTAAAAAAAAATACTGAACCTCAAACAAGTAGAAATGTCACACAAGCAAAGAATAATTTTCAGAGTAACTATGTGCCATGAAACATTTGAGGTATTATTATTTTTAAAAAATTGTTGTTTGTCTGAAATTCAAATTTAATTTGGTGTCCAAAAATATTACCTGGCAACCCTGTCTGTTCAGCTTTTCATATCACACAGATTAGTAAAGCACATGGTCAAGTATTTATCAAGAACCAACAGAATCCACATACCCTGCTTCCATGCATCTTTCATGCCAGGATCCTCTAAGACTAAGAGAGAGCTTATTCCTGAAAGACATAAAGATGACAAATAACGGCACAGAAACCACCAGCTGGAAAGTACACCCACCTCGAATGGCAAAAGCCAGACCTCATAAGATTAAACGTCCAAAACTACTGATACAGATGACCAGAGTCATTCCCGTGCTTGGAATCGGGGCACTGTCCATTCTACAGCTGAAATAAAACACAAACAGGATTTGAAGTTCAAATAAAGGCAGGATGTCAAAGTCAGAGTCAAGGCTTGGAACAAGTACAAGGCCAAAAGTGTTGACTTACTGAGCATAACGCTGTTTGCAAAGATAGTCATGATAGAAAGTCCAGCCAGGAACCGCAGTGAGCAGGAAATGAGGAAGGCGAGCTGGCGGAAACACTCATTTTGTGTCCTAACACATGGTCTATGCTGGACAGCATTCCGTATGTGCTTGAGAAGAATGTGTTTTCTGCTGCCGTTGATAGGATGTTCTCCACATGTCTACAGAACACTTAGATCCGTTTAGTACAAAGTATACTCTAAGTTCGTTATTTCTGTATTGATTTGCTATCTGGATGATCAATCCATTGTTGAAAATGGGGTATTTAAATCCCCTACTATTATTGTATTGTTGTCTACTTCTCCCTTTATATCTGTTAGTATTTGCTTAAGATATTTAGGTACTGTGATGATTGGTACATATTTTTTCATAATTTTATTGAGATATAATTGACACAGCACTCTGTAAGTTAAAGGTATATAGCATAAAGACTTGAATTACATATGTTGTGAAATTATTACCACAATAAATTTAGTTAACAGCAATCATTTCATACGATATAAAAAGAAAAAAATTATTTCTTGTGATGAAAACTTTTAGGACCTATTTTCTTAGCAACTTTCAAATATATCACACAGCAGTATTAACTACAGTCATCCTGCTGTACTTATTTATCCCCAGCACTTATTTATCTTATAACTGGAAATTATTCCATTTGACCACCTCTATCCAATCCCTCCCACTGCTCCACATCTGGTAACCACAAATCTGATTTCTTTCCCTATGAGTGTTTTTGTTTTGTTTTGTTTTGTTTAGAACCCACATTAAGTGAGATCACACAGTATTTGTCTTTCCCTGTCTGACTTACTTCACTCAACATAATGCTCTCAACATCCATTTGTGTTGTTGCAAATGGTGGGGTTTCCTTCTTTTTTCTGGCTGAATGGTATTCCATTCATCCATTCATCCATCTTTATCCATTCATCCATCAATAGACACTTAGGTTGTTTCCATGTTTTGGCTATTGTAAATAATGCTGCAATAAACATGGAGGTATAGATGCCTCTTCGACATAGTGTTTTTGTTTCCTTCGGATATATATCCAGAAGTAGAATTTTTGGATCATACGGTAGTTTTATTTTTAATTTTTCTAGGAATCTCTTTTGCCTCTCCATATAATCTTTAGAATTAGTTGTTGATATTTACAAAATAATTTGCATAGATTTTGATTTTGTTGCTTTGGATCTATAGATCAAGTTAGGAAGAACTGACATCTTGCGAGTCCTTTTAATATTGTGTAGGAATAGGGAAGACTTTTGTTACACATATTATGCAAAGAGTCTCCAGTAAACAGTTTCTAGTCTGTGACAGCACGGCTCATTATTTCCTTCTTTTTACCCAATTATTTATTGCTTCTATGATCCCAAAAGAGGCTTGGCAGATAATAATCCGGATGACATTGTATATGACTCAAGGTCAGTGTCTCAGATCAGGGTTCATGATAAAATTTTTGATCATTATCAGAAGGCTTGAATGCATTACCAGTGATTTCCTTTCTCCAAACTCTGAGATGTAGCCTCTTTCCAGTCAGGAATATGTAGCGTGACCATAAACTTTTCATCCTCAGTGGGATACTTTTGACATCAAAAGGGGATGTTATTATTAGGCAAATAATTAGGCAAACAGGATTATTGGTTACCGAAGGAATAAAGGAATCCGGGCTACTGCATTAGCTATGCAGGGAGAAAGGATTCAAAGAACCGATGCTGAGTAGATTTGTCTAGGCTCAGACTAGTGTTTAATTGGCAAAACTGTGATCACTATGGTGGTTATCTGAGTCCCAGAAGCCCATGTCTACTCCCTGAGTCACCCTCGCCAGGGTGCTTTAAAACTCGAGATTATGCTGAGTGAAATAAGTCAAGCCGAGAGAGTCAATTATCATATGGTTTCACTTACTTGTGGAGCATAAGGAAAAACATGGAGGACATTGGGAAAAGGAAAGGAAAAATGAATTGGGGGAAATCGGAGGGGGAGACGAACCATGAGAGACTGCGGACTCTGAGAAACAAAGGGTTTTGGAGGGGAGGGCAGTGGTGGGATGGGTGAGCCTGGTGGTGGGTATTGAGGAGGGCACGTATTGCATGGAACACTGGATGTGGTGCATAATCAATGAATCTTGGAACACTGAAAAAACAAAAACAAAAACAAAAAAAACTTGTTTCTCCAAGGGCACCAGCATTGGTCTTGTCCCAGCAATGGAGTGAAGGTGGGGTCTGGTTTGTTTGAGAGATTTAAAGCATGAAATTTTTAATTGCCTTGTTTATATCTAAACATTTAGATATTCAACATTTTAAACAAATGAGAAAAGTATGAGACTGCACATTTTTGAATGTTGGATGAAAGGGATGTTTTCTGCTGCTGTAGGGTGGAATGTTCTGGTCTACTAAGGCCATTTGTTGTAGAGTGCGTTTCAATTCCAATATTTTCTTGATAATTTTCCTTTCGGTGGATCTATCCATTGCTGAGAGTGAGTTATTGAAATCTCCTATCGTTATTGTATTGTTGTCTGTTTCTCCCTTAAGATCTGTTATTAATTGCTTAATATATTTCAATGCTTAGGTGCTGGAAGAATATATGTGATTATTATATCTTCTTGATGTATTGATCCCTTTGATATCATATAATAACCTTTCTTTGGTCTTTTTTTACCCTTTTTGGCTTGAAGTCTATTTTGTCTGATGTAAGTGTGGCTATACCTGCCTTATCGTTTCCACTTGCTCGGAATATCATCTTCCACACTTTCACTCTCCTGCAGGCAGTATATATTCGGGTATTATTTTTTAATCCATTCAGTCACTCTGTGCCTTTTGATTTGTGAGCTCAATCCATTTCCTCCAGGGTAATTATCAATAGGTAAGAATTTACTACTGCGGTTTCATCTTTTGCTTTCTGGTTATTTTGTTTCTCCCATGTTTCTTTTCTTGTTTTTATCTACTTTAGTAACTTGGTGGTTTTCCATGGTGATTTGATCAGTCTCCCCTTTTATTTATGTTTTGTGTCTCTGCTTTAGATTTTTGCTTTGTGGTTACATAAAACATCTCATGAAGTAATCATTTTTCTGCTGATAGCAATTTATCTTCATTCACTTATCAAGTTTCCTTCCTTTTACCCTTCCTCTTTTATATTTTTGATGTCATGATCATGTCTTTTTTTTGGCGGGGGGAGGCAGAGGGAGAGAATCTTAAGCAAGCTCCATGTCCATCGTAGAGCCCGATACTGGGTTCAATCTCACGACCCCAAGATCACCACTTGAGCTGAAACCAAGATTCTGATGCTTAGCCGACTGAGCCACCCACGTGCCATTTCCTCTTTGTATCCAAGGTTCCCAGCATACTGCTTGGTAACTTATAGGCTGAATAAACGATTGCTGGATTAATTAAAGATTTTTAGAGCTCTTTATAATAACATCATCCAGTGTTTTGAGCAGTTCTATAGTAGGTGTTATTTTATAATCCTGCCATTAACAAATTTCTATTTACAAATCTTTGGTCTCTTGGAAAATAAAAGTTGGTGTTTTATTTTAGTTTGAATGTCTTTAAATTCCAGTGGTTTTGTACAGTTTTGCATTATTATGAGACTTTTTTCTTTTTTATGCTCAATTAGCCACGGTATAGCATGTCATTAGTTTTTGATGTAGTGTTCAATGATTCATTAGTTGCAAGACTTTCTTCTTTGAAAATTATATGCTCCTGCCTTTTGACTATTTAATATTGAATTATGGACTTTTTCATGAATATTTATTACATATTAATATAGAGCCATTTTGAAAATTTTTAACTTGTCTTTTGCAATTTTTTAGAGGAGGAGGAGCAGAAGGAGAGGGAGAATCTTAAGCAGGCTCCACACCTAGCTCAGAGCCTGACGCAGGGCTGAATCTCACAACCCTGAGATGATGACCTGAGCTGAAATCAAGAGACAGATGCTTAAGTGACTGAGCCAAACAGGCGTCCCTGCAATTTATTTTTGGCAATTCCTTATAATATTTTTAAATGTTGGATTATTCTTTTAAACTTAGAATACAGAGACTTACAAAAAAAGAAAATAAAAAATCTCATAAAGGTACACCCTAGAGGTTAACAGCTTTTATCATTTTTATGAGTATTATTCTTGATTTCTCTTATATCTCTAGGGCTGGTCCAACAGAGGTTTTAAATGAGTATTTAGTCCAATCTACCTCTACTTATATTTCTGGCATTTGCTTTACTACGTAGAACATTTTTCTAATCTCAAGATTTTGTAGCCAGGTTTTGTATTGAATAACATGGTTTAATTGTTCCATATATCTTTTTAATCACGTGGAGTACTTTTTTGGTTTAGAGAATGAACTTAAATTATTAGGCATTTATTTATAAAGTCATTTAATGGTAATTATTATGTAATTATTTATTTCTATCAGTCATTTATGATGCCCTAAATCATCATAAATCATTGATAATGATTGATAATGATAATGATCAATGAATCATTGATAATGAAATTATTGATAATGATCAAACTTCAAGTGTCAAATATGCTACCATATCATTCTGGATGTCTTTGGATTTGTAAAGGCATCTGCTATTGTGTTGTTTTTTTTTTTAAGATTTTATTTATTTATTTGTCAGAGAGAGAGAGAGAGAGAGCGCAAGCACAGACAAGGGAAGAGGCAGGCAGAGGGAGAAGCAGGCTCTCTGCTGAGCAAGGAGCCAGATGTGGGACTTGATCCCAGGACCCTGGGATCATGACCTGAGCCGAAGGCAGTCACTTAACTGACTGAGTCACCCAGGCATCCCTGCTATTGTGTTTTTGACCTATTGCATCTCATTCCAGTATATGCTGCCCCAAAAACCTGCCCGCCCTCCCTCCATAAGCCTCATTTTTCTGAATCATTTTGCCTATTATTAATTTGTAGATACATATGGAACTCTTTTTCGAGTTGTCCCCAAAAGATGGAGTTTTCCATTGTAATTACTCCATCAATTACTCTACCAATTAATTGGGGCAGAATCAAAATTTTTAAATTCTATTCTACCTTTCTGTCTAGAAACATGCTAGAGAGCTATAATTTTACACATATTTTACTATGATTCCTTTTAAAATATTATGACTTTGAATGTATAGAATTGTCAAATCACTATGTGGTGCACCTGAAACTAATATAACATTGTATATCAACGAGACTTCAAGAATAAAAAAACGTTTTCAAGTATTACGACTTTTCTCAAACTTGTCATTATGATTAATTGTAGATATTTCATAGTTACTTAGTACTGCAATTATAAATGGGAGCCATGATTCCATTATAGCTTTTTGTTTTGTTTATTTTACAGATCTTTCCAATATCTGGGGATGATCCTGATTTTCCTTCCTCTAGTTTGCTCTTTGATTAGCGGTCAGTTCCTGGAACTCCTTAAAACTGTGTCACTTTCATGAAAGTATCTTCCTTCTCTGTTTTTCTTAGGCCTTCTCTCCTGGTAAAAAATACAATGAAACCAACAAACAAGCACAAAAATGAGAAGACATAAAATCAACACATATGTCCTGCATTCTTTAGAGCAAACTGATTCTTGACCCATCAGTTTTAATTAAAACCAGGAGCCTGCCCCAAGGATCTGAGTAAATTCTGGGAAGGCAGCTTCCATAGTTTTAACTCCCACTCTCATCTTTGGAGGCCAAGGGATCTGGATGCCAAAGGGATTTGGAAGAGGCAAAGACAATATACAAAAGTTTAAAAATCTTTTCCAATTCTTGATCATTTAAAAATGCCTATATTTTATTTATTTATTTTTTTCTTTTTGAGTAGGCTCCATGCCCAGCATGGAACCCATTTAAGCCCATGGGCTTAAACTCATGATCCTGAGATCAAGACCTGACCTGAGATTGAGAGTCAGATGTTTAACTAACTAAGCTACCCAGGCACCTTTCTTCCTTCCTTCCTTTCTTCCTTCCTTCCTTCCTTCCTTCCTTCCTCTTCTTTCCTTTCCTTTCTTTTCCTTTCCCTTCCTTCCTTCCTTCCTTCCTTCCTTCCTTCCTTCCTTCCTTCCTTTTTGAGTAGGCTCCATGCCCCCCAAAATGCCTATATTTTAAATTGGGTATTCTTCAGTATCTCAAAAGGATAAACAAACCCAAAAAGAAATATGTGTCACGTGTGCTATATCTCAAACTATGTTTTCGAGAGCATCTGAAATTTTGTTTGTACATATATCTTGGTCATTTATGAAGCTACTATGATCTATAAAGCAAGAAAATTCATGGTCTTACCATTTTTAAAAACTCAAAAATTAAGACATCCACAAGAAAATTTCAAAGTTAGACATTACCATGTATATGAAAGAGCAAAGAAAACAAACTCTTTCTAACACTCTTAATATACCAGAGAAATTATTTTACTCACTCTGTTTTCCATTTAACCTTATGGGTGAAAGACTTTGGTTGAAATTCATAACAACTGTTAAAGTGAAAAGATCAAGTAAGAGAGAAGCCCTCCATCTGAGAAAAGACTGAACAATTATGCCTTCAACCTTTAAAGGGTTGAAATCTGCCCAGAAATCCACCTCAGTATATGAAGTTTCCCTCTGCCTCCTCTGATTAAGCTTGTTATTTGAATGCACCAGCATTCAAGATAATAAAATTTTTTGTTCTGAAACCAACCAACCAACCAACCAACCAACCTATATTTACTACTCCTTTCCCTCTTTTCTCAACAGTTGCATTCCCAGTGGAAACCAGCAGCCAGCCTGGATCTCACGGGCAGCCCAATGGGACTCGTCCTCTGAGACACAAGGTCATGTGTGGGAGGGGCTTCGTTCCTCTCCCTGATCCCATTCAGATTCTTCGGTGACCAGGGCAGTTCTCCCGCAGCTGGGGGCTGCCGGGGTCTGAGGGATGACAGCCTGGTGTCTGGATCTGTGTGTGTCTGTGAAATACCTTCAGGGTGTGCTTGTCACCCTAAGGCACCTAATTTTGACTGCTGGGCAGAGCCCATCTGTATGACCTAGGGAGGCGCAGGGGAGTCTGAAGTCAGAGGGAGAAGAGATGAAGCCGTAGCTAAACCAAAAGCATCGACCACATGGCATATGTCTAGGTCTAAATCTTTCCCTGGGAGGGGCAGCTGGCTGGTTCTGTCGGTAGGGCAGGTGACTTGGTCTTGGGGTCATGAGTTCAAGCCCCACATTGGACATAAAAAAAAATTCATAGGGGCGCCTGGGTGGCTCAGATGGTTGGGTGTCTGCCTTCAGCTCAGGTTATGATCTTGGAGTCTTGGGATTGAGCCCCACGTTGGGCTCCTGGCTGGGCAGGGAGTCTGCTTCTCCTTCTCCCTCTGCCTCTCTGCCTGCTTGTGCTCTCTCTTCTTAAATGAATAAGTAAAAAAAATTTTAAAAATTCATAAATCTTTCCCAGGGGAGAGTGATCCTGAATGGTGTCTTGCCTTTGTCGTCACAGACCTAGAGCACACAGTGCCCCTAAGGGGCAGCCAGGGGACTACTCACTCCTTTTCCACATCCTGGATGAAGTCAGGCAGAGGCTGATTCCTGGTTTCAGGAAGGAGGAGAACAGCAAGACCAGAGAGGATGGGGAAGACTCCATACGCGATCCAGGGCAGGTGGGGAGAATACACGGTCAGGACCATCAAGAGGGGAGCCAGGGCTCCTCCAATATTAGCAGCAATTCCCAGGATTCCTGTCGCTGTTGCCCTTGGAGACCAAACAATACAAACATAATTTGGTATAAATCCACGCAGATAATTTGTGATTTATTATTTTGCTTCGTTTATGGGAGATATCACAACAGTGTTTAGATATATGAAGGTTGACGATCTACTCTTACATTTCAAATATGCTCTCTTATTTGCTAGCAATTTTTTTCAAGTGCACAAGTGCATTAGGACATACTTTCATTATGTAAAAAATACTCTTATCCATAGCATCTATCACTGAGTGGTTCTGTAGATTACGTGAGGCAGTATGTTAAAAAAGAACACAGTGCCTTGCCAAAGTCAGATTTTAATAAATTTTGGCTGTAAGTTTTGCTACTATTAATATTATTATGGGCACCTAGGTGGCTCAGTCGTTAAGTGTCTGCCTTCAGCTCAGGTCATGATCCCAGGGTCCTGGAATCAAATCCTGCATTGGGCTCCTGGCTCAGCGGGAAGCCTGCTTCCCCCTCTCCCACTCCCCCTGCTTGTATTTTCTCTCTCTCTCTCTCTCTCTCTCTCTCTCTCTCTCTGTCAAATAACTAAATAAAATCTTTTAAAAATGCTATTATAATTGACGCTTCTGCTAACTCATCAGTGTTCTTCCCACTATAAATGTTAATTAGCTGGGAAAGGTCTGTTTTGACCCTGCTAGAGCTTCCATGAGAACTGTACCTGATTATGGTAGGAATTAGTTCATTTCCATGGGCAGAAGAACACATGACAGCTGCAGAAGAAAGTCCTACTCCCAAAGTTGACAAAGTAACACGCAGAGTCTGCATTTCTGGAGAGGAAGACCAGTGAGACTCAGGAAATCAGAGCTAAAGGAATCACCATCCTCCAAATAACAAGTGAAAAAGATACAATTGAAGATGTTTGCATGTGTTAAATACATTGTAGAGAAAGTGCACAGAGGCTGAGAACCCGTAGTGACTAGTAGCTGAGAAATGTGACTTAACTGTATGTTACAAGTTAAACAGAGAATAAAAAACCTGAGTCCTTTTATTACCTCTCCCTTAAACATCAGAGATTTGCCAAAGACCGAGAGGGGAACGTGAGTTTGCTTTCATTTATTTTGTCCGGTGTCTCCTCTGCCTTTCATATATAAAGCAGGACTCCATATGAACAATTACAGAGGGATGTAAAACTCATCGATGTCCTTGCGAAGCTTAAACCTGGGCGCACACTTGATATTGACTTGGGGCTAGTACTGTAGCAGAGAGTAATAAAACCATTGCCTCATGTTCTGGATAAGCTGGAGAGTAGCTTGATCTAGAGTAATATTTGAAGATTTAAGAATAAAGACCTGTATTAGGGGAACAATTGTTGGACTTTGGAAACCTCTGACAGGAAATCTCAGAGTCAGTTTTCTACTCAATAATTTAAAAAAAAAAAATCTCATGAGAGCGTTACAACACCGGAGTATGCTCTGTGGTAAAGCAGCAAACCTGCATCATTGCTGACATCCAAGATGAGGGCAGAGCTACCGATCCGGGATCCTGTAAGATACACAGCTATGCTGGGAGTTAGGCGAAGCACGGGACCACCTCGGTTCCCCTATTCATTACATATGATCATTTAATTTAGTAAAATAGATTCTAAGAGAGGCTTTAACTGCTTCACTCCTTCTTCCTATTGCCTACTTCTCTGCCTGAAGACAAGATACTTTTATTTTCTTGAAATCAAAAAGTCCTCCCTAAACCACGATGGCAGTTATGGTGACCTAATACAAGACACACAAGTAGATATAGGTAGACATCAGGGAGTAAATTGTCACTGAAGCTGTAGTAATAAGAAAACAACCAGACAGTGGAAATGAGGGTATTGTGTTCTCTCATATGAGATAAAATTAATATATATTGGACACACTACCGTCATTTACAATTACAAGTGTGATTGGTCAAAGCCAAAAGGGCAAGTGGTCGATTGCTCTCCTAGAGAAACTTTCAGGAAGATATGGCACCAGACACTTCTCAGATGTGATGAGGATAGCCATATGTCTGAACCGGCTTTCACTGAGCTTTAACTCTTTCCCAGCCGCTTAATGGTAGAATCTGTCCTAAATCCTCAGATGAGTTTTGAGGAATCGTTAGAACCATATTTTCCCTTTCCTTGTGTGAGTCTAGTCCCCAAGTCCCTGAGATATTTCCTTTCTTTGACCTGTGCTCTTTTCTCACCTTCAGGCAGAAATGTGGTGGTCAGAATGGAGATTCCAAGTAAGGACACGAAAATCATCTGGCTTACTCGACGTCCCATATGATTCAGTGCCAAAAGGGCAATGTAATTGGCAGGGAGGTTGACCATGCCAAAGAGAACCTGGAACAGGAAAATATTGTTCCCAACGTGCTGGAGGTGGAGAATCAGGCCATAAAAAGGCATGTAGGTTGCAAATCTGCAGTGAACAAAAGAAGAAAGATAAATGTCATTACGTTTAGACCCTAGGTTCTACGAACCACAATCATAAATACCGTTAGTGGTTGGTGTTCAAGTGCAAAAGGCATGGTCTGTTTTGTAGAATATTCTACATGGTGATGATTTAAAAACTGTCATAAAATATTGCATAAATTAGAGGTCATAATGGCTACTTTTTTGGTGGGTGGAAGTATTGTTCTTAAGAATACATAATGAGGGGGCCCCCTGGGTGGCTCAGTCAGTTAAGCTTCTGCCTTCAGCTCAGGTCATGACCCTGGAGTCCTGGGATAGGGCCCCACATCAGGCTCCATGTTCAGAAGGGAGTCTGCTTCTCCTTCTGCCCCTCACCCTGTTTGTATTCTCTCTCCCTCTCCCTTTCTCTCTCTCTCAAATAAATAAATAAAATCTTTAAAAAAAAAAAAAAATACAGGGGCGCCCGGGTGGCTCAGTGGGTTAAAGCCTCTGCGTTGGGCTCAGGTCATGATCTCAGGGTCCTGGGATCGAGCCCCGCGTCGGGCTCTCTGCTCAGCAGGGAGCCTGCTTCCCTCTCTCTCTGCCTGCCTCTCTGCCTACTTGTGATCTTACTCTGCCAAATAAATAAATAAAATCTTAAAAAAAAAATACATAATGAGGCCCTCTAGGGTTTTAGAGTTTTTTTCTATATCCTGATTTGAGTGATGATTGCATATATACATATGCAAATATTCATTGAGCTATATATATTGGTGCACTTTTAAAAAAATTTTTTTAGGTTTATTAAGTGATCTCTACATCCAGTGTGGGGCTCAAACTCACAACCCTGAGATCAAGAGTCACATGCTCTTCTGACTGAGCCAGCCGGGCACCCCAAGTGTTTGTAATTTTATCTCAGTTGACATGGAAACTAATAAGTGAAGAAACTTGAAGCTAAAATCTCTACTGTGATTGAAGTTCACAGCTTCCATTTCCAGGTGCTGAGTCTGGTAAGGTGACCTAATAAACAAAACTCCTCGCACAATTAGTTCTGGGTCAGTCTTTCCATAACTAAAAAATGCAACTATCTTTGGCTTCCTCATGTTTTATCTCCAAATCTGTCCCGACAACATGTTGTATCCTTTGATAGGAATAGATTCATGTCTCCACTATTTTTAATATTCCTCATGCATAGTGTGAAGCTTACCTCACAAAGGACAATAAACAGATCCTTCTGCGCAGGACGGGTGTGCAGAACAAGTCAGGCACGGAAGGTTTTTTCTGTGCTATCTCCAGCTCCTCCTGCACCGTGGATCTCAAAACCTTCAACAACAACCACGACAAGAAACTGTTCAGTCGTCACACAATGTGAGCATTGGGAAGTCCCCCACCGAGGATAAGCTAAATATAACACTTGCTGTTATATTTAGTAAGAAATCAAGACAGCAAAAAAGCACTGACATGTGAAAAGTGAATTAGGGAGCTAAAGGAGCCTCCGGAAAATTATGTAGCAAAAAGGACTTTTTAAACACAAGATCTGAGTGGGCTGCTGGGCATCAGAAAGGGTGTGTATGTTAGATATTCAGATCAGGAAGGGAATCAAATGTGAGTTACTTGGATTAAGGTCCAAAGCTCCATGAATGCTAGAGGGGCGTGAAAGACCTGGAAGCTAAGCTTGGTTCTCAGCTGGCCATCCTTTGCAAAGAAACCGTTTATCTCAGGAAAAATGACATTCCCCGAGAGCCTTTATTTTGGTTCTTCATTCAGTCTCTTTGAGGGAATTCCTGGCATATTGTGCGTCCATGAAGGAGATGCCTAGAATTAAATCCGAGGATGAAACCAGGGTGGGATCTTGATGTAGAATAATTTATACCCAAGTTAGTTATAATCTGGAGTTGCTTAGTGGTCCTGCAGCATGCTAGGTGTATACCTCGCAAAAGGTGATTAAGGATTTCTAAACCCCAATTTCTCTGTCAAAGTGGAAGAAGAAGAGGAGGAGGAGGAGGAAGGAGGAAGAGGGGAATGAAGAAGAAGAAGAAGAAGAAGAAGAGGAAGGAGGAGGAGGAGAAGGAGGAGGAGGAGGGGGAAGAGGGGGAAGAGGAAGAGGAGGGGGAGGAGGGGGAGGAGGAGGAGGGGGAGGAGATGGAGGGGGAGAAGAAATAGGTAGAGAAAAATAATAGCCCCTTTTCATGAAGACTTTCTAGCCATACATTAGGTTACAAATACATAGATGGAATTATATCCAGCAAACCTCAGATAGTTACTTACTAATTATTCCAATAATATTGACTTAATTCTCATCCTACCTCTACAAGTGAAACAATACCATGAAGTCCATT
Organism: Potos flavus; assembly: GCA_028534135.1. Taxonomy (NCBI): domain Eukaryota; kingdom Metazoa; phylum Chordata; class Mammalia; order Carnivora; family Procyonidae; genus Potos; species Potos flavus. Next base: position 89,406,997 of record CM052884.1, on the reverse strand, counting down.
GGAAAAATTCCATGAGGAAGGGACTTTAGAGAAATTTAAGGTCACCTAAGTGAGGACCTACCAGATCAAGAATGTCATTTTCGGTCGCAGAGCTAGTTCAAGCAGCAAAATGCTGGATTTATGCTTTTGGAAGAGAAGAGTCAAGATAGCATCTCCTTCCTGCAACTAACACCAGAAACCCGTGATTACAGGCCATTGTCATAGACAGTATTCTAAGGATGGGCTCCAAGAATACCTTAAACTTGGACCAGATGAGGGCTGCCATGCCTGTGAGACTGGCCTCAAATCACATCCAATATCAGAGTAAAAGTCCGGGAGATGCTGATGGGTTATTTCACACTGGTCATTCATTTTTGGTGAGCAGAGATGTGAGTTGCATTTCCAGAAGAATTTAGGGAGGTGATGTCAGGTCATTTATGGGAATTCAAGGAGCTCCTCCTACCTGGTAAAATTCTTATTTAAGGAAGAGGAGGCCTATATTCAAATGCAAGCCTGCTGGATCTTTGCTTTTTTAAATGCACCTTTTTCTCTGATTGTCCTTTGCTGGTAAAAACAAAAACAAAAACACCCAAAACTATTTGTGCCAATCATAACACCGTGTTGGGGTAAAAGCATGAAACAGCCCATTGTCGTCCTGGAATTAATATGTACAAATACATTAAAAAAGCCCTTCATTAAATTTTTAGATAGTTTGTAAAGCCAATTACCATGATGCTGGAGGCTTTTACTAACAATGGTGGTAGTATTCATACTACAGAAATTGATAATCACCACAAATTTGAGATCTATGGCTTTCTTCCACTCCTGTAATGTTAGGTGTTAAACATTTACCGCACACCACTGGCTTGGCCCTTCTGCTGTCATTTAGACTGCTCTCAATTGCAAATTTAGGCATATCCCTGCTTGATTTGAACCTGGAAAAGGAAACTAAAAGGAACTAAATGAAATGGAGATAACCAATCTACCTGATAAGTTCAAAGTAATGGTCATAAAGATGCTCATCAGACTGGAGAGAAGAGTGAAGGAACTCAGTGAGAACTTTGACAAAGAGATAGAAAAAAAAAAAAAAAAAAAAAAAAAAAAAAAATATATATATATATATATATATATATATAAAGAACCAATCAGCATTAAAGAATACAAGAACTGAAATGAAAAAGACACTAGAGGGAATAAACAGTAGATTAGAGGATGCAAAAGAACATGTCAGTTACCTGGAAGACATTTCCAGGATAATGGAAAACACTCATGCCAAACAGCAAAAATAAAAAAGAATTTTAAAAAATGAAGATAGGTTATGGGATCTCTTGAATAACATCAAGTGAACAAACATTCACATTATGGGGGTCCCAGAAGAAGAAGAAAAGAGAGGAAGGGGCAAAAAAACTTATTTGAAGAAATAATAGCTGAGAAATTCCCTAACCTGGGAAAAGAAACACATATCCAAGTTTAGGAATCCAGAGAGCCCCAGATAAGATGAACCCAAAGAGTACCGCACCATGACACATAATAATTAAAATGACAAAGATTAAAGATAAAGAGAGAATTTTAAAAGCAGCAAGAGAGAAGCTACTAGTTACATACCAGGGGAAACCCCATAAGATTATCAGCTGATTTTTCAGTAGAAACTTTGCAGGCCAGAAGAGAGTGACATGACAGAGTCTAAGTGTTGAAAGGAAAAAAAAAAAAAAAAAAAAAAAAAAAAACCCTACGACCAAAAATACTCTACCCAGCAAGATTACCATTCAGAAGGGAAGGAGAGATAAAGAGTTTCCCAGACAGACAAAAGTTTTAAAAGTCCATCGGCATTAGGGACACCTAGTTTAAGTATCTGACTCTTGGTTTCAGCTTGGGTCCTGATCTTAGGGTCATGAGATCGAGCCCTGTGTGAGGCTCTGTGCTTAGCACAGAGTCTGCTTAAGATTCTCTCTCCCTCTCCTTCTGCACGCTCCCCCCCCCACACGTGCATGCACTCTCTCTCTAAAATAAATAAATAAATCTTTAAAAAGTTCACCACCATTAAACTGGCCTTGTGAGAAGTGTTAAAGGGACTTCTTTAAGTAGAAAAGAAAAGGCCATAATTAGAGGGGAGAAAATTCTGGAAGGAAAAAAATTTCATGAGTAAAAGCAAACATACAGTAAAGGTAGTAGAGCAACCACTTACAAAACTAGTATGAAGGTTAAAAGATAAAAGTAGTAAAATCAATTATATGTAAAGAATTAGCACTTGGTGTTAGTATGCAAAGCACGAATCATGGAACACTGCATCAAAAACTAATGATGTACTGTATGGTGACTAACATAACATAATTAAAAAAAGAATTAGTTATTGAGGTTCACACAGTAATTAGATGTAAAATATGGCAATATATACATAAAATGTGGAGAGGGAAATGAAAAGGAAGTTCTTTTAGAATGTGTTCAAACTTAAGCGATCATCAACTTAATATAGACTACTATATATTTAGGATGCTATATATGAACCTCATGAAAACCATAAACCAAAAACCTGTAATAGATACACAAAAAATAAAAAGAAAGAAAGCCAAGCACAACATTAAAGAAAGTCATCTATTACAAAAAAAGAGAACAAAAGAAGAAAGGAACAGAGAAGGACTACAAAACAACCAGAAAACAATTAACAAAATGGCAATAAGTACATATATATCAATAATTACTTTAAATGTAAACGATCTAAATGCTCCAATCAAAAGGCATAGGGTGGCAGAATGGATTAAAAAAAATAAGACCCGTCCATATGCTGCTTAAAAGAGACTCACTTCAGACCTAAAGAAACATACAGACTGAAAGCGAAAGGATGGAAAAAGATATTCTATGTAAATGGAAGCAAAAAAGAAAAAAAGAAAAGGGGCTGGGTAGCAGTACTTATGTCAGACAAAATAGACTTTAAAACAAAGATCATAACAAGAGACAGAGAGAGCATTACCTAATGATATAGGGGGCAGTTCAATAAGAGGATAGAACACTGTTGGTGGGAATGTAAATTGATGCAGAAAACAGTATGGAGGTTCATCACAAATTAAAAATAGAGGGGGCGCCATGGTGGCTCAGTCAGTTGAGCATCTGACTCTTGATTTCAGTTCAGATCATGATTTCAGGGTCCCGGGATTAAGCCCCACATTTGGCTCCATGTTCGGCAGGGAGTCTGCTTGAGGATTTCCCTCCCTCTTCCTCTGCCCCCACCTCTCCCTGGCTCGCACTCACGCTCACACTCTCTCTCAAATAAATAAATAAATCTTTAAAAAAGTTAAAAATAGAAATACCATATGATCCAGTAATTCCACTACTAGACATTTACCCACAGAAAACCCCTATGTTTATTGTAGCATTATTGCAATAGCCATGATATGGAAGCAACATAATGTCCACTGATAGATGAATGGATAAAGAAGATACGGTATATGCCTAATATATATGTATGTATATGACATATATATACATACAATGGAATATTACTCAGCCATAAAAATAGAATGAGATTTTGCCATTTGTGGTAATCTGGATGGACCTAGAGGATACTATGCTAAGTGAAATAAGTCAGACAAAGACAAATACCATATATTTTCACTTACATTTGGAATCTAAAAAACAAAACAAAAAGGAGAAATAGATCGATAAATACAGAAAATAAATCAATGGTTGTCAGAGAGGTGGGAGGTGAGGAGATGGGCAAAATGGATGACGTGGAGTGGGAGGTATAGGCTTCCAGTTATGGAATGAATAAGTCATGAAGTAGAGAAGTCCAGCACGGGGAATATAGTCAATGGTGTTGTACTACCATTGTATGGGGACGGTAGCTACACTTCTGAGCACAGCATAATGTATAGAGTTATTGATTCCTTATGCTGTATATCTGAAACTAAAGTAATGTCGTGCGTCAACTATTCCTCAACAGAAGAAAGAAAAGGCAAACACTAATCAATTATTGACTACTACATCTGAAACTAATGATGTACTATATGTTGGCTACTTGAACTTAAATTAAAAAAAGAAAGAAAAAGCAATCCTAAAATTCATATGGAAACACAGAAGACCCTTAGCAATCAAAGAATTTTGAACAAAAACAAAACTGGAGGCATCACATGTTTTGATATCAAAATATATTACAAAGCTACAGTATGGTACTAGTATAAAAACAAACATATAGCCCAAATGGAACAGAATAGCAATAGACTCAGCATACACAGTCACTTGATCTTGGACAATGGTGCCAAGAATTCATAGTGGGGACAGGATAGTATTTTCCATGAATGGTGTTGTGGAAAACAGATATTGACATGTAAAAGAATGAAACTGGGAAAAAAAAAAAAAAGAATGAAACCGGAAACATCTTACATTGTACACAAAAATCAACTCACAAAGGGTTAAAGACTAAGATGTAAGATCTGAAACAAAGAAGCAGAGAACTGAATAGTATTTGCTAGACGCTGGCTGGACATACTTATCAAAAAGTACGAAGTTTCACTTAACTGAGGTCAGTTCTAGAGATCCACCGTATAGCATAGTGTCTATAGTTAAAATACCATACTATATATTGAAAATTTGCTATTAGTGGGTCTTGTAAATGAGTGTTATCACAAAAATAATGAATAAAGGGGCGCCTGGGGGGCTCAGTGGGTTAAAGCCTCTGCCTGCGGCTCAGGTCATGGTCTCAGGGTCCTGGGATCGAGCCCCGCATCGGGTTCTCTGCTCAGCGGGGAGGCTACTTCCCCCTCTCTCTCTGCCTGCCTCTCTGCCTACTTGTGATCTCTCTCTCTCTGTCAAATAAATAAAATAAAATCTTTAAAAAAAAATGAATAAAAAGGGCAGGAAAAAGTTTCAGGAGATGATGGATAGGTTTATTGCGTGGGTTGCGGTGCTGACGTATGGATGTGTACTTATCAGATTCATCAACTTGTATATATTAAATATGTACAGCTCTTTGTATGTTAGTCATACCTCAATAAAGTTGGGGTATTTTAGATTTTATTTAAATTCAAGTTAGTTAACATATATTGCACTATTAGTTTCAGGGGTAGAATTTTGTGATTCATCACGTGCATAAAGTGGTTTTAAGAAAAATACTTCAGATGTGCCACTGAACATGTTTTCAAAAATGTTTTATTGCTCCTCTTTGACTGTCTAGACTCCAATCCTCTCCTTTTCCAATTAGACAGGGGAAGATGATGTTTCCTCGTCTCCCTGAGAATCCTTTCCATCCCCCTATCACTGCGAACAGAAAAGTTAAAGTAAAGCCCCAAAGAATTATAAACAGGATCTTGAGATATTTGCACACATACGTTCACTGCAGCACTATTCACAATAGCCAAACCAAGGAAGCAAACTAAATGTCCATCAGTGGATGAATGGGTAAAGAAAATGTGGCACATACATAAAAACGGAATATGATTCATCCATAAATAGAGGAAATCCTGCTAGATGCTACAACAGATGAATCTCAAGGACGTTTTGTTAAATGAAATAAGGCAGTCAGTCACAGAAGGACAAATACTGCACGATTCCACTTATGTGAAGTATATAAAATATTAAAATAATAAAACGATCAATAGAATGGTGGTTAGCAGGGACCAGGGAGAAGGAATGTGGGAGATTGCTGTTCAATGGGTATAGAGTTTTAGCCATGCAAGATGAAAAAGTTTTAGACATCATTGTACTTAGAGTTAACAACACTGTTTTCATACAGTTAAAAACTTATAAAGTTAGATCTCATAATCTGTGTTAATTTTAAGATGTCTTGATTTTTCTCTAATTAATACTAAAGTTCCTTGAAACACGAATTCTATCCCATACTGCAATTCAGGATCAAGCGCCATGACTAGCACATTATAATTTTTTGACAAATAATGTACATGTTCATGGCATGACGAATGGTTTACTTAATGATCCACAGCGATAACTGTCTTCCAGACCCAGGGTGGGGGGAAAAAAAAGACTTCTCTGAGGCATTTCCACTCATTCATGCTCTTGGAACTTGTAATAAATAGAATGCAAACTCCACAAAGCAGAGATTTGGACTATTGTGACCAATGCCATGTTTCCTGGACAGAACAGAAGAGACCCTGGAAGGCCCGTGGTAAATACCATCAACAAAAGAGTATATGACCAAGTTAACTCTATTATGTTAACTTGTTATGCTCTATTTTGCATGGTCACTAAGTCTCCCTTCTACTGGTCTTCCTATCCTCGGAAAAGGCCATCAGAATATGAATGGAAACAAAGGGTTTCGTTTGTGTTACTTTCTCCAATAAATCCGCAATCTCTATGATCGTAAACACTAAGAGCTATTTGCTCTTGCTGAGTAAAAATATCTGTGTTCAGTTCCCAGCAACAGGATATTCATATTAACTCAGACAACATGGATGGCCATTGAGAACCAGGACAATGAGGTAAGAAGACCCGAAGCCAGATTCGTGTCCCCACCCTTTATTCACTTTATGGACACCGACCAGTGCCTATGTCAGGTCACGGGTTCCCTACACCCCATAACCCACTCCTATGTCTATTCACCTTCACGGTGAGGGCTTCTCCAGCACTCTTCCTTCCATTCCTGTGTGCGGCTTTTCTCAGTGCCTTTAAGCCCTCCTCGAATTTGTTGGTGATAACCAGCCACCGAGCAGACTCTACCAGCCACCTGTTCAAAGAAGACAGAGGTGCCGCCAAGTTTCTCGTGTGTCCATATTCTTTGTCCTGAAATGCCTCTCCCTTCCCATCTAATACCTACCTCTAGTCCTGTTATACCAGAAAACACAAACTTATGTTCTCTTGTACCGTAATTAGAAAACTGGGAGGATGACCTCTCCACGCAGGACCTTTTCACTACTGGCAAAATAGATCAGGAGTCATATTGCCCCCTCGCTCTTATTCTGGGGAATATTTCCAGGTTTGGCAAATAAAAATAGTGTGTCTAGTTAAATCTGAATTTAGATAAACAGTGACTATGAGTAATTCTTGAGTATAATCATCTCCCATGTGATATTTTGGACCCACTTATCCTGAAAAGTATTTGTTGTTTATTTAAAGTTTTACTTGAATGAGACACCCTCTATTCTATCAGGCTGGGAAATAAAAATACAGAACTCTCAGATAAATATAAATTTCACATAAACTACGAATAATTTTTAGTGTAGCTATGCTCCATGCAATATTTGGAATATTATACAAAAAAATTTTTGTTGTTTACCTGAAATTCACACTTAACTGAGTGTCCTTGATATTTATTATCTGGTAACTCTACCCGTTCAGTTTCTTGAAGTGTATATAGACTTGTACGTGTGTAAGAGAGTGTGTGTAAGAGAGCGCGTGCTCAAGTTCTTAACTAAGAACCAAACAGAATTCTTAGGACCTGATTCCATGTATCTTGCATCCCGGGATCCTCTAACACAATGAAAAAAGAAAGCCTTTACCTTGAGAAAAGAAAAGAGGCAAATAACGGCACAGAGACCACCAGCTGAAGGGTGTGCCAGTCTCGAATGGCAAAAGCCAGTCCTCCCAGGATCATCTGTCCTACACAAGGTGTACAAACCGCCACGGTTATTCCCAGGGCTTGGAATCGGGGCACTGTCCATTCTACAACTGACAGAAAACACAAACAGGATTTTGAACTCCAAGTTGGAATCTCAATGTCAAAGTCAAGGCTTGGAAAATGTCAAAGACGCCAAATGTTTCCTTACACAGCATAATCGTATTTGTCATGATGCTTATGGTAGAGCAGCCAGCCAAGAAGCGTAGCACACAGTAAGCGACGAAGGTGGGCGCAAAGGCTGCGCAGGTGTCAGCAATGGCCAGCTGGAGGAAACACCACCTGAGGATTAACTTCCTCCCAAACCTGAGGAACGCGAACAGGTTAGATGGGGCAATAAGAACAACCCGTTGGGGCAATTAACAAAAAGAAGGCACACTTTGAAATTTAGCGCATGTTTTGATAAGTGAGACTTTGCCCTCGAAACTTGAAAGAAGCAAGAGCTAGTCAACGGGAGACCTTTCCAGAAGCAGCCCTCCTGTTTGTAAATGGATATTGAGTATAACAAAGCTTCTTCCCCAGTCCGTTACCAGATCTTTGAGACCCACTGAAGCCATAAGCCAAACGTTGCGATACTGGAAATTTTAACACATCACACATGTCCCTTGTACTAACAGAGGCACGTAACACAGTAGAGTCCGTGCAGTGTCTGGAACACGAGGGAGCTGCTATGGACCCAGTTGCGTCCCCTGCCCCCACCCCAATTCATATATTGCAGATCTAACACCCAGCGAAATGGTATTTGGAGATGGGCTTTGAGGAAGCTAATTAGGTTTCAATGAGGTCTTGCGAGTGGGGTTCTTATGATGGGGTTAGTGCGCTTATAAGAGGAGAGATTGTTGGGGCGCCTGGGTGGCTCAGTGGGTTAAGCCTCTGCCTTCGGCTGAGGTCATGATCTCAGGGTCCTGGGATCGAGCCCCGCATCGGGCTCTCTGCTCAGCGGGGAGCCTGCTTCCCCCTCTCTCTGCCTGCCTCTCTGCCTACTTGTGATCTCTCTCTCTCTCTCTGTCAAATAAATAAATAAAATCTTAAAAAAAAAAAGATTTTATTTATTTATTTGAGAGAGAGAGAGAGGTAGCACAAGCAGGGGGAGTGGCAGGCAGAGGGAGAGGAAGAAGCTGACTCCCCGCTGAGCAGGGAGCCTGACATGGGGCTCGATCCCAGGACTCCCGGTTCATGACCTGAGCCGAAGGCAGATGTTTAACCGACGGAGCCGCCCAAGACCCCAAGAAGGTATTTCTTAAAAGGAAGTAGAATTCTGTGTTTCACAGTTTTCTGGGAGAGAGGACCTTTCTCTGGACGACGTGGATGAGATACTTGTGCTGGTTCTGTATGACCAGTAGTGGACAACCAGTGGGATTGCACAGAAACCCGACAATCCTTGCTATGCTTGCAGAAGATTTCCATTATAACATGGTGTTAAATCTTTTATTTATATTAAATACTTTTGTATTTCAATGTAAAATGGAATAAAATCTAGGTAAAGAAATGCTTTGGTTAAGGAAATGATGCAATGACAATTATTGGAAAGTCTGGTCAGTCAAAATGAAAAGCAGCTCTATTAAAGATATATCATGTCGTGATATCTAGGGACGCCTGGGTGGCTCAGTCGGTTAAGCGTTTGCCTTCGGCTCAGGTCAGGATCCCGGGGTCCTGGGATCGAGCCCCATGTCAGGCTCCCTGCTCAGGAGGAAGTCTGCTTCTCCTCTCTCCCTGCTCATCTGCACGCGCTCTCTCTCAAATAAATAAACAAAATAAAAATCTTTAAAATGTAGTGATATTTAGAGCGGCAGGCATTTGGTAACAATCTGGTGGTCCATCACCAAAAAATGGATGAGGAGCATTGTCATGGATCTTCACTGTAGAGCACCGTGCAGAAATTAGAAGAATAAACTAGAAGTACAGTAGGAATGTGTATGTACCTCAAAAAACGTAGCAGTGGGTACAAAAGAAAAAGAATGAGATAATAACACATTTACATACATACGTGAATTAAAATATATGTAAGCCAATGTCATTTATTTTGGAAAAAAATATGAATGTAAAGAAGTATAGTTAGTGCATTATAATGACCCCTGTTGGGAAGAAGGAAATGGGATTGGGGCATAAGGAAAAAATGAAACAGATACATACATACACGAAAGGAATTCATGGCCAAACTAATGAGGACACTGTCTCATGAAATGAGTATAATTCAACCGTCTGTGGTTGATATTCCAAGGAAAAACAATTTGTGCCATACAAAATAGAAAGACGGTTGTTTCATTAATTATTAATTGTGCAATTTGGCTGTATGTTCACCATTGCTTTTTTTTTTTTCCCCCCAGATGCTGAGGAAGATGACTCTTCCTGGCTTTCTATTTAAGTTAGAGTCACATGTCTGCATTCTGACCATGGACCATGGACAGAAGTGACCACGGCCACTTCCAGGCCTGTCCATACAAGGTCCACTTGGGTCCTGCTCATTCTCTCTGACAACATGGCTGGAAACAAAAAAGATGCAGATGAAAAAGTCACACAATGGAAGACGCTGGTTACCTGAGCCACTGCTTAGAGGAATAGAGCCACGTGACCCACACCACACTGTGAGGACAGTGAGAATCATGATTTTATTAAAATCCCAATTTTGATTCTAGGGTTCTTACTGTAACTAGCTACCTTGGCTAACACAGTAATGTTTGAATAATTGTGTTTGATGAAGATAACTAGAGAAGCTTTGTATGCATATCATTTTTGGTATAGGTTTCTCAAATTTACGTGAAAAAAATATCCTATTTGAGGGTTGCCTGGGTGGCTCAGTCGGTTAAGTGTCTCACTCTTGGTTTTGACTCAGGTCATGATCTCAGAGTCAAGAGACTGAGCCCCAAGTCAGGCTCTACACCGGGTGTGGAGGCTGCTTAAGATTCTTTTTCTCCCTCTTCCTCTGCCCCTCCCCCCGAGACTCTATCTGAAAAATATTCTTTAATTGGAAAATAAAACATGATGTAGAACTATAAACATATGCATAAAAAGAGGTTACAAAATTACATAGACATTTTTACCAATTTTATTTAAAACATATATTTCTGATGTATGTGGCTCCCACTTGAGTAGACTTGTTCTTAGCTCTTTATTTTGAAAATTGTCAAATATGGGGGCGCCTGGGTAGCTCAGTGGGTTAAGCCTCTGCCTTCGGCTCAGGTCATGATCTCAGGGTCCTGGGATCAAGTCCCTCATCGGGTTCTCTGCTCAGCAGGGAACCTGCTTCCCCCTCTCTCTCTGCCCGCCTCTCTGCCTACTTGTGATCTCTCTCTCTCTGTCAAATAAATAAATAAAATCTTAAAAAAAAAGAAAATTGTCAAATATGAAAGTTTAGATGAATACTATAATGAACGCTGCTGTAAATCTCCCGCGGATTGGCCACTCGATAGCATTTTGTTATATTTGCTTTATTTCTTTGCCTTTGTGAATACACACACGCACACACACACACACCCCACACACAAATTCTTTTCTATTGAACCATCTGAATGGCAGTTATAGACCATGTGACACATTACTCTTAATTTTTTTAGCATGCATGTATAAAAAATAAAAGTAGTTTCTAAGGGTGCCTGGCTGGCTCAGTTGGTTAAATGCCCAACTCTTGATTCTGGCTCAGCTCATGATCTCAGGGTCTTGAGATCAAGCCCTGTGGCGGGCTCTGTACTCAGCGGGGAGTCTGCTTGAGATTCTCTCTTTCCCTCTCCCTCTGCCACTCCCCCCACCCCCCACCTCTCTCTCTCAAATAAATAAAACTTTAGAATCTCCTTGCTTGGCCATATATTCCCCTTTAATGGGAGGGTCATGGGAAGATGGCGGCTTGGATATCTCCTGCTGCATGACTAATAGGCACTTCCAATTTATTAGAACAGAAGTCTTGACTTTCTCCTCTGTATATGATTCATTTCCTATTTTCCTTCATCTCAATAAATGGTATCAGCATGTATCCATTTGCTCTGGCTGAAGATACAGATACAATCTTTGATCCTCTATTTGCCACACCAAAGCCTCCTTCTTAAAAATCAGAAACCAGGGGCGCCTGGGTGGCTCAGTGGGTTAAAGCCTCTGCCTTCGGCTCGGGTCGTGATCTCAGCGTCCTGGGATCGAGCCCCGCATCGGGCTCTCTGTTCAGTGGGGAGCCTGCTTCCCCCCTCTCTCTCTGCCTGCCTCTCTGCATACTTGTGATCTCTCTCTCTCTGTCAAATAAATAAATAAAATCTTTAAAAAAAAAAAATCAGAAACCATCAGGGAACTGTTGCATCTACCTACAGATTATGTTCCAAAGAGAGCTACTTGTTACCATTTCCAAGATACCTTCCTAATTTAAACTCCCATCATCTTTCCTAAAGGTTATTTTAATAGCCTCTTAAATGTTTTCCCTATCACCACTGGCTCTCCCACTTAATTATCAATGGAGCATCAAGAATGATATATTTAAAATATTCTACCATAATAATCCTCTTAAAAGGCTCTGATGGGTACATTTCAGGTTCCAGGAATAAGGTCTTAAACCCTACTGCTTGTCTTTCACTCCCTCAGAAAAGACACATGTACAGAACACAAAAAGCAACTACCTGAGCTTAGTTGAGAGTGAACAGAAGCAGGTAGATTGTGGTGGGGAGTGTTTGCTCTCTCCGAAGAGGGCGGGTGGAGACCAGTACAAGGAAGATCCTATTTCCACGCTATTAGCCTGGAGTAAGGTGCAATCCACACAGTAAGTGAAGTGAAAAGCATGCATCTTGTGATCTGGGGAACCAGGTCACAAAAGGTGGGAAACTGGGAACATCGAAGAGAGGGAGGGTCCCAGCAAGGGAAAGTGGCAAAGAGAAGATCCTTAAATTGTGTCTACCACACATCCCCTAAATAGCCCCTGGAGTATGCACATGCAGAAAGCAGGTCAACTATAGACAAAGATCTGAACTGAGGTTGGAGCTTCTGCATAAGAAATAGATTTTAGGGGTGCCTGGGTGGCTCAGTTGGTTAAGCATCTGCCTTCAGCTCAGGTCATGATCTCAGGGTCCTGGGATCGAGTCCCATGTCGGGCTCTCCGCTTAGCGGGAGTCTGCTTCTCACTCTCCCTCTCCTCTCTCTCTTTCTCTCAAATAAATAAATAAAATCTTAAAAAAAAAAGAAATAGATTTTAGTTCAGTCCAAGACTTGAAAATTATCTGCTAAAATAAAGGAATCAATATTACTGATGAGTAATAATGGAAAATAGAATCTTCACAACTTAATATTTATAATATTCAAGATATAATTCATAATATCCTGCTATGCGAAGAACCAAGAAAATGGAACTCCATTCCCTAGAGGATGGAACTCTTTCGGATTTCTGCTGAAAGTAGACAAAATTTGGGACTAACCAACAAGGATTTTAAAGTGGTCATACAACTATCCTCAAGGACAGAAATAAACTATGATTTTAACCTATGAAATTCAAAGCTTGGAAATGGACACTCTCAGAAGGACAGCAACACAGGTAAGCCAAAGTTATTGAAATTCAAGACCCGAAAAAGCAGTTTTCTAATACAAAAAATTCACTGAGTGGACTTACCAATCATGTGGACACGAGAGAGAGACTATGTGAAGATGGATCAATAGAGGTTGTAGAAGGTGAAGAACAGAGAGAAATAATGATTGGAGAAAACGAACGAAGAGCCTCCGCGCGCTATTACACCAGGAGGCAGCAAGTAGTTCCTATAAAGAGCCAGATAATTACCATTTTAGGTTTTGTGACCCACATTTTATTTTTTCTTTCCTTTATTAAACTACTTTTTGTATTTCTTTTTTAAAAATAGACTATTTTTAGAGCAGTTTTAAGTTGGCTGCAACATTGAGCAGCAAGTACAGAGATTTCCCCTATATCCTGTCCCCATGCACACACGGCCTCCCTACCCATCAATATCCTGCACCATGTGAGACATTTGATAGAACTGAGCCTACAGTGATATACCATTATCCCCCAAAGTCCATAGTTTACATTGGGGTACATTCTTAGTGTTGTACATTTTATGGTTTTCGACAAATATATAATAACATGCACCCACCATTACAGTATCCTGCAGAGTAGTTTCACGGCCCTAAAACCTCTGTAATGTGCCTACTAATTGAAGACCAGTCTATCTATCGATATTTTTTATCACTCATGCTTTTGGTGCCATATCAAAGAATTCATTGCCAAACCCAAAGTTATATAGATTCAACCCCCATTTTCTTTTTTTTTTAATCCCCATTTTCTTTTAAGAGTTTTAAGGTTTTGGCTCTTGAATTTAAGTCATTAACCCATTTCTTGTTAATATTTAGTATGGCTTTAGGTAAGGATCCAACTTTATTATTTTGCATGTGGATATCCAGTTGGCACGGAGCCATTTGTCGAAAGGGCTATATTTTACCAACTGAATGATCTTGAAATTCTTTTCAAAAAATGAATCGGCCACAGAGATATGGTTTTATTTTTTTGTTTAATTTTTTTTAAAGATTTTACTTATTTATTCGACAGAGAGAGACACAGCGAGAGATGGAACACAAGCAAGGGAAGTGGGAGAGGGAGAAGCGGGCTTTCCGCCAAGCAGGGAGCCCGATGTGGGGCTTGATCCCAGGCCCCTGGGATCATGACCTGAGCCGAAGGCAGACGCTTAACGACTGAGCCACCCAGGCGCCCCATGGTTTTATTTTTATTTCTGTAAGTGGGTGGTTCTGTGTTATGGAACCATTAGAAATGGACGCTCTGACTTGGAACACTTTTCTAAGCTACATTTACTGTCATACCTTCAGAGTGCACAGTTTCGAGCTGACATAAGAGATGACATCATGTTGGTTGGTGGTAGGGGGAATCTTAATTCTCCACAACCCCCAGAGGAGACACGCCTGGTGCTGGCAATTGGCTGTCTAATTCAGAAGCGCTACTGTTAGTCGCAGGATACTCCAATTTCTAACAGTACAAATGGTGATGGCAGTTGTCATTAGATTAATTACATGGTTGAAAACTTCCCTTTAAAGCGCTGTTTTTGCAAAAACAAAAATCAAGGTCACTGGAAACATGTTTTCTATACACCATCAAGACACATTGCCATGGACACAACAGGTTTAGTAGGAATGTCTACCCATCACACTTGGGAAACAGGGACATGGTGACCATGATCTAGAAATCCATAAGCATTCGGCTCACAGCGTCCAGGAGGGACTGAACACGCCCCCGCCCCACCCCCACCCCCACCCCCCGCCCCTGGCCAAAGTCTGGGACATTGTTTTACATATCTGTGTCTTCAAATAGCCTGAATCTTATGTCATGAAACATCCTCTCTGTTCCCATAGGTAACTTTTCCTCATCTCCCTAAACCACACGCTGTATTACCTCCTCCCTAAGCCCTGTCCAAAAATCTCCCCATGTCTGATGGAGATGCTGTTTCTGTGTCCTGTACATGGCACTCACAGCTGACAGCACCTGCTACACCGACTGTGATCCCCCATGGGTTTCTAGATCCCTGGGGACCAAGGAAGCCCCAGGACAGTGTAACTGCCAGTAAGTGTGTCTTCATGGAAGAATGATGTGTTGGTTCAACAAAATACTCCCTTGATCCGGAGACACTCACCTGTCTGATAAATGACCAAATATGATGCCTCCCACCAGCATTCCAGCCATGAATAAGAATTTGGCCATTGATTTCAGTGACTGAGATTCACATATCAGGTCCCACTGGAAGAGAAGAAAACCAGCAAAGGAGCGCTGCATAGCGGCTCATAACCCCTCAGTGGAAACCTGATTGAAACAGCTTGAATGACTTACGTGTTTCTTTATATCAGGCCCCCTTCTTCCTTTCCAGCTTCTTTTTTTCTTTCTTTCTTTTTTTTTTTTTTTGCATTAGCTGATCTTTATCATTCAAGCGTCAGCCTAAATACAACTTCCTCTAGATAGATTCATCTAAACCTGTTGGCTATATTAATGCCTTGTCTTATTTCATATAAAGTGATTCTCAACCTTGGCCACAGAATGCAATCATTTGAGAAGCTTTAAACATTTACTGATGGCAGAGTTTTACTGCAGATCTCCTATGGCTGCTCAGGGGCACAGTCTGTGCTGGGAGGTTTTGATCAATATCCCGATGCTTCCAATTTGCAAGCATAACACATTTAACACATTACATAAGTTACTTGCTTAAACTTTGGTGTTCCTAAGAATAAAAGCCATATAATTGCAAGGTCACATCTACTTTTTAGTCCTTGGACTCATTAAATATGTAGTTCATGGCATTTAATAAAGAGTACTTGCTGAAATAATGAAGAATGAACACCTACATAGTGATTAAAGGCTTGAAGCGTGTTCATTATTTGTGCTGCCTCTAAACACCCAGACCGTGTACTCACAAGGGGTAAATAGGACATCTTACCTTAGTCACGATGGTGGAGGGGAAGGAGCTTTGGTCGTACACCCAGCCGTCCACACAGGGCTCTGTGTCTGACTCGCTCGTGTTGGGGAAGGTCCCATTCAGGAGAAGGAGCTGCCACTGGGGATGGATGAAGCGACGACATTTCTCTGGTCTCAGGTGTGAGTCCAGTGGGATGGAGATTCTCAGGAGGGCATCTTGGCGGAGGATCCCAGTGCCGTTAGCAGAGACAGTGTCATTGTCGACGATGTGGACCCGGCAGCGGTGACCAGGGACGGCTGCCGTGAAGTTCTCCAACGAAATATGAGGGTACACTATGAGGCTGGAGAGACTAAGGAAAACCATCTGAAGGATCTGGAATCTCCCCAGGCCTCCAACTTGATCCAGGAGGTCCTGAAAGGCCATCGAGGCTGAATAAGCGATCCCCAGTGGAAGGCAAAATGACTTTATTTAGAAAAATTCAAAGGGAGAAGGGTCTCCATTCACTACGTCACACCAAGCGTGTCTTGATCTTGACCCCACTTTTTCCTCAATGCGCCCCACTTCACCTCCACCAGGGCCACGGAAGCTGAGTCTCCAAATTGTTTGGGGGTCAGGTGGGTAGCTGTTTTCTTAAAAGCCCCAGAGAAGTATTTTGCTGAGATGTTTCCAGCAGTTGACAATCAGCACTGTTTAAAGGTGTACTTTGTGAAAATTCTTTTCGTCAGCAGTGCCCTGAAATGGCATTGGACTTTGATCCCCACATCTGTAAATAACATAAAATAAACCTACTACACGGATCCCAGTTCTTTGCCGAATGTGTCCCTTGTGAGGCTCAAAAGGGAACCGTTTTTGATTTTCCTGTGAAAAATACTGAAGGTTTCGTGTAGTGCTGAACTTTGATTAAAAGAGTTAATGAAAATAACCCCGAGTAAACAAAAGCACGTGAAGTATGGTGCAATCCTTCCCTTGTGGAAAGCGACCCTCTGCTTTACTTCAGATCAGACCATGAATTCACACTAAAAATAAGTTAACTCGAAAGCTGGGCAGAGTGGAGAGTGACAGAGGCAGAAGCTAAGGCAGTGGTAAGTTCCTAAAGAGGTTGACTTTCACAGGCTTATTGACTCCTTCAGATAACATCCGTGAGGACCTTTTCCGTGCTAGGAATACAGCAGTGGATAAGCCAAGGTCTCCGAGGGTCTCCTCCTGCAGTGGAACAGAAATAATGACCGTCCGACATTATTATAAACATTCACGTGGCTAACGCCCAGTGGGCGATGGAGGAACTGAAGAGAAAATACGGGACCAGTCATACTTCTGGGTATTTACCCAAGTAAAATGGAGACTTATGTCCACTGAAAACCCTGCACAAGGGAGGTGCCCAGCAGCTTTCTTCATCACTGCCAAAATCTGGCCGCAACCAAGATGTCCGTCGGGGGGCGGAGGGAGTAAATAAACTGTGGTCCATCCAGACAAGGGGCTATCACCCTAAAAAAGACGAAAAGGGAAAAAAATGAGCTATCAAGGGAGGAAAAGACATGGATGAGCTATCAATGTAAATTATTAAATCAAAGAAGCCAATCTGGAAAGGCTATATTTTGTTCCTCGAAGCCATTACGCTGCCTTGGAGAATTTGCCAGTGTGTTTTCGTTCTGCTCTTCGTGCGACATAATGTTACCCTCTTGCCCCAGCTTCACGTATGAGGATTCTGTTTTGCTACCATTTCGATCTACCGTTGAGATAATTGGTGGGTTTAACACTTAGGCAACTGTACCTTCCAAGTCATGCGTTCTCTCTACTGACATATCCTCTTAGTCGTTGTTCCCATGCCTGTCTTTCATTCTCAAACGTATTTTGTGAACATATTTAATAGCTGCTTTGAAGTATTTCTTCTAAGTTTAATATCTGGGAAAACTCAGAAACCATAATGATTACTTCATTTTCGAACATTTTCATCACCTCCCAAAAGAAATCGTTTTGACTATTAACATGCAATATTAGTTACCTGCCCCCGAACTCTGGCAATAATGATACAATTTCTGCCTGGATGCGTGCCTCTCTTTTTAAAAGAAATCAATCTCCTTTGGGCCTTTCCATTGATTTGGATGTGGTGTTTGTCCTTAATTTGGGAAGATGCTCAGCCACGGTTACTTTCGAGTTTCCACTGGTCCTTTCCCTCCTTCTTCTCTCCTCACATTCTCATTTCAAGAATATTACACTGTTTGCTGCTGTCTCACAATTACCGATTCCGTTACATTTTAAAATTCTATTTTCACTTTGCATTTAAGTTTGGAAGGTTTCCAACAACCAGCCATCAAGCTTATGGATTTTTTTTTATTCAATTAATTAACACATAACGTACTATTACTTTTGGAGGTGGAGGTCAGTGATTCATCAGTTGCATATGACACCCAATGCTCATTCCATCA
>CM052884.1:89368712-89388144 GCA_028534135.1 Potos flavus | reverse complement strand
CTATGAGAGGTAGGAAGGCCCTCACTCAGTGACACGTCTGGGAATAAACCCAAATTCCCGGCCTTTCTCTTAGAAGCTGCCAGTGAGAACCTACCCAGTGGCCTCCTCTAGTAAAAATGTTAAATACACCAAAATGTTAGCTGAAACAAAGTACAGAAGGCCTTTGGCCCTTCATTAGAGATACGCTTGACCCCGGGATCATTAGGCCTACCATCTCACCCTTTAAGAGCCCTAGACGCTGTTAAAACCGACCACCAATGAACGGAGACTAATAACTGACTCTCTGAATTTAAATGCACAGGCTCCTGCCATTAAGGCCCCATTCCCAGTACTGCAGAGATCGCAGAGGGCGCGCAAAGGCTCAGGGCCTCTCTCTGCTGTCCTAGCTGTCGCCAACATGTCTTACTGGGTTCCAGTGACCAAAGACTCGCCGTCTCAATTCGCTTTCACCTTTGAGGCCACCCAGTGTACCTTTCCTCGGCTGCCCACGGGGATCTGAGTCGCCCCCCGTCGCCCGTAGCCTGTGCAGACGAGATCCAAATCCACGCAAACTAACCCACTGCCCCCTTCGCCGTCATATGGATGACATTCCACCATGGGGGCGCTCTGAGGATGCCACGCGGGAAGACTTACATCTGGTGACACGACATTTATAGCAGAGAGGACGCGCCATTGTCCAGCGTAAGATCCAAGGCCTGGCCACTTCCGTCGGGTTCCTGGGCAATGTGTGGTCAGCTGAGGGCCACGGAGTCCCTCTCTCTGGAACATGTCAACCCCGCACCATCAAGCCTCCTGCTTCTGCAGGCGCAACACGGGTGAGGTCTCTTCACCTTTGGGGGGCAACGCATCCCACGCGTATCCCTTCTGCTTAGGCCCGTTGATGCCGTTGCAAGCAAATCAGCCTCTTCGCATCGGGGAGAACCTCCATCAGGTACCTTACAGCGGGCCCTGCCTTCAGTCCGTCTGAGCCCAGACTTTTGAGTTGAATTACTGGCGACACCTGATTATACCCGGTGGCTTTGCTGGTCTACACACGGCCCCATGTGGTTGCCCACGGGTTCTGGACCAACGTCTGCCCTAGACAGCAGCCTGGGACACACCACGTGAGCGCCAAATCTTGGCAGCCTACGGCGCCCTTTTAAAGAGGCAGTAATGTGCTCACGGTTTATACTGCTTCCCACGAAAGAGCTATCCTGCTTTGGGTCAGAGATTCAACCCAGCAGAGGCTTGGCATGGCTCCGGAGGTCCCTCTGGGCCCTTCAAGAAAGGGCTAAACCTTGTGTTAAGAGCCTTTCCAAATTATGAGAGGGTGTGGCTTGTCCCATGCTGAGCCCTTGCCCACTGGTACTGAGGTGCAGCTAGCAGCACCCCCCGATGCCAGCCCCTCTAGCGGTCTGGGGAGCCCACTGGAGCCCACTGTCCAAAGTGGAAAGGGAGGGGCGCCTGGGTGGTTCAGTCGGTTAAGCGTCTGCCTTCGGCTCAGGTCATGATCTCAGGGTCTTGGGATCGAGCCCCAGGTCGGGCTCTCTATTCATCGAGCAGTCTGGTTCTCCCTGTCACTCTCCTTCAGTGCTTTCCCTCTCTCTATCTCTCAGATAAATACAGAAAATCTTGAAAAAAAAAAAAATGGAAAGGGAACTGGTGTTTTCCACTGATAGCAACAACGTCCTTGTATGCAAGGCAGCCCGCGGGGAGACTGCAGCTTATCCTCCTGCTAGTGGCCTGTCAGGAGGCAAGTCAGGAGGGCTCTCCTGGCTCGGTCCCACTAGCAGAGTCAGTAACCATGTGCCTGGCTCGGCACAGGCCCCACAAACGAGACTCTTAAGGACACTCATTTTTACTGACTTCTGGGCGGTAGCCAAGGAGCTCATCGTCCGGCCTAGACAACGGCAAAAGGTTACTTTCATGATTCAGGGAAAGCTGCTCTGGGGTGCCTCCACTTGGAGAGAAATAGCCAGCTCACACATGCTGGTTAGGGTAATTCGTGTCTGCATACACACACACACACACACACACACACACACATCAGCAG
This sequence comes from Potos flavus, assembly GCA_028534135.1. NCBI lineage: Eukaryota > Metazoa > Chordata > Mammalia > Carnivora > Procyonidae > Potos > Potos flavus. Next base: position 89,386,112 of record CM052884.1, on the reverse strand, counting down.
ACACCAGAAACATAACTACATTGCAGATCCTTAGCAAAAAGACATGTATGTTTCAAGACCCCACATGAGAGAGACAGAGAGCATGAGCAGGGGGAGGGCGGAGGGAGAGGGAGAAGCAGACTCCCCGTTGATCAGCGACCCCGATGCGGGACTCGATCCCAGGACCCTGAGATCAGGACCTGAGCCAAAGGCCGAGGCTTCAACCCACTGAGCCACCCAGGTGCCCCGATTAGGACTTATTCTGATGTAATATAAAGCTATAATACTATTTCCTCAAAAGACTTAATAATTTTTTCTAGAACTATACTTTCTTTCCTCACTCTTTCTAACTTCACCAGTATCATATCATAAATTTTTCTATATATGCCAGGGGGGTTTTCCTGATCCAGATTGTTGTGTTAGGTTTCCTAGAAATTATTTCGATTCCTAGATTTATAGAGATTCTACTGAATATTCAGCAGAGAGTCCCTCACAAGTACTCAATTAAGTATTTGTGCATGTGAGAAAAATATATAAGGATGGAGAAAGATCCGCTCTAGATGATTAGAGGTTATATTTCCTCGATTTCATACGAACATGGGAATAGTGCCTACTCCCATCATACAGAGTAAAAATACCTCATAATTCACTTGGGGTTTGTAGCATTCTCAGAACGTTTTGATTCAGTAGGGAAAAAATTAACCCGAAGCTAAATGCTCCTCTTTTGTCACTTAAAGATATTTAAAAGCAAGATCCAACAAGATCAGTGTTTTCAAGTAACTTAAGTACCTCCCATACAGCTCAATAATATTTTTAGGAACACAAAAATATCTAGAAAGGTAAAGTCAGAGTGCTTGGCTTCCTATCAAAAATTACCAGGCAAGCAAAGAAATAAGAAAATAGGATCCATAGTAAGGAAAAAAATCACTCAAGAAGAAGTAGATAAATTGAATAGTCCTATATATATTACATAAAATAAGTTTATAGTTTAACATCCTCCTACAAAGAAAACTACAGGTATCTTCACTGAAAACTTTTACCAAATCTTTAAAGAAGACATAATTCCACTTGTACACAAACTCCTTTGGGAGTAGGAAAGGAGAGAATTTTCCCAACATTCTGTGTAGCCAGCACTATTCTGATATCCAAAGTAGATAGGAGAATAAAGTACAGACCAATAACTCTCATTAACATGGATGCAAAACTTCTAACTAACATCTTAGCAAATCAAATAAAACAGTACTTTTTTTTAAGTTTACTACATCCTAAACAAGTAGGTTAATCTTAGTGATTAGCTTAACATTTAAAAATATATCAATGTAATTCACCACTTAATGACACTAAGCAAGAAAAACCGTATGTTCATCTCAATATCTCAAAATCTACTGGGTAAAGTGAAGATTCGTAGAATTGCAAAGTGAAGCTGGACAAAAGGTGCTTTTCTGGAGACCCAGGAGTCTTTCTGAACAAAAAGGTGAAAATTACTGGCACCCCCTCTTCGTTCTCCAGCCTATAATTTTGGAGTTGTATAGAGCAGCTACAATCTTGATAACTCAGATGGAGAGGTTGTGAAATATATGGCCCCCAAATCACCTTGGAATCCTGTCAACCTGGGGAGAACTGAGCCTCCAAGTTAAAATCACACACACTTGTATTTTTTTTATTAAGTTCAATTAGCCAACATATAGTACATCATTAGTTTTTTATGTATGTGTCTAGTTTTAACACCAATACCATATTGTTTTAATTACTATTGCTTTGTAATATAACTTGATGCCTGGAATTATGATGCCTCTGGCTTTGTTTTTCTTTTTCAAGAATGTTTTGGCTAGTCAAGGCCTTTTGTGGTTCCCTACAGATTTTAGGATTGTTTTCTCTAGTTCCATGGAGAATACTATTGGTATTTTGATAGGGATTTGCATTATGTCTGCAGATTGCTTTGAGTAGCATGGACATTTTAATATTTGTTCTTCCAATCCATGAACATGGAATGTCTTTCCATTTCTTTGTGTCATCTTGAATTTCTTTCATCAGTGTTTCATAGATTTCAGAGTACAGATCTGTCTTAACCTCTTTAGTTAAGTTTATTCCTCAATATTTTATTGTTTTTGGTGCATTTGTAAATGTGATGGTTTTCTTAATTTTACTTTGTTGTTTCGTTATTAGTATATAGGAATTCAACAGATTTCTGTACATTGATTTTGTATCCTGTGACACCTTACTAAATTCATTTATCAGTTCTAGTAGTTTTTTTGGCAGTCTTTGGAGTTTTCTATATATAGTATCATACCATCCACAAATAGTGATATTTTTACTTCTTCCTGACCAATTTGAATGCCTTTTATTTCTTTTTGTTGTCTAATTGCTGTAGCTAGAACTTTTAGGACTATGTTGAATAAAAGTGGTGAGAGTGGACATCCTTGTCTTATTTGTGACCATAGGAGGAAAAAAGCTCTCATTTTTCACCATTGAGTGTGATGTTGGCCGTATGTTTTTCATATAAGGCTTTTATTAGGTTGAAATATGTTCCCTCTAGACCTGCTTCACAGAGGGTTTTCATATGAGTGGATGTTGTACTTTGTCAAATGCTTTTTCTGCATCTATTGAAATGGTCATGTGGTTTTTATTCTTTCTCTTATTGATTGTTTTGCAAATATTGAGCCACCCTTGAATCCTGGGAATAAACCCCACTTGATTGTGATGCATGATTTTTTTAATGTATTGTTGAATTTGATTTGCTAATATTTTTTGAGAAGTTTTACATCTATATTCATCAGATTAAATCCCTGGCAGTCGTTACTTCCTCTTCTTTTTTTGGGGGGGTGAATTCCTCCATCTTGTCATTTTGTCTGGGTCACTGTGTGTGTTAGGAAAGCCTATTATATTCCCGCTCCTGAGAGTAATGGCTGTATTAAGAAGAGGTCCTATATTATCTTGCGCCGCATGCTTCAGGAAGTGTTTCAGGGTATGCACTCTGCTGTCGTGTTTTGCCTGCTCCTTCCCTTGAGTCGGTGCTCTGCCGAGTTTCTCCTTGCCTGTAGTGGGGAGTGTTTAGAACTTGTGCACTGCATGGCAAATTCTAACTAGCTGTGTTAAAAGAAGCTAGATCCAATCTCCCCTAAAGCTGAAGCTTTGCAGCAGCACTCTGTGGTCAGTAGACTTGGTGTGTGCAGGGTTTCGTGCGGGTCTTCTAGGGGAGGGCCTCCTGCGATGGTCCTCAGGCTGCCTTGCCCTGATAAAGATGCCCCTGCAGGGCACAGGGCTTGGTGTAAGAAGCAACGGCGTCCACTAGGGGCGCTGTGCTGCTCACTGAAGTCTATGTTGATGAGGGGGTGGGGGGCGATTGGCCTCATCCCGCTCTCTCATCCCAGGAGCAGGGAATTCCCATTCGTTGCTGTTCAGGAAGCCCTCGCAGAAGAGCCTACAGTCTCCCCTCTTGTGCCCCCAGCTTCCATCAGATCCCTGCCTTCATCGCGTCTGTGTCCGAGCTGTCTGCCCACCAGGTGGCGCAGTTCTCCCGTGTTTTATGTCAGGTGCCACGCTGGGTTGCAAAACTCCAGATTTTGGGGCCCGGGTGTGGTGCAGACCGGCACTGATCCTCCGGGAGAGGGTCTCCCCACACTGTGGCCGGTGCCAGCTTGTCGCAGAAAAGAGGTTGCACAACCATGTGGGGCTAGGGGTTTATGGTAAAATGCAGCCCAACCTGGTTTCTAAGTTAGCTGCCTTCAGCAGGTGCCTCTGCTGCTATGCTAATTAACGGGGCCCCTCCAGGGCTCCTGCCTTTTCTTTTGTCCCCTGAGAGGCAGTGCTACCTCCCCCAAATGCACTCCAAGACTGGGAACTGTTCCTCCCTGGGGGACCCAGAGGCTCCGCAGAGCACGCTGCCCACTCCCCGGTCTCCACCCTCCTTCCTCACTGGAGCACCGCTGCGCCGGCCAGGCAGGACTCCAGAAACTTCTAAAACTTGGGATTTTGAGCTCCTCTGCTTCTAAAGACTTAGGGTAGTCAGTCCCTCTCCTTTCCCCAGTCAGTGGTTTCGTGGAAGAGTTTTTTGTGTTTTTTTGTGTGTGTTTTTTTTTGTGCAATCCCCTGCGCACTCATCACAAGTGCCCTCCTTAATACCCATCACCCATATAATCCCTTTTCTCTCTCTCAGCCAGCTACATCTTTTTTTTTTTTAAAGATTTTATTTATTTGACAGAGAGGAGAGAGATCACAAGTAGGCAGAGAGGCAGGCAGAGAGAGAGGAGGACGCAGGCTTCCCGCTGAGCAGAGAGCCGGATGCGGGGCTCGATCCCAGGACCCTGAGACCATGACCCGAGCCGAAGGCAGAGGCTTTAGCCCTCTGAGCCACTCAGGTGCCCCTACATCTTAATTCCATGGTTTTCCTTTGTTTCTGAATCATCTTGTGTATTAATAATTTACCAATAGACTTGAAACTTTCAACTACTTTCCAAAAATATTAGATTGTTCATAGAATTACATGTTCCCCAAAATTATTTATTTAACTACAAATTAATGCAATAAATGTAAGTGAGATTTATTTCCAGTATATTTTTCTTGATAGTTTGTAGATATAAAAGAACATTCTTGTGTTTTATTTTTATTTCATAGTTTTCTTTTCCTCACCAGTCAGCTCATGGAAACGCCTTAAATTTTTGTCACTTTTACAGAGGAATTTATTTCATTTACCTTTCTTGAGAATTCTTTGCTGGAAAAACAAAACAGAAACAACCAATCAATCAACCAATCAACAAACAAAACAAATATTTAAAAAAAAAAGATAAAAATAAGTTTGTGTGTTTTCTATGCACAAATACAAACTGATCCTCTCACTATCAGCTTTTTAGAATCCAATAAAATTCATGGCATATTGATATTAATGTTGGAAAAGTCCCTGCCGCCTGTGCAGATCCAAGAAATTCCTGCAATAAGACCCAAGAAAGCAGTTTTAAAAGTTGCTACTCTCACTTGCTCTTTTCAGATTTCTGGCCAGTGACGCCTTTGGAAAGCCAAGAAGCAGATTGCCAATCTTAAGGGAACTCCCCATTTGTTTGGGTTACATTGTGTCCTCCTCCCCAAATTCATACATTGAAGTTTTAACTCTCAGTATCTCAGAATGTGAAATTATCACGTTCAGATATAGTTGTCGAAGATATAATTAGTTAAGATGAGGTCATACTGGAGTAGGTGGGGCCCCTAATTCTCCCCTGGGAGAATGCCATGTGAATATTGGAGTTACGTTGCCACAAGCCAAAGATACACCAGAAGCTGGAAGATAGGCCTGCAATAGACCCTTCCTTAAAGACTTTAGAGGGAATGTGGCCCTACTGACACTTGAGCTCAGACTCCCAGCCTCCAGAATGTTGAGAAATAAATTTCTGCTGTCGAAGTCGCTCAGTTTGTTATGGAGGCCGTAGGAAACTAATATACCATTTTTCTCATTTAAAATATGTTGCTAGTTTTTATTTTCTCTATCCTCAATCTTTCCATTGCTTGTGGCAGCAAAATTGTCTGAACACCAAGATACCTAAACGAGATTTCTTTCGTTTATTATCTTTTCAAAAAAATTTTGAAAAATTTTTTATATGATCTATGTGACCTTCCTAACATTATTCCTTTACTGGCCATGGCATTTCTTTCCCCTTCGTATCCGAGTGTTCTGTGGATCTCAGAATCGTGAAATACCGTCATGAATGTGTGTCTCTTATGAAGGCAGCTAATATGTGCCATCACAACAGAGCTAATTTTTCATGTCTTCACCACTGAAACTACCGATGAGATCTGGACAGAGGGGATTTGTGCAATCTAGATTGGAACTCACGGGGGATAGAAGCGACCCTGCCACTAATGAAAGGCAGTGGCCCGAGACGGAGGCATCCCAGGCAAAGCTGAACCTTCTCAGTGATCTGAAGGACTCGTGTGCTGTTTTGCCTTTCTCACCCACAGACCCAAGTCACACAGTTCCTCCCAGGAGGTGGCTAGAAGGTTTACTCACTTATTTTTCACATCCTGGATGGTGTCAAGCAGGGGCAGATTCCTTGTTTCAGGTAGGAAGAAGACAACGAGACCAGCAATAATGGGAGAGACGCCATAGATGATCCAGGGCAAAGTGGGAAGATATGCCATTAGCGTCATCAAGAGGGGAGCCAGTGTTGCCCCACATCTACTAGCCACTGTGTCTAATCCTAAAGCTCGTGCCCTGAGGGGGGTAAACAACAATACATAATAATCTGGTAAAAATCTGCACATGCAATTTGAGATACATTATTTTAACTTCAGAAAATGTGGAAGACGCTAGAACACAATGGTTAAATACATGGGCTTTGATGACAAACACTTGTTTTTTAGATTTGCTCTATGATTTTCTAGCTGTCTTTGTCAGGCTCAAAGTGCGTTAAGACTCATTTTCATAATTTTACACGAAATGTTATATATTGCACCTACCCCGATGAGTTGTCCGAAAGATTAATGAGATGATGGGTTAAAGTACTGGGTATTATACGCAAACAATGAATATGGAACACTACATCGTGACCCCTGAGATCGTGACCTGAGCCAAAATCAAGAGTCGGACACTCAGCCAACTGAGCCATCCAGGTGCCCCTATAATACACAGGGCTTATTGTGTTTATTCTTGCAATAAGTGCCACTTAACTGAGAATGTCCCGTTTCATGCCCTGGCAGAACATCCATAAATTCATACCTGATGACTGTGGGGATGAGCTCAACGAAGTGGACACAAAAACTAGTGATAGAAGCAGCAGCAAAGCTGATTCCCATACTTGCCAAAACCACACGCAGGGTCTGCATTTCTGGAGACAGAAAGGTCAGTGAGACTAAGAAATCTGGGCTGAAGGAATCAGCATCCACCAAATTTAGCCAGAAAAAAAACCTTGTAGGGTATGGGTTTGTTTGAGGTATACTGTAGAAAATTTTATAGTGTCAGAGAGCACGGAGTGGTTAATAAGCTGAGAAATGTAGAGTTGTCAATGTAGGTGCTAAAAAGCACATAAAATTATCTGGGTTAATTGCCGCAAATCTCTTTGCACATCTGAGATTTTCTAAAGCAGGAGATGAAGAGGTGAATCTGGCAGAAATTTGCTTTTACTAATTCTGCCCAGTATTACATCCTTATTGTAGAAGGTGGGACAGTCATGTGGACAATTACTGAGTCTAAGACTCAGCTCTAAGCTCGACAACTTTACAGTTGTCTAAACTTTAAAATTAAAGTGCAGAATTTAAGGTGACAAGTCATCCTGGTTTTCCTGGGAATTATGGGGGTCTTAGCCATAGGGATTTTCATTGATAAAACCAGGAAAATCCCAGGTTCTTATGAAACCAAGAATGGAAACTTTTATTTGGGAAAAAAAATGTCAGAATTTGGGAACCAATAAAGAAAATTTCAGATAATGGATTTTCTGCCCAATATAAAAAGAAATCTAATTATAGCTTTATAATATTAGAAAAGACTCTATGGAAAGGGAGTAAGCCTGTATCATTAATGATATTCTGAGGAGTAGAGCCCACAATCTGTAATGCTGTAAGGTACATTCGTGCACTGGGACATAGCTGAAGCATAATGCCCACTAAGGATCTCCTGGTCATTACATACCATCATTCTATTCACTGGCAAAGTCATCTAACTGGAATAGACTAGGCTTCTAATCTGCTTAATTCCTTGTTCCTGTCGTACTTCTAATCTGCTTAACTTCCCCTGTAGGGGAAATTTTTCATTTCCTAGAAGTCAAGAAGACTCCCATAAGCAAGGGCTGTTGTCATGGTGACCTAACACCACACTCACATGTGGATACAGAGCAATCGGGAAGTAGACTAGTCTTCAAAGCTGGTAATGAAAAGCCCACCCAGAACAAGTAACCACATTATGTCCTCACCTGAGATATAATTGCAAAACCTAGGCCCTTCATGCCTGTTACTAAAAATGTGAAAAGCCAAAAGGCAAGTGGTCAATTGCTCTCCTAAAGAAACTGTCAGGAATAAATGGCCCCAGTTTCTAGATACTTCTAGGATGTGACGAAGAGAAATATGTGTCTGAGCTGCCCCTTGTGGACTTTTGGCTCTTTTCCCAACAACTAATTACCAGGATTTGCTTTAAACCCTCAGATTAGTTTGGGGGAATATTTAGCTCTTAATTGGCACTCCTCTTTACTCCTTGCCCTTTCCTTCTCTTTACTCCTAAAGACACGTGTGACCAATACAATCCCTAAAGGATGGGGAAAAGACACCTCTTTCCCCCCACAGTCCACCCTTCTCTCACCTTGGGGCACAAACGTGTTGACCAAAATGGAAAGTCCCACCAGGAACATGAAAAGTGTCTGGGTTGTTCGACGGCCCATATAATTCTGTACTAAAAGAGGAAGACATCGGACTATGGCAGTGAGGGCTCCAAAGACGACCTGGAACAGGAAAATATTGCTCCCAATGTGCTGTAGATTGGTCATGATGCCATAAAAGGGCATTGTGATGGCAAATCTGTAATGAACATAGGAGGAAAGACACATGCGATAAGATTTAAAGCCTGCATGCTGCAGTTGATGAGTATATTAACCCAGACAGCTCATGGTCAATGTTAAAGAAGAAAGGCCCAGTCCGATTTGTATAATACATTATTTTAAGGTATAATTTTAAAGTTACCATAAATAATTGCCTGGCAATATATAAAAACAATACTCCTTCTGTCGTTCTTTCATCTGGGTCCCTAAGCAAGGAGTTGATGATGACTGGGAAACATAACCTGTCGCAATCACCAAACAGGATGACATAAAGAAGGATTAAAATCTTGGGAGAAGAATTTCTTTTTTTGAGGGTTGCCAGGATGCTGTGAGTCCTCCTTCTCCTTCAACCCCGACACTGTGAAGAACTCAACTAGTTCTTGCTCAAATTGCTCAACTAGTGACGGAAGCTGCAAAGAGCCTACCTGTGTCCTCCTTTATCTGGGGGCACCATGTCCTGAGGTCTGCCACAGTTTTAGGGAATTTAAGGCTCATATATGATTTTCTAGGGCTAAGAGAAAATGTCAGAATTTAAGCAAACATGCACCAACTCTACCATAGGAAATGTAATGAGAGGTTCCCACTGGAGATCTACAAATTACTCAGAAAGTATCTAAGGGACAGGAGTCCACTTTAATGATCTGCTGCACCCAGAGAGAGCTACATTTAGACATCACAGCCCAAGAAACCACCACAGATCACAGCAACACAGGAATTCCAAGCAAGTAAGTCCTTTCTTGACAATTATCTCTACTTTTCTTTCCACTCAGGTTGTCTAGGACTCAGAAACTTGAACCTGTGGTCTAGCTGATAAGAGAAAAGTGAAAAAGCACAATCCAATGAAATGAAGACATGATCTCCTAGGATAGGTCTAGGAAGAATTAAACAGGAAAATGCAATAGTTACTTTCTGAAGCTTGTCAGTGGGTATATATTATCCCATATGGTTTTTTTTTGGTAAATCTTCAAAAATTCTGAATTAAATTTAAAATCCTCCCCCCCCCACTCAACCCTACCAAAATAAGTACTTATATCCCTCAAGAGATAAAGTACAAGATTTTCTAGGAAAGTCCTAGTGTTAACACCCCAAATGGGAAACAAGTGCAAGTTCAGCGATATTGAAGTACATCAAGAAATTGTAGGGTGTTCAACTCATGGATGAATCTTATATAAATAAGCTTGAGGAGAGGGGGCTGTCACAAAACTATTTTATTATTTATTATATTTTATTATGTGAAAGTCAAGACTAGACAACACTCCTCTGTGGTGATGGGGAGCAGGACAGTTGATAGGTTTTATGTTTCGTGCAAGCAGACAGTGAGGAGGGGAAAGAGAGTTGAGCCAGTGTGATGGTGGTTCTCACTGCAGGGGATCTATGAGGGGACTTTCTGGAGACTTAGAATTCTCTATCTTGATCCAGGCGCTGGTTATATTTTTACACATTGAAATGTTTATCGAGTTGTATATATTCACAATCTCTTCATATTACTGTTAGTAAGATTTTATTGCACTGTATGTTAACTAACTAGAATTTAAATAAAAACTTGGAAAAAAAAATTGTAAGAAAAACCGAAGGAAACTGAATGCCAAAATCTGTATTGCAGTGGACGTCCCGGCATCAATCTCCGGGGATGAGACTATGGAGCAATATGACACAATTAACTCCTCAAGATATGGTGAGGTTTCTTATAACCCTTTGCCCATCTCCCAGCACAGCAGTATCCGGTATCCAGGAAAACAGAGGAAAATCTGTTTTCCTCACCTTTTACCTCCAAATCAGCACACCCCACTCCCACGACACTGTTAGAACCTTTGAAATAAATAGATTCGTGTCTCCCTTTTTTAAAGATCGTCATGCACTATGTGACGCCCACCTTACAAACATCAGGAGACAGGTTCTCTTACGCAGGCTGGGGGTGCGGAACAAGTCCAAAATGGTAACTCTGGTCTGTGCTGCCTCCAGTTCGTCCTGCATGCTGGATCTCAAACCCTTTAACGGCAACAAACACGTTTCATTTGCCAATGCAGTGCCAGGCATTGTGGTGAGCGCCTGTACCAAACGGGACCGGAGAGATATGCTCCCTTTCTTTCCAGCATAACTTATTATACATGTGATCACAGGTGAGGAAGGGATATGAAAGAAGATGTAGAGAGTTAAAGGAGACTCGAGGATATTAAACAGCAAAAATTGTATTTTTTATTAACTTCATAGGTGGAATTTAGTGATTCATCAGTTGCATAGAATGCCCAGTGCTCATTACATCGAGTGCCCTCCTTAATGACCTTCATCCAGTTATCCCTTCCCCCTACCCACATCCCCTCCAGCAGCCCTCAGTTTGTTTCCTAGGGTTCAGAGTCTCTTATGGTTTGCTTCTCTCTCAATTTTCATCTTATTTTGTTTTCCTTCTCTTCCCCTATGTTCATCTGTTTTGTTTCTTAAATTCCACATATGAGTGAAATCATATAGGCTTTGTCTTTCTCTGATGGACTTATTTTATTTGGCATAATATCTTCTAGGTTCTGTCCACATCCTTGTAAATAGCAAATTTCAATAAAAACAAACACATAGATCAATAAAACAGAATAGAGAGCCCAGAAATGGAACCTCAACTCTGTGGTCAACTAATCTTTGACAAAACAAGAAAGAATATCCAATGGAAAAAAAGACAGTCTCTTCAATAAATGGTGTTGGGAACATTGGACAGCCACATGCAGAAGAATGAAACTGGACCATTCTCTTACACCATACCCAAAAATAAACTCAAAATGGATGAAAGACCTAAATGTGAGACAGGAATCCATCAAAATCCTAGAGGAGAATGCAGGCAGCAACCTCTTTGACCTCGGCAGCAAAAATGATATTAAAGGAGGGCATTCGTTGTGTTGAGCACTGGGTGTCATATGAATCAGTAAATCGTACTCCTGAAACCAACATTACACTACATGTTAACTAACCAGAATTTAAGTAAAAATTTGAAAAAAGAAAGAGAAAAAAGGAAAGGAAATGAGGCCGTGGAGAGGTGCAGGTCATCCACAAGAGTGGTAGGTTATAGATTTAGATCAGGAAGTGAACTAAAGAAAGAGGTCGCTGCACAGTGCTCAAAACGGCTTTGTGTAAGGTGGCCATGAAAGACTAGGCAACTGAGCTCGCCTTGCTCGCTGCCCTTTTTAGGTAAACAGCTTGTCTCTCTCAATAAGAAGAAGGCAGAGTCAGCTTATGTCTTCCCTCTAACCCGGTAACCATCTTCCATTTCCTGCTCACCTCCATGGTCAGGGCATCTCCAGCATTCTGCGTTCCATTTGTGTGTGCAACTTTTCTCAGTGCCTTCAAGCCCTCCTCTGGTTTACTGCTGACGATCAGCCACCGAGCAGATTCCACCAGCCACCTGACGGAAGAAGGGCACACAAGTGTAGTCAGGTCTCTCTTGCTTACTTGTCATGTGATTATTGACGATGGATGCTTTTTGCCTTCCATCTAATATCCACCACGTGTTGGGTTAGGAATGGAAACTCAAGTTTTATTTCATGAATACTAGGAAAATATAAGAAAAACCAGTCCATTGCATGGACTCTGGAGGCATCTCGTCTCTCTGCTTAGTCAGCAGATTTTCAAAGAAGCTTCTGAAGCTTAAGCTTGAGAGTTCCTCATGCATAATTCGGGTTCTACCAAATTTGTGCTCGTAATATATAGTCTTTAAAAAAAGAAGTCCCCTAATAAGGTAAACATAAATCCCAACGAAAATTAGAAGTACTCCTGCCACTACCAGCTACGTTGGTAACTTACTACGTAAGTCGGTCACTTATTTACATCTGCCTCAGTTTTCTCATCAATAAAATGGGGACAGTAGTACCATCTTCCTTGTAGGATTATTATGAGGATATAATGACATAATGGATGAGTCTGGCATGGATTACACTCTCCTCTGTCTCTGAACTCCTCTCATTGTATTAAGTCTATAATGTATGTCCATGATGACCTAAACCTGACTCTCCTTCAGATAGTTTTAAGTACAGGGATGAAGTTATCCATAAATAAATGTTTGTCGAAATTATTTAAGGGAGCGCTGAACACACAAGGTCAATCATCCAATCTGCATGCCAATCTTTAGTACTGAAAAAACCATGCCACTCTTTTATGAATAAATTTGCAGCCCCTTCCTTTTATCCAACTTCACCTACAAAAACAAAAATCTGAAAACTACCATAGCTTTATTCATTCCAAAGCCAAAAAAAGAATGAAAAGTATTTCTTTTTGAAATATTTGAGTCTATATTTTATATTAAGGAAATAATATTGGAATAACTCTATGACCACTATACTGGGTAAGACTTAAAGCAAAACAAAACAAAGAATACCTAGGACTCCCAGACAGAAAGGTCATTACTACTTCCTTTTCTGCCTATCAAATGCACAGACTAAACAGATGAGAGGCATGGGTTTTAGGTCCAGACAATAAGAAAGGGTGCAGGAAATAAGAAAATCAATATATCCCAATTCAGTCCTCACTTCCGTCCCAGGTTCCCATGAGGCAAAATGAGAAAGAAACCTCATACCTGGAGGAGAAAAAGAAGACAAGGAAAGGTACAGACACGACCAGCTGAAGACTGCGCCACTCTCGAAAGACAAATGCCAGACCTCCCAAGAATATCTGTCCCACGCTTAAGGTACAGGATATCAGTGTTAATGCCATGACTTTCGATGGAGGCCTTACCCACTCTATGACTGAAAGAAAACGCGATTGGAATATTAATGTCAAATAAAGGTGAAAGTTCAAGGTCAAATTCAAGGCTTGGAAAATGGAGAAGATCAAAATTGTTGACTTACTGAGCATACTGCCATTTGTCAGGATGATGATGGAGGAACAACCGGACAAGAAGCGTAGCGAGCAATAAATGTGAAAGTCGGCGACAAAAGCTGCACTGGTCCCAGTGATGGTAAGCTGTAGGAGACACCACCTGAGAATCAATTTTCTCCCAAACCTAAGAAACAGAGTCAGATTAGATTACTGGAGCAATGAGAATTGGTGCGGAAAAAACAAAAACAAAAACAAAACTTAAGAAAACTGAAAGCAGGGCGCCTGGGTGGCTCAGTTGGTTAAGCAACTGCCTTCAGCTCAGGTCATGATCCTAGAGTCCCGGGATCGAGTCCCGCATCGGGCTCCCAGCTCCGCGGGGAGTCTGCTTCTCCCTCTGACCATCTCTCCTCTCATGCTCTCTTTCACTCTCTCTCTCTCTCAAATAAATAAATAAAATCTTTAAAAAAAAAAAAAACAACTGAAAGCATACTCTGAAATTTAGAGAATATTTTAACAAGTGATTCTTTGTACCTGAGAGTTTGAGAAATCAAGAACTAAAACAACAGAAATCTCAAAAATAATATCCGTGTTTATAATGTAGACAAACAGTAGCAAAACTTTATTATCCAATCACCAAGAGGCCTCTGACACCAAGTGATACCATATAAAAAAGAATAAAATACTGGAAATTGTCATATACTATGAGCTTCCATTGTACTACCATATGTATTTAGCATAGTAGACAGTCTGTATAGCGTCTAGAAGACAAGAGAGCTAACTGTGTACTTGGGTCTCTAGGACCATACAGGTTAAGGTTAAACTGATACACAACTGATTGTTCCATCAGTGGAACAATCAAAGTTGTTTAAGGGTTGTGTAAGAGTGCCTCTTTCTTGAATCTGGATTCATAGGCCTCAAGCAACGTGCTTCATCTAGAACAGAACGTAAGAGTGCCACAGCTCAAACAAAGAAAATTATAGAAATTTCTCAGAGGAAAGAATTACATAAGATCAAGATTGGAGGGAGAAAGGTGAAGGACAAATAAGGAAAAGGAAACTCCGTGGATCATTGGGCATCAGGAAAAGGGAGCCTTAGTGGGGACAAGTGGGACCAAATAAAACATGCTAATCTACACGCTCAGTAAGAAAAATAAACGGGGGACGCCTGGGTGGCTCAGTTGGTTAAGCGGCTGCCTTCGGCTCAGGTCATGATCCCAGAGTCCTGGGATCGAGTCCCACATCGGGATCCTTGCTCAGCAGGGAGCCTGCTTCTCCCTCTGCCTCTGCCTGCCTCTCTGACTACTTGTGATCTCTCTCTTACTCTCTCTCTGACAAATAAATAAATAAATTCTTTAAAAAAAAAAAAGAAAAATAAACGGACAAAGTTTAGGATTGGGAATTGCTCTGCAATATTTGAAACAGAATTCTAAAAATATTCAAATTATTCCCCCAAAAGGCAAAAGGTGCGAAACATAGGAACGAAAACAAGTGATCCCACATCACGATCATTATCATCATCTGAGAAGTAAGATAGAAAACAGAAACTATAAAAGTTGGGTATTCATCCTTTGGAGGCATAATATTCCATGTATATATGGAGGCATAATATTCCATTGTATATATGGGCCATATCTTCTTGATCCATTCGTCTGTTGAAGGGCATCTTGGCTCTTCCCACAGTTTGGCGATTGTGGCCATTGCTGGTATGAACATTGGGGTACATGTGGCCCTTCTTTGTACTGCATCTGCATCTTTGGGGTAAATACCCAGTAGTGCAATGGCAGAGTCATAGGGTAGCTCTATTTTCAACTTTTTTTCCAGGGTGGCTGCGCCAGCTTGCATTCCCACCAACAGTGTAGGAGGGTTCCCTTTCTCCGCATCCTCCCCAGCACCTGTCGTTTCCTGACTTGTTAATTTTAGCCATTCTGACCAGTGCGAGCTGGTATCTCACGGTCAACCTCATTCTACTTTATGTGAAAATTCAGTTCAACACAATTTGCTGAAGAGCCTGTTCTTTCCCAGATTAAATGGCGTTGGCACCCTTGTTCAAAAGTTAGTTGGCTATAAATGCATGAGTTTACTTCTGGACTCTCAGTTCTATTACATTGGTTTATATGTCTCTCTGCATGCCAAAACCATAGTAATCATTTACTGTAGCTTCGTAGTAATTCTGAAACCAGGAATCATAAGTCCTCTGAATTTATTCTTCTTTTTCGACATTGTTTAACTATTTGGAGCCCCTTGCAATCTCATCTGAATCTGAGGTTCAGCTTTTCATTTCTGCAAAAAACAATGTTGGAGTTTGATAGGGATTTCATTAAAACTACAGATTGCTGAGAAACAAACTGAGGGTTTTGGAGGGGAGAGGGGGTTGGGTGAGCCTGGTGGTGGGTATTGAGGAGGGCACGGATTGCATGGAGCACTGGGTGTGGTGCACGAACAATGAATCTTGGAACACCGAAAAAATTAAATTAAATTAAAATATTTTTAAAATGCTCCTTTGGAAGCAATGAAGAATTATGCTTAATTACTGAGAAAATAAAGATTCTACGGGCAAAAGTTATCAAGTTGTTTCTTTCATTCACTGTCATTTTCATTCTATGAAGTCAACAATACAAAAATAAATATATTTAAATTAAAAAAAAAATCTCTTATGGTTTTTCTCCCTCCCCGATGACTTCCCATTCTGTTTTCCCTCCCTTCCCCTGTTGTCCTCTGCCCTGTTTCTTATATTCCACATGTAAGTGAAACCATATGATAATTGTCTTTCTCTGATTGACTTATTTTGCTCAGCATCATACCCTCCAGACTGGTCCTGTTTTATATTTCCTTTCTCTTTATTGAAACTATCACTGAGTTCTTCCACTCTTCTCTCCAGTCTGTATCTTTACTATCATTACTCCATTTAATTTTGTTCTTTTTCTGAGGTTTTTTTTTTCCCTTATTTTTTTCTTTTAGAGCATATTTTTCTGTCTCCCTCTTTTGCTTGACTTTCTGTGTTTGTTCTTATGGATCTGGCAGAAGAGCGACTTCTCCTAAACTTGAAGGAATAGCCTTGCGTATGGCTGTCCGCAGTGTAGACTGTGTGTGCCTGGTGACCTTTGCTGGCTGCCTGGACCTGTGGCTCGTGTGGGCTGGGGGTCCTGGGGCTTTCCGTGTAGCAGGCACCCTATCAAAACAGCTAACGCTGAAGCAGATGCAAGCCAATTAAAGCCAAAGTGGTGTGGACCTGGAGTGTTCTGGGGCACTTTGCCCACATGTCCCCTCGGCGCAAAGGCTAGGGCTGTAGTGGGCACTAACCAGGAGTGTCCCGGTGTGCACTGCCCTGGGGCCACCTTAGTGGGATGCCTGGGGCTGCTGCGGGCTAGGGACCCAGGTCTCACCGAAGTGGCCTGCCAGTTAGGGCACCCAGTCTGTGCTCTGATCTGTGCTTTCAAGGTAAAGGGGAAGTGTGGACAGAGTCCATTAGCTCCACACACCTGGAGAAGAGCATTCTAGCAGCTTCCCTTCATCCTGTTTGGCAAAATTCTAGGGCTGGCTCTTTGATAACGCCAGTTGCTTTTTTAAACCATGGCTTTTTAAAGAAAAGAGAAGGAAAAAAAATAAAAGAAAAAGAAAAAAAAAGAAAGAGAAGAAAACCAAAACCCAAAAACCTGCAGCTTATTTTCTGTGTCCCCGCTCGACCGGGGCTGGTGTGGGGTTGTGGGGCTCTCGGAGGCAGCAAGCCAGTTATGGCATCCAGACTCTGTGCTTGTCTGGGTTTGTTTTTTTTTTCCCCCAAATACTTTTATTTTATTTTTTCAGTGTTACAAGAGTCATTGTTTATGTACCACACCCAGTGCTCCATGCAATACGTGCCCTCCTCAATACCCACCACCAGGTTTGCCCAAACCCCTACTCTCTTCCCCTCCAAAACCATCAGTCTGTTGCTCAGAGTTCACAGTCTCTCATGATTCATCACCCCTCCGATTTCCTCCAGTTCACCCCTCCCTTCTCTCTCACAATGTCCTCCATGTTTTTCCTTATGCTCCACATGTAAGTGAGACCATATGATAATTGACTCTCTCTGCTTGACTTATTTCACTCAGCATAATCTCTTCCAGTCCCGTCCATGT
>CM052884.1:89271649-89358732 GCA_028534135.1 Potos flavus | reverse complement strand
TGGTCAACTAATATTTGACAAAGCAGGAAAGAATAGCCAATGGAAAAAAGACAGTCTCTTCAATAAATGGTGCTGGGAAAATTGGATAGCCACATGCAGAAGAATGAAAATGGACCATTTCCTTACACCACACACAAAAATAGACTCAAGATGGATGAAAGACCTAAGCCTGAGACAGGAATCCATCGAAACCCTAGAGGACGGGCACCTGGGTGGCTCAGTCATTAAGCGTCTGCTCAGGTCATGATCCCAGGGTCCTGGGATGGAGCCCTGCATTGGGCTCCCTGCTCAGTGTGAAGTCTGCTTCTCCCTCTCCCACTCCCCTTGCTTTTGTTCCTTCCCTCACTATCTCTTGCTCTCTGTCAAATAAATAAATAAAATCTTTAAAAAAAAAAAAAAAAACCCTAGAGGAAAACACAGGCAGCAACCACTTCAGCCTTAGCCGCAGCAACTTCTTGCTTGACACGTCTCCAAAGGCTAGGGAAACAAAGGCAAAAAATGAACTATTGGGACTTCATCAAGATAAAAACCTCTTGCATAGCAAAGGAAACAGTCAACAAAATCAAAAGACAACCGACAGAATGGGAGAAGATATTTGCAAATGACATATCAGATAAAGGGCTAGTATCCAAAATCTATAAAGAACTTATCAAACTCAACACCCAAAGAACAAATAATTCAATCAAGAAATGGGCAGAAGACATGAACAGACATTTCGGCATAGTGTGACACTCTTATCAAAATGTTCAGTACAATCTTTATTCACTCAGCAAACCCTGCACTTATACAGCCTACTATGCTAGTTCTGCTCCTCCGCCAACAGTTTCCTTTTCATTTCGGATACCCTTTCTTTTCTTTGCCTTATTGTCCTGGTGGGAAACCCCAGCACAATATAGAATAGAAGTGAGAGCAGAAATTCTTGCCTTGGGGCGCCTGGGTGGCTGAGTCTGTTAAGCGTCTGCCTTTAGCTCAGGTCCTGATCTCAGGGTTGTGGGGCTCCAGGTCATTATCTCGGGGTTCTGGGATCGAGCCCCATGTTGGGCTCCCTGCTCTTCGGGGAGTCTGCTTCTCCCTCTCCCTTTGCCCCTCCCCCCAGCTCATGCTTGCGCACACGCTCTCTCTCTCAAATAAATAAATAAAATCTTTTAAGAAGAAGAAGGAGGAGGAGGAGAAAGAAGAAGGAGGAGGAGGAGAAGGAGAAGAAAGAAGGAGAAGGAAGAGGAGAAGGAGAAGAAAGAGAAGAAAGAAGAAGGAGGAGAAGAAGAGGAAGAAGAGGAAGGAGGAGGAGGAGGAGGAAAAGGAGAAGAAGAGAAATCCTTACCTTATTCCTGATCTTTGAGGGAGGGGGAAGCACTCAGTATTTACTATGGTTTATTTACTATGATATTTGTAAATTTTCCCTAGGTTCCCTGTATCAGTTTGAAGAATTTCCTTTTATTCCTACCATGCTGGAAGTTTTTATCAAGAACAGATGTAATTTGCCAGACATGTTGAAATCATCTCTTTTTTTTCTTTTTTAGTGTCCTAATATGGAAAATAACAGTGACTCATTTTCAAATGTTAAAGCACCTTTGTAATTCTGGGATAACATCCACTCGGTCACGTTGTGTTATTTTTGCACGATGCTGAATATTGTTTTCTTAAATTCTATAGAGATAATTCTACATCAATGTTCAGGAGGGTATTGCTCTGCAGCTTCCTTTTCTTGCAATATTTTCATCTTGTGTTTGTATCAGAGTAATTCTGGCTTCACAGAACTAGTTTCAAAGTGTTTTTCCCTCTGTGAGACTTACATAGAATTGAAATTATTTCTTCTTTACATTTTTTTTTTAAATTCGCCAGTGAATGTATGTATCTGGCCCCATGGAGTTGCTTTGTTATGTTTTGTTTTGTCTCTTTCTTTTCATAAGTAAGCTCCATGTCCGGCGTGGAGCCCAATGCAGGGATCAAACTCATGACCCTGAGACCAAGTCCTAACTGAGATCTAGAGTCAGATGCTTAACCGACTGAGCTACCCAGGCGCCCCTGTTTTGTCATATTTTTTTAAGAGGATAAGGGCAGCTTTTAACTACACATTTCACATCTTTAGGAGATATATTAACTATTTCTTCTTAAGTGATTTTTCTCCTCATTAAGGGTCATCTACTCCTGCTTACTTGTTTGCCTGGTAATTATTTAATGCCTGACATGCTTTTATTCACTTAGATGCTTGACTTTTCTTCTTATTCCTACAGATGGTTTGAACTATTCTGGGATATGTCTCAGCTACTAGGAAGTAGTTTGATTATCTTGGGTTTTTTCTGGGGTTAGTGTTTGTTCGTTTGTTTGTTTGCTTGTTTTGAGTATAGTCAATACACAATGTTACATTAATTTCAGGTATGCAACATAGGGATTCAATAATTTATACATTATGCTACATTCACCACAAGTGTAGCTACTGTCTGCCCTGGAACATCCCTACTACCGTACCATTGACTATATTCCTTATGCTGTGTCTTCTATTCCCATGACTTAGAGAAAAACACTGAAGCATTTAGTCTGTGGTTAAACATCTCCCACCACTACTAAGCTAGAATTCTTGTAAATACTCTATTTAATAATCCCTGAATTATAAAGTTTGGTATCCTGCCTAGAAGGAATAGGAACTATTCCCATCCTGATGTAAAATCCAAAATCTCTCATCGAAATCTCTCATCATTAGCTCTCATCATTTGGGTGGGTCTTTCCCCAGCTGTGGATGTTTCTCTTACACACACAGGCCAATCACCATTCAGCTGAATCCTTGTGGGGCCCTCTGCTGAATACTTCTCACCGATCCTATGCAGATCTCTGGAGCTTTCTCTTTGTGCGGGTCTCTCTGTAGCTCTCTGCTCAAACCCTGGCCCTGTGGGTCTTCCAAGGCAGGAGCAAGAGTTTTCTCACAGTGAATTTCCTAACTTCAGCATCTTTTTCAATTTGGATAGGCTGAGAATTTCCATAGCTATCAAGATCTGAATCCTTTGTGTTTAAGTCATTCTCTCTCTCTCTCTCTTTCTCTCTCTCTCTCTACTCCCTCCTCCTTTATTATGAGCGGCAAAAAGAAAACAGCAAGTACCTTAAGCACTTTGCCTGGACACGCCCTCATTGATACATACAAGTCTGTCACTTACAAATACTGCTTCCCACATAACAATGGGACACGCCCCCACTAAGGTTTCTGACACTATATGTGAAGGACCCCCTTCCTTCTCACTTCCAGTAACATGTCCTTCATTCCCTTTTGAGTCCTCATCAGCAATACCTTCGATGTCTACATTTCTATCAACAGTCTGTTTATGAGAATGTAGAAGTTCTCTAAGATGAAACAGGTTTTTCCCACCATGCTTTTCACGTCCTTGAGTCCTCACTAGAAGTGTTATTTATTTACACCCATATTCCAACTAATACTCATGGAAATTTCGGCTTTTCACATCATGCTCCTCAAAATTCTTCCAGTCTCTGCCCATCACACAACAACTAAGGCAAGAATATTTTTAAACAAAGAGATAAACCACTGATTCAATACAACATGTAGTGCAATATGCTAAGAAGTTCTACAATGATGTTGGTGAAATAATGTGTGGGGCACAAAAAGGATTAATTGGACAAATTTACAAAGCCAGTGAAAAATAAGATATTTAAAGCTTATGGTGGGTAATTCTATTGCTCATCAGCAGGAATTTTGCAGAAAATATTTGAATCTATTGTGTGTTGTTGAATTAGACTTTCTCCACCGTGTGCTAATTTATGACAATTTTTGGAGCTCAGGGCCATGATGGAAATTTTTCTGAATGAAAGAAAAAACATCCTCTATTACCAAACACGAAAGTGGCTTTAGAAATTAACTTGTGCTGCAGACTTGATAGTGTTTATTAGTTCAACTTAAAATTACAAGGTGAAATTGTAAATTTACAGTTTACAAATTTACCTTACAGGTAAATGTTATACTGTGATAAAAGTAGAATCACGGTAATGACAGCTAACATTGGTTGAATCACATGTCAATCTATTTTAGACACTTCCTGCGTTGTCAAACATTAAAGCAAGAAACAAAAACCGTATTTCTACACAAATTTGCAGCAAATGTATTTTCTGAGTTCAAACTATAGCTTAGTGGCATTTTTCACACCTTACTGCAAGTGCTGAGGAAATTTCTGTTTATTTATTTGTTTATTTTAAGAGAGAGAGAGAGAACAGGCATGCACACACATGGGTGGGGGGGCTTGGGGAGAG
Source organism: Potos flavus (assembly GCA_028534135.1). NCBI lineage: Eukaryota > Metazoa > Chordata > Mammalia > Carnivora > Procyonidae > Potos > Potos flavus. The sequence goes on along the minus strand of CM052884.1, from coordinate 89,354,481 downwards.
GGGCAGAGGGAGAGAAAGAGAAAGGATCTTAAGCAGGCTCCATGCCCAGTGTGGAGCCCAACATGGAGCTCAATCTCATGACCCTGAGATCATGACTTGAGCCAAAATTAAGAGTCAGACACAAGCCTCATTTATGTTTAAATACCCATTTAACTGTGCAGTTGAGGAGCTCCCATCCAACTTAATATCAAGAGAACACTTGAATAGAATTCTACAAATGCCTTTCAAGCAATTTACGTACAACTAAAATCATATGCTCATGGATTAATGTCAGTATTTAGCAGTGTATTTCAAGACGAAATATACAAAATCTCCTTGAAATATACAAAATCTCCTTACATATCATGGTTAATAATAACATTTGCAATTGCTTTTGATGATATCTAAAACTTAACTTTGAACTCTAATTAAATAAAGTGTTATCTCAAAAAAAGAGAGACTCTTATTCTTCTCATTGGTAGACTTGTTTTGTTATCTAAAACTGGAAGCCTGTTTTAATTTTTCCTCTGTCTCAATGAGCATGCTAGCTTTAAAGTATTAGCGTTTTTTAAATGGAACCAAAAGAATTCTGTGTGATAAGGTAGAACAGTTGGTCAAAAGCCGAAGAGGGTGCTCATGACTTAGAGGATTTCTCACTCAGCTGAATTGCCATTCTTGGTGATGGTTTGGACTGTTTGGAATTTTAATTTGTTTATCCTTAATCACACATTGTCTCATTTACACACATAATTGACTGAGGGCCAAGTACAGAAAGCGTTGGAGAAACCGATGTTGAAACACAAGTTAATAAGTAGCATGATAATGATAGTAATTTTGTAAATTCATTTCAAGATTTTAACTAGATCTTCATGGAAATTATCTAAACAAAATTCTTACATAGCACATAGCCAGATGTCCCAAGTATTTTGAAAACCAATGCTAAGAAAGAAAAATCTAAAATGATTACATCCAATTTGTCTTTTCATTGGCCGAGAATTAATTCTACCCACACCTGCAATGAAGAGAAAGTGGCATCTTGAAACTTTCTCTATTTTCATCATCTAGAGACAATTTTTTTTACTATTAATATGAGCCAAGTGATTTTTCTAGTGTTATGGAGCAAAATGCCAGACATCATTTTTGGAAGCTTTATGTCTAGTGTGGATGCCCCAAAATCAACTTAAATAAATGTATTAAATGAAATTAATTATAAATTACATTAATAATATCTATTACAACCCCAGACTATTTTTTAGTTCTTACTTATTGAAAAACTGTACTTGCGCGCACACGCACACCAGTCTGGAAGAAAGAAAAAGACTCAAAGATCTCAAAGTCATTCATAGAAAGACATCTAGATCTATACTTGAGGAGAACTGCCAAGGAAATCTGCCTAACTTACAGTACTTACTTTTTGAGTGAGCAAGAAATTTTTTTATAATATTAAATCTCTTGAACTTGAAAGTTTTTTGCTAGAACTGCTGGAGTCAACTAAACTAATATAGTTTTTGTCTTGTATCCTTCAGAGGGTTCATTTGTCTGTCGGATCTCAGAGAAAGCTGAATCCAATCTGCTGCCAAATACATCATTTCTATTTTTCATTTCTAAAAGTCCTACTTTTTTCACAATTATTTTGTGTTATAGTTTTCTTATCCCTGCAAATATTTTCAGTCTTGTTTTTACTTTGTTTGCTATAGTAAGGATAATTGTTCTCGTGTGTCTGATAAAGTCCAACATCTCAATATTTTTGCAGATCTCATTTTGAGAGATGATAAATTTCTTAAGCCAAACTCACTGTTACTAGGCTCCTATAATGTGATTTATTAATACGTGTTTGTATGTTTAGTAATTATTTTTACTTGTAGTGAAATATGTATACCATAAAATTAACCATGTTCACCATTTAAAAATGTACCTTCGGTGGCACAAAGTATATTCACAAAGTTGTGTGACCATCATCACTGTGTAGTGAGACTATATCAACTTAAAACACTTCTGTGAAGCAAAAGAAACAGTCAACAAAATGAAAAGGCAGCCTACAGACTGACAGAAAATATTCGCAAGTCGTATTATCTGATATGGGGTTAATTTCCAAAATTTATAAGGAACTCATACAACTCAATAGCAAAAAGAGAAAAAATCCAATTAAAAAATAGGCAGGAGAACAAATAGACATTTTTCCAAATAAGACATCCAGATGGCCAACGGTGACATGAAAAGATGCTCAACATCATTCATCATCATGGAAATGCAATCCAAAACCACAATGAGGTATCACTTCACCCCTGTTAGAAGGGCTTTACTCAGAAAGCAAGAAGTAATTGTTGGCAATGATACGGAGCAAAGACAACCCTTGTGCACTTTTGGTAAGAATGTAAGTTGGCACAGCCACTATAGAAGACAGAGTAAAGGTTTTTTAAAAAATGAAAAGCATGAAAAAAAAATTAAAAGCATGGGGCACCTGGGTGGCTCCGTGGGTTAAACCCTCTGCCTTCGGCTCAGGTCATGATCTCAGGGTCCTGGGATCGAGCCCCTCATCGGGCTTTCTGCGGGGGGGGGGGAGGAGTCTGCTTCTCCCTCTCTCTCTGCCTGCCTCTCTACCTACTTGTGATCTCTCTCTCTGTCAAATAAATAAATAAAGTCTTAAAAAAAAAACAAACTTGCCTGTGTCTCCACTGACATATAGTAAGATGCTTAGAGGGCAAACGAAAGATTTAAATAATGCTGACTGACCAGTTCTGCATAATCCTAAAGAGAGTACTCCAGGTGCAGAGAATTCTAAAAGAACATCATGGGGAGGGGAGGGTGCGGGGGGGAAGATCCAGTTTGTAAAATCCAAAAATCTACCTGATGTAACCAATTCAGTTAAACTACAAATAAAGAAGAAAGCTAAGCCTAAAAACTGGTGGCTTGGATCTTTTTTTTTTTTAAGATTTTTATTTTATTTATTCGTCAGAGAGAGAGCATGCACAAGAAGGGGGAGCAGCAGAGGCAGAAGCTGGCTCCCCGCTGAGCAAGGAGCCCCCCATGATGGACTTGATTCCCGGACCCTGGGATCACCACCTGAGCCAAAGGTGGACACTTAACCGACTGAACCACCCAGGCGTCCCTAGCGGCTTGGATCTAAATCCCCTCGGGAGTCCCCTGCTCTAACTACAAATCAGTCCATTTGTAACCCAGATTGCTTCTTTAACCTCAGCTGGTTTGAGGATCTGTGGTCAAAACTGCCAGTAAACCTCCAACATCCGTTTTCCCTTTCTTCCATACTACAGAATGTTGGCCACTCAGAAAAAAGACTACATCTCACAGCCTGTCTTGCAGAAGAGTGTGACCATGCGAATCCTTAGCAGTGGCGTTTTCTGGACAACGAGATGTGAGCATAAATAATGTGCATAACCTCTAGACTGTCTTCAAAGAGAGGAGATATACCCTCTCCTCTCCTTTTCATTTTGGAACCTAGGCAGCCCACTTCCAAAACAAAACAAAACAAAACAAAACAAAACAGAAAAACCCCTAATTCTGAACCATCACGTTGTATGTGTTGTATTGTCCTATTGCCACTGGCTCCATCTTGCTCTTCTGCCACCGCTAGGCTGTTGCCTTTCTTCACCGTCACGTTCCCAAAGGATTCATTCCACCGTCTGCGTTCCAGAACCTCACCTGGAAGGCGAGAGAGATGCAAACAAGAACGGCCTTCAGATCCCAAACTCTTAACACTGTGCTCTCATGCCCTCTAGTGGAAAGATCTGGTAATGGTTGAGGAACGGCTCTGGCCAGCAGGAGGGCAACGTAGAAAAAGGTCCCGGGGCACCAGGGGTCAGCGGGGAACAGGAACATTGTCGGGATGCCTAAAAGGGTATCAGCAGAACCCAGAAGAGTTCCGATCATGCCATCTACTACCTGGCTCAGGACTCTCACCACTTCTTCAGTGGAAAAGACCAAAAGTCAATGTCAGAACTGAGTACAGAATTACCATGGTTCCTTGCCTAAATTCATTTAGGTCGCCTGCATGGTCAACATGTTGGCTGAGCACCCACAGGGTCCCAGCCACAGTCTGTGTCTCGTGATCAGCACACAGATAAGATGCTTGCTCTCGAAGATTTACATTCTAATGGGAGGAGGAGGGGACAGGGACAGGGGAAGGTGAACAGATCCAAACAAGTGACAAAGGAAATTTTCAACTTCTAACGTTTGTGGGTCCTGCTCCTCGGCTCCCAGAGAAGCTGTAGTTTTACCCAGGTCAGAATGACTTCACCAAACTTCAAAGCGTGGGCTCTCTTTCTGCCCTGAGCACACACAGTACGTCTGTTTCATTAGCAAATGACCTAAAAGAAACATTTCAAACTAAAGATAAGGGTAAAAAGCTCCCTGAGTTCCATTCCACATCTCCGAGTCTGCCACTGTGCAAACGCCAAAAGCATAAAATAAAGTTTATCACTGTCTGAAATGTCCTTCGTCACGATGATTTGTAACTCTTGAGGTAACAAAAAAATAAAAATATGTAACACTGTATTCCACGTTCCTTCTCCAGAGCACTCTCTTCTTTGTGAAGATTGTGTATCCGGGAAACTCGAAGAAAACTCTCTTCCTTTTTCAAAGAAATTCTAAAAGTTTTGGTCATTGTGCATCGACATGAGTAAGAAATAAATTCATACAAGTGGCGTTGGACGAGGGTAGACAGGGACCAGATTGTGTAGGACTTTAAATGTCAAGGGACATGAGGAGAAGTTTTAATGCAGGGGTCACATGCTTGGACTCAGGTTTCTACAACACCACTCTGGCTGCTAGGTGGAAAACGGACGGTGGGGAACAAGGACGGAAGGGGGAGGAGCAGTCGGAAGATTCCTGCAGCGGTCCCGAGGAGGGAGGAAGGTGGCTTGACTTAGGAAGGAAGCAGTAAAGGACAAGAGAAGAGGAAGGACTGGGCTCCACTGAGAAGGCGAAGCCAACAGCGTTGCTGGTTTAGATGGGAGGGGGAGGAGGGGAGGGGGAGGGGGAGGAGTTGAGGGAAAGGGGGGAAATCCAGGATTTTTACCTACTTCTCATTTCAGACCAGAGTCCCCATCACTCTCCATGTATCCTCTTGTCTTCTTAACAAACTCCAGATTTAAAGAACTTGCTAGGAGACTAGGCAGAATGGATCCCACCCAACACTGAGATGATTGTTAATCCAAGAGTGTGCACAGCCAAGTAAGAAGCTTTCTTCTGGAACAGGCTCGTCTCTGCTGTACAAGCTAATATGGCGCCTGGCCTGGCACAGAGTGAGATGAGCCAGCTTCTACAGTATTCCAGCACCTTCCACTCCTATGGGGGCTGCCTGTCCCTCATCTGAAAAGGCTGCTGCCCAAGAGGCTCTAGAGATGGCTTGGGGGTCCCTCCTACACTGCTGGTAGGAATGCAAGCTGGTGCAGCCACTCCGGAAAACAGTATGGAGGGTCCTCAACAAGTTGAAAATAGAGCTACCCTATGACCCAGCAATTGCACTACTGGGTATTTACGCCAAAGATACAAATGTAGGGATCTCAACGGGCACCTGCACCCCAATGTTTATAGCAGTGATAACCACAATAGCCAAACTATGGAAAGAGCACAGATGTCTATCGACAGATGAATGGATAAAGAAGATGTCACACACACACACACACACACACACACACACACACACACAGGAATATTACGCAGCCATAAAAAATGAAACCTTGCCATTAGCAATGACGTGGGTAGAAGTAGAGAATATTACGCTAAGCGAAATAAGTCAGTCAGAGAAAGACAATTATCATATGATCTCACTAATACACGGAATTTGAGAAACAAGGCAGAAGAGAATTATAGGGAAAGGGAGGTAAAAATGAAACAAGGTGAAACCAGAGAGGGAAACAAACCATAAGAGACTCTTAATCTCAGGAAACAAACTGAGGGTTGCTGGAGGGGAGAGGGGTGGGAGGGATGGGGTGGCTGGGGGATGGCCATTGGGGAGGGTATGTGCTACGGTGAGTGCCATGAATTGTGTAAGACTGATGAATCACAGATCTGTACCCCTGAAACAAATAATACTTTATATGTTAATAATAAAAAATAAATTTAAAAAAATCACAAGCGAGTGGGGCGATGGGGTAACTGGGGGATGGGCATTAAGGAGGGCACTCGATGGAATGAGCACTGGGTGTTAAAGGCAACTGACGAATCCCTGAACTTTATCTCTGAAACTAATAATACACTATATGTTAACTAGTTGAATTTAAATACAATAAAATTTTAAAAATCACACACAAAAAGATATGCCTTCGAATAAGCCCTCCCCAGGTGTCCTAAGGACATCTTGTCCTCCGGACCCCGGTCAACAGCTCGGGATTCTGTGACAGGAACACTTGCTGAAGGAACTACCCCTCCAGCCTCCGGGCCCTTGTCCCATACCTGAGGGCAAAGAAGAGTCCAGGTGGAATGACCGTTGCATATGGCAGCCCAATTATGTGCCGCCCATGACTAAAACTAGACCCGCTTTCAACCTGTCGGACAAACCCTGGAATGGAAAGTTTTTAGAAACATCAAGCTGAATGAGCAACTTCAAATACCTCCTTTAATTAGGTAAAATGAAAGTGATTTCCCAGCTAGCCCAAATGTCCTAAATTCTACTCTTTTCGGTTCTGTCCAGAGTCTGTTATGGGTTGAATTGTGTCTCCCCAAAAAAGATATGTGGAAGTCCTAGCCCCCATTACCTCAGAACGTGACTTTATTTGGAAAGAGGTCATTGCAGATGTATTTAGTGAAGACGAGGCCATACTGGAATGAGGGGGAGGGGGCCTCACCCAGCCCCAGTGACGTCCTCACAAGAAGACACAGACACACACGGCGGATGTCTCGTGAGGATGGAGGATTGGGGTGATGCATCCGAAAGCCAAGGAATGGCTGGGGCCACCACAAGCTAAGAGAGGCACATCGAGCAGACTCTTTCTTTTTTTTTTTTTTTTTTAAGATTTTATTTATTTATTTGACAGAGAGAAATCACAAGTAGGCAGAGAGGCAGGCAGAGAGAGAGGCAGAACCAGGCTCCCTGCTGAGCAGAGAGCCCGATGCGGGGCTCGATCCCAGGACCCTGGGATCATGACCTGAGCCGAAGGCAGAGGCTTTAACCCACTGAGCCACCCAGGCGCCCCAGAGCAGACTCTTTCTAAGAGACTTCGGAAAGAACCAACTCTGCTGACACCTCCATTTTGGACGCCTCCATTTTGGACACCTCCATTTTGGACTCACAGCTTCTAGAGCGGCAAGAAAATTTCTGTTGTTTCAAGCCATACAACTTGTGGTATTTTGTTACAACAGCCCCCTGGAGACTGATACCAGTCAACTGAGTGGAAAAGAAGCTGACCACCACTAGGGCTGTTGAGGGTCCCTCACAGAATCCACTCTCCCCTCAAGAAGCATCATGGCGCAGTAGAAAGGGCACAACTAGGATATGGAACTGAGCAGATCGGGTTTGAATGCTGGCTTACGGCTACATTTACTTGAGAAACAGTTTTAACTTCTCGAAGCCCTTCCTCATTGACAAATACAAAGGGAGGAGAGGATAAGTCAATCTGACTCAAGAGGCTGCTGAGGCATTTGATGTCAGTGTAACTGATAATTCAGGAGCATAAACTTTAGTTATTAAATGTTTGGGTTAAACAGAAAGCAGCAAAAGTGATAAGCTGTCATTTCTGAGATTAAGTTATAAAAAGGCTACAGAGGGCAGCTGGGTGGTTTAGTCAGTTAAGCGTCTGACTTCTGCTCAGGTCATGATCTCGGGGTCCCGGATCGAGCCCCGTGTCTGGTTCGGTGGGGAGTCTGTTTCTCTCTCTCCCTCTGCCCCCACTCATGCTCTCTCCCTCTCTCTCTCTCTCAAATAAATAAATATTTATAAATATTAAAAAGGCTGCAGTTTCCATCTATTTTTTTAAAAAGATTTTATTTATTTGTTTGAGATAGAATAAGAGAGAGAGAGAGAGCACAAGCCCCGAGAGCAGCAGGCAGAGGGAGAAGCAGACTCCCTGCTGAGCAGGGAGCCCGATGCGGGGCTCGATCCCAGGACTCCAGGATCATGACCTGAGCTGAAGGCAGACGCTTAACCGACTAAGCCACTCAGGCGCCCTTATGGGCTCCATCTTGAGTCTCTCTCTCTGTCATCACTCACTCTGGAGGAAGGCAGCCGCCATATTGTGAGGTAGCTATGAGGAGAGGCCCGCATGGTGAGAGACGGAGGCCTGACAATAGCCACATGGGATCAGATTCCCTGCCCCCAGTAGAGCCTTCGGATAAGACCCTATTCCTGGCCAACAGCTTGATTGCATCTTCATAACTTCAGAACTTGAGCCCAAGGCACCCAGCTAAGCCAGATCCAGAATCCTGACCACAGAAACTGTGAGCCAATAAATGTGTGTTGTTTTAAGCCACTAAGTTTGGGGACAATTTGTTACACAGTAGTAAGTGACTACTAGAGTAGGTATCATGGGAATCTGAGTTCGTGGAAGGATCTGGAATATGTATTTTGGAGACTGAAGGTTAGACTTTTTTTCTCATGATATGGGATGTACTGAGCAGCAGGACTGATTTCAGTAAAAGGACAAAGCATGCGTTTTGCATCTGTGTGCTTTCCTCCATTAAGGAAAGTTCCTGAATCACATTCATAACAGCCTTCCAGTGACTTCTTGACAAACCTTCCCCCCCTGAAATCTCCTCGTGCTTGTTCACTCACTCACTCGCCCATACCCTCTCTTTCCACCTTTACAGAATTGAGCGAGATAAATCCAGTTTTCCAAAACCCACTTGTAGTGAATGGAATGACTCCCAGAAAAATAGGTCTACGCCCTAATCCTCGAAACCCATGACTACAGCCTTATATGGTAAGAGTGATTGTTCCCTCAGACGACAAAAGATGTGACTAAGTTAAGGGTTTTGAGAGGAAGGGCTTACCTAGATTAACCAGTGAGGCCTAAATTCAATAAGTGTCCTTATAAGAGTGACACAGGGGATTTCACCGACAGCAGACGAGGAGGCAAAGCCACCATGAGGCTGAGAGCAGGAGTGATGTGACCACGAGTCAGGGAGCGCCAAGAGCCACCAGCAGCTGGAAGAGACAAAGAACTCATTCGGCCCTAGAGCCTCCAGGGGCAGTGCGACACTGCCGAAACCTTGACCTCAGACTTCTGGCCTTCGAAACTGTCCGAGAATACATTGCTATTGTTTTAAGCCATGCGGTTTGTGGTCATTGTTCCAGAAGCCTCTGGAAACTAATACACCACTCTATTTCCACGTGCAGACATCCCCTTTGGTTCCTGTGCATTATGAGCCAATGTTTATAATCTCCCAAAACTCATATGTTTGGAGCCGGAACTCGCATTATGATGGTATTTGGAGGTGGGGCCTTTAAGGGATAATTCGGTTTAGAGGAGGTCATGAGGGTCCCACCCTGATTAGTGCCCTACTAAGAAGACAGGGAGATCCGCCCCCTCTGCGCCCACACTGATAAGCCCACAGTGAGAAGGCAGCTGTCTACAAGCCAGCAAGTGGGTCCTCGCCAGACACCGAATCTGCCAGCTCCTTGACATTGGACTTCCCAGCCTCCAAAACTGGGAGAAATAAATTCCTGTTATTTAAACCACCCAGCCTATGATGTTTTGTTACAGCAGTCCGAGCAGGCTAAGACACTGTGGTAGACAGTGAATATGGTCACAGTCCCTTACCGCCACGCCCTTTGCAACTACAGCCTTGTAATGTGACGTGATCTTCCCATCAAGAAGCGGAGTCTGACTTCTTGGGGAGGGGTGGGGAACCAGAGCGTTTCCACAAGCCGCCATACCAAACCCTTAGCTCAATGAGGACAGAAGCTCCCTTGTTCCAGGAGTATCTCTTTTTTAAGATTTTATTTATTTATTTATTTATTTATTTATTTATTTTATTTGACAGAGACACAGCGAGAGAGGGAACACACGCAGGGGGAGTGAGAGAGGGAGAAGCAGGCTTCCCGCCGAGCAGGGAGCCCGATGCAGGGCTCGATCCCAGGACCCGGGATCATGACCTGAGCAGAAGGCAGATGCTTAACGACTGAGCCACCCAGGTGCCCCAGGACAATGGTTTTGATAAGCGGTTCTCAAACACTGATTTATGACAAAGTTTGCATCTGTATGCAGTAAAATGAGAAAAAAATAAGATAGTAAATATTCCTACTTCATCTAAAATTCTTCCATTTAAAGGACTCTTCTTTAGTTTCAGATCATATCCTCCCTATGCCGGTAATGTTAAATTGTCTTTTTATTTTTATTTTTATTTATTTGTCAGAGAGAGAGGGAGCGTGAGCACACGCAGGGGGAGTGGGAGAGGGGGAAGCAGGCTCCCCGCCAAGCAGGGAGCCCGATGCGGGACTCAATCCCAGGACCCTGGGATCATGACCTGAGCCGAAGGCAGACACTTCACCGATTGAGCCATCCAGGCATCCCTAAATTGTCCTTTTAAATAATGAGAAGAAAATGGGGCAGGGGAAGATATAGGTGAAACAAAATTTGCCAGATGTTGATAAATGTTGAAGCTGAGTGAACTTAGTATATGTTTGAATAATTCCATAAGGAAGCGTTTCAGTAAACGATGGTACCAGTCAGAGCTGGTGTTTGGGCTGGTGTTTGGTATGTAGTCTAATTATAACATGGCGAAAAATGGCAATTCTAAAAAGGCAAAACTAGAGAAGGAGAAGGAGGGGGAGGGTAAGGAGAAGATGAGAAAGAACCGTCGCTGGGAAAAGTCAGTGAGTGCAGACAGAGGGCTTAGTTGCGGTAGGAGGCACTCCGTGAGTACCCCTCTGCCCCCCGCACTTCCCACTTCTCCTGCAATATCCCCCCACTCCTGCCTTGTCCACTGGGTGCCAGAAACTTCACACCCTGACTTCCCAGTGAGCAAAGGTCCTATCAGAGGTCTCTATTTCACGGAAGGTCAGATGAGATGGTAGCTGTGAACAGGCTTGGGGGGGTGGGGAATGGTGTCCACACCTGCCTCCCTTCCCACCTGCGGAACAAAGCAGGTGGACTGACTCCTGGGCCTGGCCACATGCCCCTCCTAGGAGTCCTGTGAATACAGAGGCACACAGAGCCTTGCTATGCTGCCCCCACACCCCCCTCCCACACCCACGGCTGACCGGCAGAGACTGTCGACACCCCGACCACAGCCCATTGGTCTTGGCCATTTTAGTCATTGATGGCCTGACTCCCAATTGCCTTACCAACAGGCTTTCTCTGGCCGCCGGAGCCTGCTCTCCCCAAGCAGGGCAGCCTCCAAGTGCAGGGGAATTAACTACTTGCACAACATTCCATGATCCGTGGCTCACCAGAGTTCATGTCAAAATACCCCAGCTCCCCCAGCCTGGGCGCAGGAATGACTCAGGGACACACGCTCCTTGCCGTCTCCTGCAGTTCCCCTGTGGGATTCAGTTCCAGGTGCCCACAGGGGTATCCGGCTTGATGACACACCCTCTGTTGGTCCCGCTTCCTTCCTTGTCCCGCTTCCCCACTGCCCTACTGTGTGTCCGGGGACCGCCTCCTAAATAAACCACTTTCTCATGCCTCAGGCTCATTATGCTTATAAGAGAGCCCAAAGTAAGAAACAGACATCGGAAATTGTGGTAGACAGAATAATGTCCCCCCATTATTAGTATCCACATCTTAATTCCCGAAATCTGTGAATATGTTACCTTACAGGGCAAAAGGAATTTTGCCAGTCTTGAGATTGCAAGAAAATTGCAAGATCAAAGTCATCCTGGATTATCTGGGTGGGACCAATGGTTGAGTCAGAGACGATGTGATGATGGGAGCAAAGTTGGGGCAGTGGGGTTGCTGGAAGGGGCCACAAGCCACGGAATGTGGGCAGCTTCTAGAAGCTGGAAAAGGCAAGGAAACAGTCTCCTCCAGAGCCTCTAGAAAGAACACAGCCCTGCTGACACCTTGGTTTAAGCCCAGTGAGACTCCTTTGGATTTCTAACCTCTAGAACTGTAACAATAGATTTGTGTTGCTTTAAATCACTACGTTTATGGAAATTCATTACAGCCGCCATAGCAAACTCACACAGTAATCAATCAACCACTCTTTCCCACCCAACCCAAGCACAGAATGCTTCCCAACATATGCCCGCGGACAGGAATTAGTACACAAGGAATCATCCAGGTACCACCCCTGTGCCGGGAACACCTGCCAGGAACATCCAGACCCTTGGGACACATCAGAGCCACCCCCTCCCTCCCCTCACCCAGTGAGGGTCCAACCCTCACCGGCCTGTGTCCGCGGGCACATTGCAATGAGAGGCACCGCTTCCCTGACTCTGTGTGTGAAAAGATGCTCCCTAGAGCACGACACGGAAAGCTCCAGGAATGCCGCCCGGTGGCCCTGGGACCCCTCCCGTGCCTGAGCTAGGGATGTGAGACGCTTTGCTGAGGCTGCTTTGGTGCTGCCATGTTGTTTCAGGGACATCCTGACACAGCCCACGACACACATCACTGAACAGTCGATGCTTTATATCAAGCAATGTGGGAAACAGACACCTCGATGCCAAACCCAAGCGCCTCCCTACCCCGCCCCCCACCCCGGTGGGGATCAGGGATGCCTGTTGCGTTATAACTCGTTGGGGGTCAGGAAATGTTAGGTGATAGCGACTATTTTTCCCAATCGGTTGATCAAGGCCCCAGCTGCCTTATTATCGTCCTTTGCACCCAGCTGACGCTGTCCCCGGGGTGGGGTCAGTCTGGCTTTCCGCAGCCGAAATGGAGAGAAGCGGCAGTCCCGCTGCTGGCGCCCCTCGCGGCCACACGGTGTCGCTGTCGAGCCGTACCGGGCGGATCCGGAGGCCGGCGGGGCCGCGGGGCGGTGGGATTCCGCGCGGAGGCGTGGGTGCCTCCCACCGCTCAGCAGCCGCGATCCCACCCCGGGCTGCTGTCCTGGGCCCCGGTCCGGATGGTTTCTGCCGCTTCGTGGGCCGAGCCACGCCGAGGTCCGCAGCCTCAGCTTTGATCATTCAGAAGGCGCCCCCCTTCCCTGGGAGAGGCTGCCTCCTGGAAGGCTTGGCGGAGGAGGCCCGGGTGGTCCAGGAGGCCCCGGAGGTCGGGAGACTTACTTGCTGCTTCCTCTCTCTCTCTCTCTGGAAAAGATGCACGTTCGTGCACCAAAAAAATCGCTGGAGGGCGCCCAGACACTGACTTGGAAAATACAAATTAAAGACAAAATCTCTTGCCAACTCAGAACACCTCTCTGCAAAAGTAGAAGGGAAAGAACGCAGGTTTATTATTAAATAAGCGTTCAACCAGAATGTGCTGCACATGACGGGCGACTGGCAAAGAGATGGCAAAGGAAGACTTCGCACCTTTTTTGTGGCCAGGCAGATGGCCCAGTACACACATGGCATGTGCTCAAGGTAAGTGACAACCAACCCTCCACCAAGAGGACTTGACAGCAAGTCGCACACAGTTCATGCTAAATGTACCTAGCAATTACGGTAGTCACCTGTGTTTGCTAATTGCCTTCATGCAGAAGAAAAATACCTTCCTCCTATCTCTATGCAGGAGGTAGGTTTGCAGCTTGGAACCACGCACCCACTGAAGTCGGGCCGTTACTCTCCCACGGAAAGGGGGAGACCGGCGCTTCCTTCCTCCATGGTTCCATTTCAAAGAGATGGCTTCCAGGTCCTTTAGGAAACATTCCTGGGATGTAGAGCTGGCAAGAGGCTTCGCTTATGAAAAGATTTACATATATTTCAAAGAGGAACAACTGAAAATTGCAAGGTTTCTAAGCTGAATGCTCTAAGAAAAGGGAGGGAGAAAGTCTCTCCCCTTTTTTTTTTCAATAGGCAGAATTAAACTTGTTTTGTTTTAAGATTTTTTTTAAAGAATCCATTCATTCATGTATTTGTTTGTTTGTTTGTTTGTTTGACAGAGTGAGAGGGAACACAAGTGGAAGAGGGAGAAGCAGCCTCAAGCCCTCCCCAAGGCTTGATCCCAGGACCGTAAGATCGTGACCTGAACGGAAGGCTCAACAGACCAAGCCACCCAGGCGCCCCCTCGTTTCGTTACTTTTAATTTGCATTTGCCCTTATACCCCCGTGCAAACACTCATTCTCCCTCAAAGCCACCACCACTTTTGCCTGACCTCACCCCAGACCCTGCAACCCAGTCACCGTACACGCGCAAGCGCGCGTGCCCATCACACATAGGCGCATGCGCACGCCAACACCGTGTGCACACATGCGCACAGACGCACAAGTGCACAACAGTGCGTGCGCATGTCATCTCACCCGCTCTCTGCTCATCCTTTGTCATGTGGACAACTTTCTTTCCCAAGATGAGCGGACTAAACCCAGCGAAAGTTAAGACGGGGTCTGGTTTACCGCCAGGCAAACTACAGAGGCGGAAACACAAATAAATCACTGCTGTTGTAGGCCGTTGAGTTTTAGGAGATAACTGACCAATACAATAAACCCTAAGTTCTTTTTTAGCACCTGATGTGTAGTTCAGGATCCAGCAGCGATGGAGATCCACCCCTCCTGATGTGCGTGTGTGCACACACTTACTTGTACACATACCTATGCACACACACACACATGCACAGCACAGCCGGGAGAAATTGCTTGACCTTTCAGTCCCTACTCTGTGTAGAGCTGGTGCAGCTAATGACGTGCCAGACATCAGTCCATGGTTGGCTTTGCAACTCCAGCCTCTGCCCTCAACCCTCCTGGCACCTCTCTGGCTCACTTGGTTGGCCATGGGCCCAGGGGCTGTAGGCACTCAGCCAGGACAAGAAGGTGAGGAGTAGAGGAGATGTCTAGAACTATAACGTGACCAAAGGCCTCCTGTCATCTACAAGTCAGAAGCCAGGGGCACCTGGGTGGCCCAGTGAGTTAAGAGTCTGACTCTGGATTTCCGCTCAGGTCATGATCTCAGGGTTGTGAGATCGAGCCCCGTGTCAAGGTCTGTGCTCGGACGGGGGTCTGCTTGAGATTCTCTCCCTCCCTCCTCTCTCCCTCTAAAAATAAATAAATAAGTCTTGGGCGCCCGGGTGGCTCAGTCATTCAGCGTTGCCTTCGGCTCAGGTCATGATCCCAGAGTCCTGGGATCGAGCCCCACGTCGGGCTCCCTGCTCAGCTGAGAGTCTGCTTCTCCCTCTCCCACTCTCCCTGCTTGTGTTCCCTCTCTCACTGTCTCTCTCTCTCTGTCAAATAAATAAATAAAATCTTTAAAATAAAATAATAAATAAATAAATCTTTAAAGTGTGTGTGTGCGTGTGTCTCAAAAGCCAAGCGTTTGGGTGCAGAGGCTGGGTGGCCGCTAGTAAATCAATGCCAGACGCAGCCCCCATCTTGGACTTCTCAGCACCCCCAGGAGGCTGCCAGATAAACGGGTCCCAAGGGGTCAGGGCAAACAGCAACTTGGACATCTCCATCACACAGACTGGCACCAAACAGGGGAGGGGTGGGCTGTGAGTGTGCAAGAAGGAAGGCCAGTGAGTGGCAGAGCGTGCCCCCAGCCAGTACCAGCAAAGACTACGAGGAAACCGATGAAGAAAGCGATGTGGCATCTCGGCAGCGATGTCCTCCAAAGCAGGAGCTGAGAGGAGAGGCTGGCCCGTGAAGTTTAATGGCACGGGGAGCTAACCGACACCAGCATCTCAGTTAGATGTGGGCTTGGAATGAACTAAGATTGCATGGCATTCCCCCACCAAGTATTTTAAATAATAATAATAAAGATTGGGTCTGGCTGGTTCAGCGGGGGTGGGGATGAGGCTGAGCCTGGGGCGGGGCCAGGGATCTGGGTCCACCTGGCTTCCGGGCTGTGAACTCTTGGTCTGTGCATCCCACCTCCCGACCTACCGCAGCCTTGCCTCTGTCTGCCTTCTTCGTCAACCAATAGACCGTAACAAGAAAGCTCCGTGGTCTGTGCCGGTCTTCTGCAGAGACTACGAGAAGTAACTAGAGGGGACAGCACCTCGAATCGGGACTTTCCTGCCCTCGGGGCTCTCTGCGGAGACTCCAGAGTCCAGAGGGCCATCTCGGCTGGCTCACTGACAGGAAACAAAAGCGAGTCCTCCCCCTAAGCCCCCCTCCCCCAGTCTGTGCCCATGAGGTTGAGAAGGTCAAGGGAGACAATTCTGAGTTAGAATTTTTTCCAAAGGAAGCGGTCAGCCCAGGAGGAGGAAGAGAGTGCTGACGCCCCCCCCCAAAAAAAGCCACCCCTTAAGCCAGGTGAGGGGGACTCTGGAGCGCCACCGTGGAGGGCAGAGGCTGCCAGAGAGGACCGTGCCACGTCATCCCCATGCCGTCGTCGTCCAGGGCGCTGGCTGAGCCGCCAACCTCTGGGCCTTGCAGCCTCCGGTGCAGAGCCTGGGGAGAGAAGGTGGGAGGAAATGGAGAGCAGGAACCTGGACCGGTCTCCAGCCTGGCAGAACAGAGGGGAGAGGGCTGCAGCGGGGACACCTGCCTCCCACCATGGCCAGAGTGGACATCCAGAAGAGAGCTGGACTGGAGTGCTCTCAACGGGACCTCACCCAAGAGGGCTGCCTCTGGGCACAGAAAGAGGCTTTGTCGGGAGCCCTGGGCGGGGTCTGAGCACTCCCCAGGATCAGACGTTCCCTGCCTCGGGATCAGTGCGGGTCGAGCCCCCCGAGGGGTAAGCCCACCAGTCCACGTTCCTTGGGGGACAACAGCGTCATCAAGGAGCGCTAGCTACTGTTTCCCTAGAGTCTTTCCTTCCTTCTGGACCCCTCCGCCGGAGCCAGAATGCAGCCGCCTTCCCCGGAGGAAGGAGGTGAATCCGAGAGAGCCGACCCTCAGTGAGCACACACCCACCACCCGCCTCCCCCACTGCTGAGAACCCGGTCAGCTTGCATTGGAGAAGCTGATATCGGATGGAGGATAAATAAATCTATTGAGATAGGACGAGGCTTATTTTTTAACTTGGCAAAAACAGTTTCTTTTTTGCCCAACTTTTTACAAGAATTTTCAAACACACAGAAAAGTTGAAAGAATAGTGCAATAAACACCCATATGCTCACCCAAAAATTGTTGACGGGTGTGTGTGTGTGTGTGTGCGCGCGCATGCACACATTCATGGTTTGGCTGAACCATTTGAAAGCAAGCTTCAGGCATCACGGCACTTCACTCCTAAATCCTTCAACGTAGATCTGCTAAAAGAATCAGACTTTTCGATGCCAGACATTGAATTGATCTAATATCGGAAGGAAATAGATAAAGCTACACTTAGCTGAAATATTTTCTTTCTTTTTTTAAAAAGATTTTAGTTTTAAGTAATCTCTCCACCCAACGTAGGGCTCGAACTCACAACCCCAAGATCAGGAGTCCCACGCTCTACCGACCAAGCCAGCCAGGCACCCCTGAAATATTTTCAAGGAGGGGGAAGAGAGACGAGACAAACCTTGTACTAGGGCAGCGGGGTGAGAAAAATTGAGCTATTTCCCGCTTGCACCCTACGAAATCCAGCCGGTTGAATAAACAAGTTCCATAAAGAAGATAAGACCATTTCAGATAATGGCTGCTGCCACGGAGAAAGGAAATAAAGCAGGATACACACAATAAGACTGGGAGGCGAGGCAACATTGGAGTGGGTGGTACAGAGCGATGCCGCATACGAGCCAAGACCCTAGTGACAAGAAGTCAGCAAAACAAGACAATCGGGAGATCCGTGTTCAAGGCAGAGTAACCAGCAAAGCCAGAGGCCTGGGGGCAGGAAGGAATATGGAATGACAGCTCGAGGACAAGGGGGGACAGGAAGTACTGAGAGAGTTAAGGGGTCGCCCTCCAGATCTGTCAGCCAAGGGGAGGAGTCCGGGGAGAATTCTAAGCAGGCAAGCGACTTGATCTGGTTTATACTTTTAGATACTCTACAGCTTAGTTGAAAAAGACTTGGGTAGGATGGGGTGCGTGGGTGGCCCAGTCGTTAAGCATCTGCCTTGGGCTCTGATCATGATCCCAGGGTCCTGGGATCGAGCCCCACATCCGGCTCCCTGCTCAGCAGGAAGCCTGCTTCTCTCTCTCACTCCCCCTGCTTGTGTTCCCTCTCTCGCTGTGTGTCTCTCTGTCAAATAAGTAAATAAAACCTTTAAAAAAGACTTGGGTAGGAGGCCCAAGAGGGAAACCTGGAAACCGTCACAGAGGCTGTTCGCAACCCTCCAGGCGAGGGAGGTGGTGGCGTGGACCAGGGCGGTGGCCGTGACGTAGGCAGTATTGATGAGGACACTGAAACTCAGAGAAGCGAAGTGACTTAACCAAGGTCACGCAGCTTTTAAGTGACAGGTCCGGGATTTTTCTCGGTACTTTTTTGTTTTTATTTTATTTTAAAGATTTTATTTATTTATTTGACAGAGAGAGAGAGAGTGAGAGTGGGAACACAAACAGGGGCAGAGGGATAGGGAGAAGCAGGCTTCCCGCGGAGCAGGGAGCCTGACGTGGGGCTCGATCCCAGGACCCTGAGATCATGACCTGAGCCAAAGGCAGACGCTTAACGACCGAGCCACCCAGGTGCCCTTTCTTGGTACTTTTTTAATTGTGGTAAAATATATATAACATAAATTTACCATTCTAACCATTTTTATGTGTACAATTCAGTGGCATTAAGTACAATCCCAATGTTGTGTGACCATCACCACCACCCATTTCCAAAACTTTCTCTTCGTGGTACGCAGAAGTCCCGGACCCATTAACAGTAGCTCCCCATTCCCCCCACCCAGTCCCTGGTTACCTCGACTCTACTTTTTATATGTATGAATCTGCCTGTTTAGATATCTCCTATAGGCGGACTCATACAGTATTTGTTGTTTTGTGTCTAATTTTCACTAAGCATGTTTTCAAGGCTCACTCATGTTCCAGCATGTATCAGAATTCCATTCCTTTTTAAGGCTGAAGAATGTTCCGTTGTGTGTATATACCACATTGTATTTATCCATTCATCTGTTGATGGGGTCCAGGATTTTTACCAGGTTGTCTGAATTCCGACGTGATTCTGGTGGGCTCTGCTCCAAGAAATTCCGCAGAGCCCAGCGCAGTGCCCCCTGCGGCCACCAGAGGGCGCACAGCCCCCGCCACCCCCGCCCCCCAGGCAGGCTCCCGGCAGGCACACAGCGCGGTTGGTGGGCGGCAGAGGAACGCGGAGCCCAGGCTTTTTGCACACACAGTCCTACACCCAAAACATGCTGATGAGAGGGAAGCTGGCGGCGGGCAAAGTGGCTGGACTCCAGGATCAGCCTCAAATGGAGGAAAATGGGGAGGTCAGAGTGGGAGGGGCTGCCCCTGGAATCCTCGCCAAGGGCACAGGAGACAGGTGCCGGCCGCCCACAGCTTGCCTGCCCGCTGTCCTCCCGTGTGAACAATCCTGGTGCTGAAGAGCTCAGTGGGGCAGGTGTGGGGGCGGGAGGCCAGCGAGGTTCGGATCCCCCATTCCTGCTCTTCCCCAGCAGCCAAGTGAGCTCTAGCCTGTGGCGTGCACATTTTACAGATAAGGAAACTGAGGCTTGGAGCCATGCGCTCGCTGACTGCACACGTCAGTGGAAGAGGCAAGCTCTGAGCGCTGCCGCGTGGCCCCGTCCACTTCCCTTCTCCAAGCTCAGTGCCCTGATTTCTTCAAGCGCGCCGCGGGGGGAATGCAGAATGGTCTGGGGCTCTGGAGGCTGGTCTGACCACCGTGGCCTCCCTCCTTCTGAGCCCTGGGCCTCTCGTGATGCCGCCCGAGCTCGCCCTGCCTGGTTTTTTGGCAGGCCACCTCATGCTGACCAAAATCTCTGCCCGCTTAAACCCTTCGACTTTTCTCGCATGTGCTGTTGATTGCTGAACCATCTCTCCCTGCCCCCCGCCCCCCACCGCATCCCTGTGCAGCTGGGTCTTTGGATCCGAGTCCGGGAACTGACATTTATCCCTGTCAAATTTCATCCTGTTCGTTCATCTGACAAACATTTGTTCGGTGCCCACGCCGTACCAGGCACTGGGGACACAGCACTGAAAGACGAGTCCCCTGGCCCTAAGGGGCTCCTGCTGTCATTAAACATAGCCGCAGCCATCCGGTACCCTGCCACGAGCTGGCTGCCGCGCGCAGGTCATTTCACCGACCCTCACGGCACTGGCAGAGAGGTGACGTTGCCCGCATTTTGCAGATGAGGAAGCCAATGTTCAGAAAGTTGATGCGACTTGTCTGAAGGGGCATACCTAGAAACCGGCAGGCTCAGCACTCACCCCTCCAGTCCCTTTGGATTCTGATTCCGTTCTCCTGCTTAGATACCTGAAATCTCAGCTTTGAGTTCTTTGCAAGCCTGAGAAACTTTACTGGCTGCATTTCATCAACAGCACTGGTGACACTACCCCCAGAGAGCCCAGGGGTAGCCCACCACTGCCCCTGTACCCCAGACGGACAGCCATCTATGGTCCCATGCCCTGTGCATTCAGCAGATACAAGGCACCTCACTGGAAACCACAGGACCATTCTCCCCCCCATCCCTGCCCAGCCTCCCTCCCCTGTCCGGGCAGCTACACATTTGCTTGTTGGCATCTCTGGCCAACAAAACCGGTCCCCAAGGCCACATTCTCTATGGGCAGGAGCCCTTGCCCGCGCCATGGCGAAGATTCATCTGCCAGAGTCCCTCCCCAGGGGGAGCCTGGAAGCCCAGGGACCAAGAGTGGGCAGTGGCTTTGGGATTTCTCAGGCTCCGAACATCCCCCCTTGCATCTGTGGCTTCTTCTCTGCCGCACCGTCTGCTCCGGGAGCCTCAGCCCATCTTTTTCCCTCGGCGTCTCTGCCAAGTGCAGGGAGGTCAACTGAAGAGCAGGCCTGCGCAGGAAGCAAGGCAAGTGGGAAAATGCGCTGCTGGGGGAGGGGGAGTTGTGAGATGGGCTCCAAGCTCCCAGCCGGGACCCAGGGACACGCCCCCACACGCAGGGTTCACACCTACCACCTCTTAGGACCACGCACACCTGCCCTCCTCCCAGCCTCGTAAGGTTAGAACTGGCATCCTTGTGCCCATTTTGCAAGTAAAGACACTAGGGCCAGGGGAATGGGGTCCAGGGCTGAGAACTCCCGCTGCGGAGACTGCTTCCTGAAGAGATGACGGCGGGAGGTGCTTGTGGACAGACGGCACCTGCTGTACTTGAACTCAGCGAGCTCCTCCCGTCGCAGAGAGGTCAGAGCCAGGCCCTGCCCTCACTGCCTCCTGGTGGGGGGGGCAGGACATGTGGGCGACAAGCAAGTATGTAATTCCGGGCAGTGTTGACACATGGAGCCTGTTAGAGAAGGTGTTCCTAGAGCTGGGGGCCCTACTCTACTAGTCCTGGAAGGCTTCTCTGAGGAGGTGACATCTGAGGAGCAGAGGAGGAGCTGGCCTTGGGAACAGCGAGTGTAAAGATGATAAAAGAACATGAGCGCAGCGTGGAGCCAAAGCCACCCGCCCCCGCCATGGCTGATTGCAGACAAGGCACCACCGCTGTGATATGAGGGCCTTGGTGGGGAAGCACGTGGGACAGTGTCCTCAGGGTGCCTGGCCCAGAGGCCAGGGGACAGGACGACTGTCCCCTCCACTCTCCCTCCAGCGCTCTGTGCCCCCCTCCCCAAGCCACGCTCCGTGTTTTTCCCACTTCTCGCATCCTGCGCACGTTTCTGCACCAGACCCAGCGCCAAGCAGGTGCTGGATACGTGTTTGCCGGATGAACAGAGGACGGCCCTTCTCACCAAACCCTGAGGTCCCGCGGGGAGCACGTGTGAGGACAACCCCGAGGAAATCCTCCCTTGTTCTACAAGGAACCACTGGGTGGAGTCTGTGGCTCCGATAGGTGGTAGAGGCAGAAAAGACAAAGGGATCCCAGAAGGTGGGAGCAGGGGTCGCCTACACAATTGGAAAATTTCACAAAGTCCAGATTTCAAGCTATTTTTAAAATAGCTGAAGCTCTGGCAACCCCAAGCCTGCCTATTCCCATGGCAACGCCTGCTGGTGCTGAGCACCGCTGCCCCCTTGAGACCGGACACGCGCTCTGCACTTCCCCGCGCACGCGGCCGCGCGCCGTTGCCCACACCTAGCCCGCCCGGCTCAGCCACATCACCCCGGCATCCGCGTCGGCCAGCCCTGGTTTAAGGCATTTCATGAGCAGAAAGCAGTGCCAGGGACATGGGGGCTGCCACGTCTGCTGAATCAGCCTGTAGCCGGGGGGTCCCCTCCCTCGGGTTCTTAGAGCAGTCGTCCAGTGTGGGGGTCTCCACATCCGCAGACATCCGCGCTCTGTGCTGGGTTCAGGAGGCAGGCGGGCTCCCGAACGCCCGGCCACGCCCTGGGGGCGAGAGATACAG
Organism: Potos flavus; assembly: GCA_028534135.1. NCBI lineage: Eukaryota > Metazoa > Chordata > Mammalia > Carnivora > Procyonidae > Potos > Potos flavus. The sequence goes on along the minus strand of CM052884.1, from coordinate 89,332,168 downwards.
TTCCTCCTTCACCAGCAGGGAGCGCCATTGCTGGCCTGCCCTGGGCTGGGGGCTCCGGGTGCTGGCGCAGGATCCCTGCGCCCCTGACCTTTCCTACTTGGGGTAACAGCTGAAACCCAGCCTGCCTGGCGACATGATGGGCTTGGCGGTGACTGGCTGGCCCGGGATATACTGCAGGTGCCCAAGGACAGCCTCAGGAGTCCCCCCCCCCCCCTGCCGCCTGGAAGCCCTTCCAGCCTGCGACCCCCAGGGCCAAAGGGCACCCCTCCCGGGCTCGCTTCTCCTAACAACCCTTCCTCTCCCTCCTCTTCTTCTGGGACCGCTCAGGCTTCCCGAAGCCCATTCCCTTGGGACTGACCCGCAAATTCAGTACTGCGTGCTTGGTACTGTGTTCAGGGTTTTATATACTTTACTTAAAATCCCCACAATCCTATAAGGTAGGTATTAATCCTCATTTTACAAGTGGGCAAACTAAAGCTTAGCCAAGAGACACCACCTGCCCCAGGCCAAGAACTAGCAAGATTCCAGTTCAAGCGTGTAGGACCCCTCTTCCCTGGATGGCCCTGCTCTTGTGAAGGAAATTTTAAAATGAATGGAGGGGAAGGAGGGGTTGGTTGGGGTTTGAGGGCAGAGGACAATCCCTTGTCCAGGTCCGTACAGGACACCTAGTCTGGTAAGAGCCACCCAAGGACAGGGACTGAATCTGGGACCCCTAAGCCAGTGATGAAGCCTTAGGAACAGCTCTGGGCCCTTGGGAACTTGGCGAACAGCTCTCCATCCCCGCCCAGGGCCGTAGTCTGAGCAGCAGGACCGGCCCCACACATGCTGCAGCTTCTGACTTGAGCCCGTGATGGGGCAGCGAGGGGGCCGGCAGGCAGCCTCACCTAGAGGGCTCGAGTGGCCCGCCCAACTGGATGGGACCTTTACGAGAGCCGAGAGACCCAGACTGTGCACAGTGAATTTAGGCACCACTGAACATGACTCCATTGGTGAGCCACACGCCTCAAGATCTTCCCCACCGCCCCCTGCACAGGGACAGAGAAGCCCAGGGAATCATCAGCCCCTCTGAGACTATCACAGCGCTGTCCCAGCCCCTGGGACCAAGACCACCACTGACGTGGGAAGAAGGCTTCTGTCCACACCGTTTATCCAACTCACCTCCCGTTTTCCCAAATATGCCTGCACTCACACCCCTGGTCTGCTGGTGCCGCCCTGATTCTACCTCCCAATCGTGCAAACCCAGCATGGAAGCCACCGCCTTCTCTGGGCAACCCACCATAATCCGATCCATCAAGCCTAGTCATTCTTTCCCTCTCTGGAAAGGACCAGAACCGCATGGACCTCTCCCGTGGCATTGACGCCAATCCCCTGCATGCTGTCCTTGTTTCTGGGCTGCTGTTTTCTCTGACAAGCAGACAGGAGGGTAGAGCAGGCACCCTAGCTCCTACCAGGGGGCCTCATACGTACAGGGCACGAGGTACATTGGAAGGATGGAGGGGTGGATGGACAGACAGATGGATGGAGAGATGAACAAACAAATGAACAGATGAGTGGGTAAGAGTAGATGGCCCCCAGAAAGTTCAGTGTGGCCCCCGTAATTGGCCAGAACGTCCAGACTCCCCCCCCCCCCGTTCCCGCAGAGTAAGATTTCCCTGTTTCACTTGTCATGGCGTGTCCCCTGCTTCCGAGAATTGAAGATTTAGAAAGACGGCACCGTGCGGAGATGCCAGGGAAGCCAAGGGTCAGATTCGTGGTCCTTCCTTCGCTAAACCTTGGTCTCCCTGCATGTAAGGTGAGGACGTTGCACTTGAACTTGATGATTCCTTGGGCCCCTCTGGGTGAAGACACATGCCGTGCGCTGGGGTCCAGCAGGGACGGGGGCCACTGACTGAGCCCAGCGCGGCTGAAAGGACAGTGGGATGGGTTCAGACAAGAGGCGAAGGGACAAAGGAGAAAAGGAAAGAAGGGAGAGCAAAGGAAGGGAGGGGAGGAGGAAGCGAGAAAACCGCATTTCCATATCCCAAGCTAAAAATGCATTTAGCATGTAAGATTGCCCAGATGCATCATTTCTTTAAAAAAAAAAAAAAAAAAAGTTAATTTCCACATATTCGATTTAGTATCACAGCAAGGCAGGAGTGATGGATCCTCTAATGTAACGAAGATGCTTCTGGCAGAGCCGGCCGGGGCCAGAAGATGCCAAAGGAAAGGGCGAGCTGGGGCAGGCGCGGGCGCTGGAGGGGCCGCTTTCCCGCCAGCTTCTTTCCCGCTTCAGCCAGACCACCTCCTCTCGCCTCTGCTTTATATAGTGATCTCACAAACCCAATATACTGCTTGAATAAAAGATTTCTGGAGAGTGTGTGCAAGCCACTTAACTCATGAAGAGAAACGAGAGGCCCAGAGGAAGGTGATTTGCCCAAGGTCATCCGGCAAGTTCATGACACAGTCCCCGGGGGCCTAAGAGAACAGCTCAGTTCAGATACGTGAATGCAAGCACATGCCCTGGGGGCCGGGGCCGCCCCTGGCTGGGCTTGCACATCTGTACTCTGGCTCGCCTCCAGCGGCCTCCACGGGAAGTCCCCAGGCTCCTTGAAACAACATTCCGCTAGGACAGGAACAGACGGATAATCCAGGCCCAGTTAGGCACCAGCAAATCTTACGGGGGGCCGAATGCCCAGAACAGGGGGGCTCGAGCGGGGGGGGGGGGGCTCAGCTCTCTGCAAGCCTCCCAGTCGAAAACCTTCCTAAAACAACCCCTTGGCTGCTTCGGAGCATAATTTAATCTTCCTTTGATGACTCCGGATCTCGCCCTGCCTCAGGCCACTCTGAGAACATCAATTACTGCTGGGCCCAGGTGGGGAGCCGGGCCCCCGCAGCTGACCCCGCCCGGGAGGGGGTGGCGGCGAGGGGCTGGGAGAGACTTCAGGGGGCGGAGGCCAGCCTGAGCCAGGGAGCTGGACGCTGCCTGGGTGGAGAAGGGGGCCGACCCTTCCCCAAGCAAGAAGGGGAGCCCTAGGTGGGCCCTTCCCTAGCCCCCCGGGAGCAGATAGGAGGGGTCTGCTCCCCAGAGTCCCTGCAGGTAGAACCGGAGAGGTAAAAGCAGGCAGAAGGGACACTGAAAGCCACCCAAGGTGACCCTGCTAAGGGAGAGACCCCACCGACTCTGCAGTGTTGGGGCCACACTGCCCCTGTCCTCCCCGGCTGGGAGACTGAGAGCAAGTTACTGAACCTCTCTGCTCCTTAGTCTCCTAACTTACAATGCTTAGAACAGTAACAGGGCTGCCGTGGGGTTACCTGAGCCTCCTGTTCGCTGCCGAAGAAGGAGGGTTAGATCACAGTCCCTGAGGAAGAAAGTTCTGGAAGAACATACATCAGAAAGCACACAGGGCTGGCTCTCAGGTGAGGCTGGATGTTTTGTTTTGTTCGGCCCATTTGTGTTCCCCATGTTCGATGCAAGAAAAACATAATTAGAGAATTAAAATAATTCAGAGAAAAGAACAAAACACTAGGGACCATGACTTGTCCCCAAAGGGACGCAGCTGATCGGAAGAGGAGCCTGTCCGTGGAGAACGGAGATGGCAGGGGGCTGTGTGCCTGAGCCTGGGACTCAGACAGGGGAGCCTTGGCTCCCGAGGAGCCCAGCGGATCGCAGCCCTGAGCCCTCAGGGACAGACGGCCGTGACATTTTCTGCCGGACCTGCTCCACCATTTCCAGGCGGGACAAGTCTCCAGGCCCCCTCCCTGGAGGGACCAGGCAGGGTAAGTGATGCCCAGCAGAATGTCTTCTGCCCACACACATGACACCCTTGTCAGAGCTATTCTGAGCTCCGGGCCCGCAGACCCTCCGCGCAGAGATGACCCGGGGCCCTCAGGGCTCAGACCGGACCCCCTCCCAGACTATCCTCAGGCCGGCCTGCCCTGACCACCTACCCTTCCATCTGGCCAGCTCCCCTGCTAGGCTCGGCCACACCACCACCCAGCCTTTGCTGGGCAGCCCTTTGAAGCCGGCCGGGCTCCGTGGGTCCACAGCGCCCTCCCGTGCCAGCACCATTAATACTCAGAAGAAAGTTAAACATTACCCTGGGGAACTTATGCCTTATATAAGCCCCCCTGCGGCAGGCACAAAAACAACTTGTTGGAGCTCAGCTGCCCCAAGTACAGCAGCTGCTGCCGGACCCTGGGACGGACCAAGGGCTTTGGCCACATTCCACCGCCGGCCCCAGCGGAGGGAGCGGGGCCCCTATCAGCTACCGGGTAAGGAGGAATGGGGACCCCCAGCCCAAGCCCCGGCCCCCATAGGCCCCTGAGAAGCCCCCAAGATCTGGCCTTGCTTCCTTACTGCCACTGGCCGAGCCCCTTATGCCCGCTGGGACCTGCCTGGGACCCCTGCTGCCACCCCAGCCTGGTGGGCCCAGCCCCAGAGGACCGCCGAAAGCCAGGAGGCGCGGGGCTTGGGGAGACCTTCCCAGCAGGCGACCAGGGCTCTGCCAACCCTGTGCGTCCACTCAGGGTGAGCAGGGACCTCCCCACCAGCCCGCCCCTGTTGCCAATGTCCACAGCCGGGGCCCTGGGTCCCAGCTGTCCTGCCCCACCCCGTGCACGCGGCCTGTGTGAGCAGCCGTGCGGGGCACACGCAAACTCACACACAGAGCCACACGCCCAAGCTCCCACAGCCACGCCTTCCACTCCGGCCTCAAGACACGCATTGCGGCTGACACCCCGTGCACGCACACCAGGACACATGCCGCACCCACGGCCCTGTGCCCCAACACACCACTGCGTGTGTCCTCACGTATCCACGTGTGGACACGCACACCTGAGCCCCACGTCTGTATACGTTTATACGCATGCTGTTCCGTGCACCTGGCCCGCTGTCCCGCCGTGCTCCCACATCTGCCCGCGCCGCGCACCGAACTCACATGCGTACTCACGTGCGCGCTGCCCTCTCCCCGGCCAGGTGCCTCCTGCTGCTCTCGTTCATCCTGCCGCCCGCGCCATGGCCTTCTCCGAGCTCATGGACCGAGTGGGCAGCAAGGGCGCCTTCCAGATCCTGAACATGGTCTTGCTGGGCTTCCCAGTCCTCAGCCTGGCCAACCACTACCTGCTGCAGATCTTCACGGCTGCCACGCCGCCCCACCACTGCCGCCTGCCCCCTAACGCCTCCACCGGGCCCTGGGGGCTCCCCAAGGGCCTGGACGGGAAGCCTGAGACGTGCCTCCGTTTCATATATCCGCCCAACGCCAGCCTGCCCAACGACACTCAGGGGGCCACCGAGCCATGCCTGGACGGCTGGGTCTATGACCTCAGCCCGGCGTACTCCATTGTGACCGAGGTATGCCCAGAGGTGGCCCTTCTTCCTCCACTCGCGGCTCGCACGCTCGGGGCCGGGAGGACAGGCTGGGCTCTAGTCTCCCTGGGGCTGGGACCGGAGGCCGGGGCTCTGGGCAGGCAGAGAGGAAGGACCTGGGTGCGGATGCAGACAAACAGAAAGTTCGATTTCTTCATGTTCAGGGTCGCCAACGTTTCCTCAACAGGCGGCCCATTTCCCGGACAGACACAGTGCTAAGCTCTGAGGATATAGAAATGCACTGTCCCTGCTACCCAGGGTCCCCAGCCCTTCCGGGTAACATCACCCGACGAAAGGACCACCTAAAGAAATGTAAAATTATAACTTAAAGTACTTAGGGCTGTGACCTTAGACTAGGGCCGCTTAGGGCTGGACATGGGGGTGGGGGGGATGGGGGCATGAGGACATGGCGGGGGCAGTCCCGGGAGGAAAGTTCCCTGAAGAAGTGACCCTCGAGCTGAGCTAAGAGAGTCCACCAGGCAACAAGGAAAAGGAAGGAAATTCCATCTCGTGTGACGGTCCCAAGATGGGAGGGAGTGTGGAGGAGGGACCAGTGTACAAGGTGGAAGAGTGCCCGAGCAGACCCCCCAAAACCCCCCGAGTTACGTCTGGGTTCACCTGCCATGCGTTCAGCCCTTAACTTGTTCCCTGATTTTATCACCTGCCGTCCCGGGACGACAAAAATACAGAGGTACGTCCGGCCCTCCGCCCTCAGTGAACTGACAGGCCAGTCAGGAGACCACGGGGGGGGGGGGGTGGCGGGGGAGAGGAGGGGGGAGAGACAAGGAACAGGTGTTTAGGGAAGATCTGCAAACCGCCAGGCACATTTTGGTGCTTTGCAGACCGTTGAGATTCTCACTGCGATATCCTGTCGAACGTGATTTTAGCTCCTTTTACAGATCACAAAGACCAAAACTCAGAGAAGGGAAGTGAGGGTCCAGCATCACACAGCTGGTCAGTTTGGGGACTGGGATTTAAGGCGAACGCCGCTAAGAGGCACAGAGGGGGACAGGTGTTTACGGTGGTTGGAAAGAGGAAGCCGGGAGGAACCGCAGGATTCTAGCAGGATTCCAGGGAGGCTTCCTGGAGGGGGCGTGGCATCTGAGCCTTGAACAGAGAGGCTGCTGTTTTCATTCTCACCTCAGGGACCATGAGTCCCTCGGGAGGCAGGATGTTGCTTTTGCCTCATCGGAGAGCTGCATTTCCAAGGATTTACCCTGCGCCAGTCCTGCGCTGGGCGTGCTGTGGGTGAGGGCTCCCGGAATCCCAGGCGATGGGCACGCCAAGCCTGGGTCCACAACTTTCCCAGGAATACCTATGCTTGGGACCTGGCAGAGGTGGGATTTGAATCCAAGACTCTCTGTGTTCCTAGTCTGTATAACCGTTTTTCATGTGTTTCGTGAATATTTATTTATACATAAAGTGCTTACTACATACATGCCGGGCCCTGTTCCAAGCGCTTGAGAAATATTAACACTTAACCTTGCTGATAGCGCTAAAAGGTAGTCAGTATTATAAGCTCATTTCTCAGACGAGATGGGAGAGCCGAAGCCTGGAGGTTAAGGAGCTCGTTCAAGTTCAAGTTCGAACCACGAGCAAAGGGGCAGATTCAGGATCTGAACACGGGCTTCTGGCCCCAGAGCCATCCTCTGAACTATGACACTCACGGACTCTCATAACCCCGGATTATATTATAGTTGTTTTTTCTCCCCCGTGCCAAGCTCAGTGCCCGAAATGCAGCAAACGAACACTAACAACTCTATGCCTACTATTGAGGACAAAGAGTCACAGCTCACCTGCTCCCTGCCTGCCCCCCAGGAACTCACCCCTAGCGAGACACAGAGCCACCCCTCCAGGACCACTGGCCGTGCATGCAACACGCAAGCTTCCTGAGATAGAGATTCGCAGCTGCTTTGCTGTATGCCCGGCAGCTAGAGCGGAGCCTGGCCCAGAGGAGGCAGGGGGGCCCAGGAGGGCCAGTTGGAGTCAGCAAACCGCACAGGGTGTGACCAGGGAGAGAGGAAGCAGGCAGGTTGAAGTGGGCAAGTGTGCCCCGGGCCAAAGCAACGGCGAGGGGGGTCAAACGCGCGGTCACAGGAGCAGGAGGAGAACAAAGCGGTCAGGACGGCGAGAGAGAGAGGGGAAGGCTGGAGGGGCGAGCCGTGGAGCGTGGAGGCCAGCAGACATGGGGCTGGAGAAGAGGATCGCCGGGCTTGGATGCTAAGGGGAGGGTGTCGCCTCTGTCCCGAGACAGTAGGGAGCCCTCGAAGGGTGTTGAGCAGGAGAGGGGTGCGTTCAGATCACCCTCCAGGGATGCTCCCTCTGACGGTGCGGCGGAGAGCGGCTGGTGGAGAGTTCTAGTCCAGGGGCAGGGAGACCGGTTAGCAGGCTGCCACAGGGATCCAGGGAAATGAGGGTACGTGGAAGGGACAGTGGGAATAGATACCAGAGGGTTTAGGGAGTCAGAATCCATGGGACCTGAGGACCCAATGGACATGGAGGCGAGAGGCAGGGAGGGCGTCAAAGATGCCTCAATACCTATAGTTTCCAAATGTATGGGCGACCTGCTATACACCTGGCCCCTGGGAAATCGGAGAAGAGGAGGAGTGAAAGCCACCATCCCTGCCCTCTGAAAAGACAGAAGCTAGCTGGAGAGACGACCATCAGGCAGGGAGCAGTGGTGGGCTTGCCCCAGGCCCCATGGCCCTAAGCACCTGGCCTTTATTAACCCCTTCAACCCTCACAACAACCCTGAGGCTGGCACCTTAATTGTCCCATTTGTACAGATGAGGAAACGAAGGCACAGGTCCCCGGCCCCCCGGCCCATGGCACCACCACGTTTCGTCAATGGGGGAGCCGGGGGCTGAAGCCAGGCAGGCAATCGGGCTCCTCAAGGCTGCATGACCCCACCCACAGTCGGTCCCTCTGACCGAGCACCCTGCGGCCCCAGGAGGCGGCTGTTCCCAGAGTCACCTCCCCGGCGGGCGGCTTCCTCCTGGACAGGGAAGGTGGGTCTCCAAACCATCTTTGTTTTTTTTTTAAGATTTACTTATTTTGACAGAGAGAGAGAGAGAGCATGATTGGGAGGGGCAGGGGAGAGGGAGAGAGAAACTCAAGCAGACTCTAGGTTGAGTGTGGAGCCCGACGCGGGGCTCGATTTCACGACCCTGAGATCACGACCCTGAGATCATGACCCTGAGAGCACAACCTGAGCCGAAACCAAGAGTCAGGCGCTTAACCGACGGCGCCCACCCAGGCGCCCCTCCAACCCATCTTTCTCGTCCCTGGGCCAGGTGCATAGGAAGTGCTGGGCAGAGGCTGAATGAAGGCCGCGCCCCCGTCAGAGGCCAGCAGGGGGGACTCGGACTCCGCTGACTGCCGGCAAGTGGCTTCCCCTCCAGGGAGCCTGGCTAAGGACAGAGGTTTCAGGTCTTGTCCTTGGTCAAGCATTCGTTCACGTCTGTGCCAGCCAAGTGCCCAGACACCATTCCAGCCCTTGTGGGGGGAACCTGCATTCCAACAAACACGGGGGTTCGCCAGTCCTCAGGGTACCGTACCCTTTTCTGGGTCAGGCTTGGCTCCCTGAACTCTCAGTGAGGGGTCCCTGCCCAGCCAGGAAAATGTCAGTGGCCAGAGCCAGCGAGTTGCTGCTTACCAGCACAGCGATTTTTCTGTTGGCGGCTCCATCCGGGGCAAATCCGTGCTCCACCCGCCTGCAGCGGGGCAAGCGGGGTTCAGTTCCCCAGGGGGCGGGGGTAAAGCAGTGGCCAGGCCTTACCTAGAGGTGGGTCTCTGGAGCGGAGGCAGGGTCTGGATGTGCCAGCCCCGGCGCGGAGGGTGGTAATAAAGGTGTGTGACACCTGGCACCCGGCTCAGTCCAGGGGCCCCGAGTTAGCAGAGGCCATGGGCCACCCCTCCCCAGACGGGCAGCGTGTGCTCATGACCCAGGGTCAAGCAACAGAGTTCACATCCTGCCTCTGCCCTGTACCAGGAATGTCATGAGGCCAGAAGTCTCTGTTTGCTCATCCATGAAAGGGAAGAGGAGAGCAAGGGTGAACCCGACAGGAGACCACGCAAGGACCTCATGGGCACAGGGCCCCTGCCGGGCCTTCAGCTGATGTCAGTGGCCTCTGCCGCTGTTGCTTTCACCCTTATGGCTAATAGACGTGTCCTGAGGTTAGAGGGGTTGTCGGGGAATCAGCTGTCACGACCCCTCCCAGCTCCCCTGGGCCCCCATGGCTTTGTCGCACAGCACGGCTTTCACCGAGCCCTCCCCTCCTGGAAGCGGCAAGCCTGGGTGCGGGTCCCAGCTCCCAGCACAGTCCCCGCATCTGTGGGACAGGATGACAAGGAGCTTCCCTCCCAGAGGAGGAGGCACAGGTGGGAGGACCATGCCCGAGATGTGAGTGAGCACAGTGCAGGGTCCAGCCGGAGCGGAGGGAGTCTCCCTCCCCCGCTGATCCCCTAAGCCTTCCTGGCAGAGGCGACAACACATTCTTTCTCTGAGTTCCGCAGAGATAAGGTTGGAATTTTTCAGAAAGAGCTTTACTAGGACATTAAGAGGAAACAAAGGCCTTTCTTTCAAGTCTGGAAAGTGTGGGGAGCATGGATTGTGGGCTCTGGGTTCCCTGGAGGGGAGCTGTGGCCCGCAGCTCCCACGCCACTGAACCTCAGCCCTGTGGGTGCCCAGCTCAGTCTGGGGGTCCAAGTGGGCCTGGATGCAGGCCCATCCCCCCAAGGCCTCTGCGATTCCTCTCTGGGCCTTGAGCTTTCCTGTCCTGTCTCCAGGGCCTGAAGGGCTGGCAACATGATGAGGACAAGGACATGATGACAAGCTCAAAGGCAGAGAGGAACACACACGGTGTAACCCGACTAAAACTGCAGACCCCATGTGGCCCAGCCTGTGCATGGAGTCAAAGTCAAAGGAACATAAACCTCGCCCTCAGCACCTTGGAGACTCATCGAGCCTTCGGCTGGTGGTTTCCTTAACAAGGCCTTCTCAAGTGTGTTGTACAGAGAACCACACAGAAGCATGCCCCAAGTGTCTCTAGGTAGCTTTCCCTGCCCCCAGAATTCCAAGATGCCTTTAAAAATCTCTCCAGTTCTCTCTATTTCTGGTTCCCTCATGGCCAGGCTCTCCCATTCCCAATCCCCTTCCCATCACCACCTACCAAGCCCATAGGTAATTCAAACCTACAGGAATCACACAGTGTATCTGTTTTCTAGAATTTCCATAACAAAGTACCACAAACAGGGTGGCTTAAAACAACAGAAATCTATTGTGTCACAGTTCTGGAGATCAGAAGTCCGAAATCAAGGTGTAGGGATGCTCTCTCCCAAGGCTCTAGGGAGGAATCCTTTCTTGCCTCTTCTAGTTTCTGGTGGTTGTTCGTGATGCTCGGCGTCCCTTGGCTTGTCCGTACATCACTCTGATCTCTGCTTCTATTGCCTCATGGTGTCCTCCCTATGTGTCTGTATCTTCTCTTCTTACAAGAACACCAGTCACATAGGGTTAATATATATGTATATTATTAGGTAGGCCCAGACCTACCCCAGGATGACCTCATCCTAACTAATTATATCTGCCACGGTGCTATTTTTTCAAATAAGTTCACATGCTGAGGCACTAGGGGTTAGGACTCCAACCTATCTTTTCAGGGGACACAATTCAACCCATAGCAGTTGCACGTCCCAGATCTGAGCCCCATGGATTTGGGCTGATCTGCAGGGCAACCCCGGCCACAGTTTTATCATCAGCTCTGATGAGTTTTATTAACCATGAAATCTCTGCGAGCAACTAAGTGTGCATTTGAAATCCAAGATTTTTTTAATATCTAACCACAAAGTTCTTCTTCTAAGCTTTAAACCCTCATTTTACCATTCTCTAGTACACAATTTGCCATAGAAGTCTCCCCAGTCTGATTGAGAAGTTTTTCCCGTTCTTCTTGCTAACACATGGTTATAGATCCTATGTCTATAGCCTAGACACTCTCCATCCTGACATATGTTCATTCTGGCAAAGCAAAACTGTCCTACAAGTAGTTTCTGGAGTGTGGACCCTATGACCTCTCATGTAGACATCAGCATACCTAAAGCACTAAGGTTCTCCATTTCTCTATTCTTCCTGTGGAATACTCACTCCTTCAATCCCACCAGTATTTGCTGAATGCCTACTATGTGCCAGGCACCGTCTTAAGCAATGGAAGTAAAATCGTGAACAATACAGACGAAACACTGTACCCTTATCAACATGACAATCTTTTTTTTTTTTTAAGATTTTATTTATTTGTCAGAGAGAGAGAGAGCACAAACAGGCAGAGAGGCAGGCAGAGGCAGAGGGAGAAGCAGACTCCCCATAGAGCTGAGAGCCCGATGCGGGACTCGATCCCAGGAGCCTGGGATCATGACCCGAGCTGAAGGCAGCCACCCAACCAACTGAGCCACCCAGGCGTCCCTCAACATGACAATCTTGAGGGAGAAACAAACACACAAAAAGGAACTAAGTAGTATATCTCATGGTACAAATGCTATCGAGAAAATATAGTGAAGTTACAATTTTAAATAGGGCAGTCAAGGAGGTTCTCGCTGAGAAGATAATGTTTGTGCAAAGATCTGAAAGAGGTGAAGGAGCAAGCCAAGTGGCTATCTGCAGGAAGAACTTTCCAGGCAAAGAAAATGCCATAAGCCAAGACTCTGAGGTGCCTGAGATGTTTAAGGAACAGCAGGAAGACCGACTACAGTGGAGTCCGTGGGGGAGGTAGTAGTAGCAAATGAGAGCAGAGAGGTAACAAGGATAAATCTGCTCATTCCGCAGGGATTTATGGGCCATGATAAGGATTTGGGCTTGTGTTGAACAAGAGTCAAAGCCCATTCTAGGAATGGTATCTCCTGCACATTGCTCAATTTTCAAGTAGAAACTGGCTTGTGATTGCTCTTCTAATGCGTACCTCACCACAAGTAGTATGGTAGGAACCAAGACGCAGCAGATCTGGTCTCAGACAGTAGAGAAGGGCAGGGGTGCCTGCGTGGCTCAGTGGGTTAAACCCTCTGCCTTTGGCTCAGGTCATGATCTCAGGGTCCTGGGATCGAGCCCCGCATCGGGCTCTCTGCTCAGCAGGGAGCCTGCTTCCCCCTCTCCCTCTGCTCGCCTCTCTGCCTACCTGTGATCTCTTTCCCTCTATCAAATAAATAAATAAAATCTTTAAAACAAAAAGAAGTAGAGAAGGGCAACAGCCTTAAACTAATCCAAATAGGTCTGACATTGACCCACTCAGGATCCAAGCAGAAAGATTCACTCTTGAGACACTAAATAACATGGAGATCGGGGGGAGGGAATCAGGTTTCCATCTGCAACTTCTGGTGGGATATATCAGGATAGGCTACGTTGCCATAACAAAAGAGCCAATGATAATTCAATGGCTTGCAGGTCATAGACGTGGGTCTCTTTCTCATGCAATAGTTCTGAGGTGGGAATTTCAGGTCGAGGGGTGACTCTGCTCCATAGGGTCATTCAGGGGCCCGGACTGATAGCAGCTTTGCCATCTCCAACACTCGGCTTCCCGAGTTGTTCTAGTTGTCACCATTCCCATCAACGGGAAGGGAGAAGGCACTCAAGTCCAGACCAAGGCTTCTGTGTTAATCAAATGAGGTGAAAGTAGCAAGCATTTCTTCCGCTCGCATTGCACTGTCAAGAACATGACCCCACTCAGCTACTGGGTCACTTGAGAAATGTGCTTACTTGTGGAAGGGGTTGGGGTGCGGAGGCGTTTAGCTGGACACTAGGTCTTTACTTCAGATTTTCCTAAAGCAGCTTTCCACAGCATGCCACGATGCACCAGAAGTCTCTCTAGACACCCTCTGGCGTACTCGTCCTCACACCCCTCACTTCCTCCTTCACCCTTTACCCCCCACCCCCGTCATACCACGCGCATACCCTGCAGGCTCCCTTCTCAGCCAGAAGAGCCCACTGGGTTTGCTGTCCATGCCGGGCCACCTGGAGACAGCTGATCTGGAATCTTCGTCCACCCCGTCCCCCTCACCTGCAGCAGAGGAATGTGGACAGGGCTCCCTGGGATGTAGGGTTCTTCCCCCACACTGTTTCACTCCTGAAACATTCTTGTGAGCCATTTCTAGTGAATAAAATTCTCCACTTCATTACACAAGTAGTTCAGGTCGGCTAGACAAAGGGTGCGTGTTGGGGATTAGCAAGAGATTAAGCCAGACAGGTAGGCAGGGGCCCGAGCATGAGGGCTTTATAAATCTGTGTTAACAGAACTTTCTCTTTACCCAAAGGGCAGGAGGAAGCCAGTGAGTCCTTTAGGCAAGACAGGAACCCAACCTGAGGGGGGTTTTAGGAAGCCATTCAGGTTCGCAGGGGAATCACGGATAGGAGGAACTGAAATCGATGGCTGGGAGACCTGTCTGAAGATCGCCACGGTGATCATCAGCGGGCCTCAGTCTCTCTATCTGTAGAATGGGGATGATGACGATAGTCATGCCCCAGCATCAGGTGGTCGTGGGGACTGAAGAAGTTAAAGCTTAGGAAATGTTTCCTTACAACAGTGCCAGGTGCGTAGTAAGCCCTCCATAAAAATCGGCCATTATTATTAATCTTGCACTAAGATAGTACTGGAAATAGAAGAATCCAGATTCCAGAAATATTCAAAAGTTAGAAACTGGAGGATGGCGTGGTGGTGCACTGAAGATGAGGCAAAGGACAGGCTCCCAGCCCCTGAGATCAAGACCCCGCGAGCAGTGGGCGACGAGTCTTACTGACTCTCAGGTGACCGTGAGACGTCATCCAGGTTTTCGAGAAGGCAGCTGAGTCGACTGGTCTCAAGGCCAGAAGAGAGGTTGGGCTGAAGATACGGATTGGAGTCTTCCTCATGAAATAGAAACCGAAGCCATAGGACCAGGTGACGCTCCACTCAGGAAAGTGGATAAAAAGAGAGGAAGATCCAGAAAGAGCCCTAGGGAATCTTTAAGAGAGAAAGGAGCCCATGGAGGAAGAGGAGGAGCAATAACTAGGGAGAGGAAGACCAGGGGGAGGGAGAGGTCAACATCAGCAATGTCAAGGGCTGCCGAAGGTCAGGGCAGGCCAGGCTACAGAAGGCTCCAGTGGGCTTAGTGAAAAAGACATCAGGGGCGACTCTGGGGAGCACAGGGTCAGTGGAGCGGTCAGGGCGGACTGGAGCAATGAGCGGATGAGGCCAGGGTCAGAGCAAGTATAGCCCCTCATTCGAGAGATTCGGCTTTGAAGGGAAGGGACAACTGGAAGTGAATGTGGACCAGAAGGAGAGATCTGAGAGATAAAGACAGAGGATGTGGGATGGAGCGAGGTGTCAACCACAGACCAGTGTCCCCACGGAGGAGAGGGAGAGACCTGGGCTGCAGGCTGGCCCTGACCTTGCACGGGGCGCAGGCGAGCTTGGAGGGGACGAGGGCGGGAGTTGAGAACAGACCTGGAAGTCACAGCCAAGCAGCCTCTACAAGCCTCTGACAGGCCACGCACGTGCACCCCATGGGTCGGGGACCCAAAGAGCCACAGGCAGACGCAAGGAGCCCCGGGCCGGGCTGAACGCAGAACTGGTGCCTGGGAGTGGGGTCCAGGTTCGGGGAAGTCGGGTGACGGCGCCAGGAGCGGGCAGGCCCCGTGGGGCTCAGGCAGAGCGTGGCTGGGAGGGCCGGTGTGGACCAAGACAGGCTGGCACGACCTTTCTCCTGTGCAGTGGGACTTGGTGTGTGACGCCAAAAGACTGAAGGAGATAGCCCAATCTGTCTTCATGGCGGGAACACTGATTGGAGGGATCGTGCTGGGAGATCTGTCGGACAGGTGAGACATGGGGGCCTCCGGAGGGGAGGCACAACCTACAGGGACATCCCACCTCACTCTGACCACCTAGGCACTGCCCCGAAAAGGCAAAGAGCTGGGGGAGGCAGGAAGGACCGTCCCTGGTCTGTGGCCTTGGGCAAGTCCCAATCCTTTTGGGGCGCAGCCTTCTCCCTGCCCCAAAGCCCTCCAAACCTGAGTCTTCCCACCTCCTCAGACCCCGGGGGAAAGCCTCAAGGTTTTCAGACACGGTTTAGTGGCTGTGTGGCCGTGGAGGTTGGTGCATGGACTGTTTGGAAATGGGAAGTCCCTTGACCTCTGCTCAGGCCACTGAGCTGGGGGGAGAGGCGATCACTCATTAACTGTAACTGCAAATCTGTCAACAAAATAGCAATTACCAGTCAGGCTCTGTCTAAAGAGGAGATTACATGCCCTGCCCAGCCCTTGGGGAGCTGGGGGGGGTCCGACCCTTGGCCCTGAGACCTGCAGAGTCATTGTCTCAGCTAACTCGCTGTGGCTAATGCAGTCCTTCCTCTCCTTCGAGCTCCAGGTTTGGCCGCAAGCCCATCCTGACCTGTGGCTACCTGCTGCTGGCGGCCAGCGGTTCGGGGGCAGCCTTCAGCCCCAACCTCCCCATCTACATGGTCTTCCGCTTCCTGAGCGGCTGGAGCATCTCGGGCATTGTCCTGAGCACCACCATCTTGAGTGAGCCACGGGGGGGACGGAGCAGGGGAACAGGAGTTGGGGGACCCCAGCCAAGAAGCCAAGGGCCTGGCTCAACGCAGGTTCCCTGGGACCTTGGTCGCCTAAAGTGCTGCCCCTCTCAGGATCTCAGAGGCCCCCTCTGAGCGTAACGACAACAGCAATCAATACCGAGGACCCCACCCCCACCCCGGGCCAGACACTCTGCTGGGGACACCATCCCATTCAGTCCACACGCACAAGGAGGCGACACTGTTGTCCTAATTTTACAGAAAAGGACATTGAAGCAAGATGAGGGAAGTCATTTGCCTCTGGAGAGACAGTCAAGAATGTGGGCTTGGAGGTGGGGGTGGGGGGTACCTGGATGTCTCAGCCGATAGAGCATGTGACTCGATCTCGGGGCTGTGAGTTCGAGCCCCATGTTGGGTATAGAGATTACTTAAAAATAATTAAAAAAAAAAAAAGAGTGTGGGCTTGGAAGTCAGACACTTGATCGTAGACAAAAGGCCGAGAAGCAATGGAAGTCAGACAGACCTAAGTTTGAGTCCTACCTTCTTGAGCCTTAATCACAGCATCCGTAAAATGGGGGTGACAAAGACTTAAGATCAGGGTCAGATCAAGGAGCTGATGGGGGTGGGCAGGAGCTGGTGCCCCTCCATGGGGAAGTGGCCCAGGGCCCAGCACAATCTTAATCTGGTCCTTGGGCTCCTCCCGCAGATGTCGAGTGCGTGTCCATCCAGATGCGGGCCATCATGTCAACTTTAATGGGTTACTTCTATACCTGTGGCCAGTTCATTCTGCCTGGCCTGGCCTATGCCATCCCCCAGTGGCGCTGGCTACAGTTAACCGTGTCCATTCCTTTCTTCGCCTTCTTCCTGTTGTCCTGGTATGTGGCCCTCTCCTCTTCACCCCCCTCCTTAACGCCCACGGGGGCCAAACACGGGGAGCCCGTGTCTGAGCAGGCTGGCGGACTCTCTCCCAGGACACCTCTGTCCCAGAGTCGGGAAGGGCATTCCAGGGAGGAGGAAGTAATACACAAAGGTGTGCGGCAGGGGCAGGTGTCTGGGGAGCACTCAGTGGAGGAAGGGGCCAAGTTGAGATGCAAGGCACGGGGCCGGGCTGTGGACAGAAGAGAAAGCCGAGGAGCCTCAGCTTCCCGTGGAGGGAGAGAGAAAGCCTCTGAATGTGTCTGTGGTGTCGAAAGGCCTGACCGAGCTTCTGTTTGTGACCCGAGGACAGATCCGGGTGGGTGGGGATGAGACAGAGAAGACACACGACTGTGTGGTCAGGAGGATCCTCGGGGACAAGTCTGAGAGGCATTTGGAAGGACAAATCCACAGGGTTTGGGGACTTCTAGATTTGAGGTAGAAAGGAAAGGAAAGCCCAAACCTGGGCAACTGGGAGAATCGAGGTGTCTGGGGTCAGAGACCCCAAATAGGTCAAGGGCTCACTATCATCATATCAAACCTAAGGACACGTTGAAAACAGGAACTGGAACTCCAAAATGTAATTTGGTTTTTTTTTGTTTTTGTTTTGTGTTTTTTAAGTAGACTCCATGCTGGGCGTGGAGCCCAGTGCGGAGCTTGAACTCACGATCCTGAGATCAAGATGTGAGCTGAGATCAAGGGTCGGATGCTTAACATACACAGAGTGACCCTTTTACTGAGCACCTCCTGTGTGCAAGGCCCCGTTCTAGGCATCCAACTAAATCATCCCGATCCTCATGGCATCTCTGTGTGAAGGAGGTATCACTGTCCCATTTGACAGATGAGGCAACTGAGGCTCAGAGAAGTGAAGCCATCCCCCAAGGTTACACAATATGACCTAGAACTGGGATGGACCTCCGTTTGAAAATGAGAATAGAATCTTATAGAAGGGGATGGACAATCTTGCAGAAAGAGAGGTGGTCCGAGGGTCCAGGGTAGAGCCAGGGAACGTCCACAGCCTGGGCTGGGAGAAGGCAGGGAGCAGAGAGCGGCGGAGCATCCGTGGGGACCAGCCGAGAACGCAGGCCCCTTCCCCCTGGGACTTGGGACAAGCCTCACCCACTCTGAGCCTCCAGATTTTCCTAGGCAAAATGAAGATAATAATGCCCGTCGTCCAGGGTCATGGGGGCTGGTTCACAGGAAGGCTCACTGATGGGGGGAGCCACTGTTCCTATTGTCGGGGAGAGGAGGACGGAGTCCGGCCCTGGGTGCCTGTGGTGGCTACAGCCACAGCTGACCCCCCTCAGACAGGGCTTTTTAAAATATCATTCCTTTCTCCCCACATCTCCTCCTCCTCTGTCCCTCTTTGCCTAGTGACATTCAGGGTCTGCTGGGGCGAACCGAGCCCAGAAGTACAGCCTGGAGGTGGGGAAACTGAGGTCGGCTTCCCGCTCGCCCGATCCCAGGACCTCCTGCTGTGCTCCTGCTCCGGCAGAATTGGTCCTCTGCCTCAAACTCGTCCTCCAGGCCGTAACCCTAACCTGAGCCACCTTCTCAAGCTGCCCCAAGACCGCAGCCCTGCCCGTTCTTCGCCCTGGGAGGTGGCCCAAGGAAGGCTGGGGAGGAGGATATACAGGGACGTCCAGCTGTCTAACCTTGAACATGCCGTCCCTTCCCCAGGATCCACCTGCCTTGGCCTAGGCCCAAGGCTCCTAGCTAAGGAAGATACCCAACGATAACAAGTAACCCAGGTAGGGGGCAGAGGAAAGGCTCTTCTGGAAGGGGGAGAAGAGAGTGCTAGAATTTGTGCTGGCGGCAGGAGGCCCAGGTGCAAATCTTGGCCTAGTTTAAATTCCATGAAATCTGCAGTGAAACAGCTCGGGTTTCCGGACCTCCTGCCCCTGGGCCCTGTTGATGTTGGTGTTTTTCAGGCCCCTCCAAAAACGCTCTGGCATGGGGGGGGGGGGGAGTCACCGTGACTTGGTTCTGGCACCCAGGTGGATACCAGAGTCCGTACGCTGGATGGTCCTGTCTGGAAAATTCTCAAAGGCCCTGAAAATACTCCGGCATATAGCTGCCCTCAACGGCAAGAAGGAAGAAGGAGAAAAACTCAGCGTGGAGGTAGGAGCTGAGAGGGATTATAGTCTGGACCAGGAACCCTCCTCTTGCCTCTGTTTCCCTGCTCCCAAGCCAACATCACATTCAATGCCCCAAGCAACGTCCTCTAGAGACACCAGGCCTGCACCTCCCCCCCTCCTTCCTCCTGCCCACCAGCCGATCACTAATGGCACCCCTCTCTTTCCTCGGCCTCAAGGAGCTCAAATTCAGCATGCAGAAGGAGATCTCCTTGGCCAAGGCCAAGTACAGCATGGCTGACCTCTTCCGGACACCCAACCTGCGCCGTGTGACCTTCTGTCTTTCTCTGGCCTGGTAACACAGCACCCCTCGCTGCCCGCACCCGAGCATCTCTGCCAAACAGGGGCGATGAACAAGGCTTCCGGCAGGCTCTCCAAAGCAGAAGGCCTAGGGTACCTGCAAGAGGAGTCAAGAGATCCCCTCCCTGGGCTGCCGCAGCCCAGCCCCAACCCTGGAAATAAATCTCCTGTGTCCCAGCCACACACCAAGTCCCGGCCATCGGCCATCAGCGTCTGCCTCCCCGTCAGGTCACACCCATCCCACCCACAGGGCAAATGCTCCAAACCCCTTCCCTGCTCACAGCTCACATCCCGCCATGGCAACTGCCCCATTCTCTGTCTCCCCGTCGCTGCCCCCACTGGCCCAGCTCTGCGGTCTGGGGCCCCACAGAGCAAGGCCAGCTCTCAGGGCCTGAAGGCAGAAATCACGCTTCTCCGAGTCGTCTCCTCTGTCTGACATTCTACAGCTCCTGCACAGCCCTTTCTGGGACCTGGTTCCGAGACCGTTCTTTATCCCCACGTGAATAGGGTCCAATATGTCTGGGGACTTCAAAAGAGATCCCACGATTCTGACAGGGAAAGGGGAAGCCTCTGACTCAGGTGCACATCTTGACTCTCACTCTCCCTTTCTAGATGTTAAACTATTATCCAACCAAGAGAGAGATCATTCCCTACCTCCTTTGGTCTCCCGGAGGCAATGATGTGGATCTTCGCCACCACACCCTAGACCATGCCCTTGTCAGACATAACGAATCCATCCCGGCACTGAGCCCAGACACAATCTCGGCTCAAAACAGCTCTCCAGCAGCGCCTACCGATCAGCTGCGGCTGGGATAAGAAATGAAACTATTCATCATCCCGATGACCCCACGACCAGTTTGGGGAGAGATCCCTGTCTGGCGGCAGGTGCCAACCAATCACTCTCTTCCGCTCAGGTTTTCCACTGGTTTTGGCTACTACAGTCTGGCTATGGGTGTGGAAGACTTTGGAGTCAACCTCTACATCCTCCAGCTCATCTTTGGTGGGGTCGACATCCCGGCCAAGTTCATCACCGTCCTCTCCATAAACCATCTGGGCCGACACATCACTCAGGCGGGTGCTCTCTTCCTGGCAGGAGGGTCCATCCTGGCTGTCATCTTTGTGCCCGCAGGTGAGAAGCCAGGGCTAAGCCAGAGCCCTCTGAAAGAGGCCCGACGTGTCCGTGGCCATCACAGGCTGCCGCAGGCTGGGAAGTGGGGTGCCTAGGACCCCAATTCTGCTGGCTGTGCCCCTGATCCTCTGTGTGACCTTGAGCAAGTCCTTGCGCTCTCGAGGGCTCACATTTCTCATCTAGAAAATGACTCCGTTGGGCTAGATGATAGTAAAGCTCCTTTCCAGGTCTGACTCAGCCTGGGCAAAGTGTGGTGGTGTGTGGCCAGCGCGAGGGGTGGCTCCGGGATGGGGCGTGGCCTGCTGACGTCGCTACGGAAGACGAGCTGGCATGGGAAAACCACGGAGCTCAGGGCTCAGGGAAGACCCCACAGCCTAGTCCCCCCACGACCTTGGAAAAGCCACGTTTATAGAGATGTTTGCGTGGTGATACACCCATATCCTTCCAAAGGAACGTGAGCTATTTTAGGACCAGCATATATACAACAAAATATGGGAGCAGGGGATCGGAGCTGGGGAAAAACACGAATGCAGCAGGACAGCCTGCAAAGCACTAGAAATAGCAGAGGGGCTATTGCCCAAATTTAAATTTAGATCTGAGCTTTCCAGCAGCCAAAGCAAAAAGGGAGACAAAGCCCGCCAAGGAGGGAGAACGCTCAGGTGATCCTGAGCCGAAGGCCCATCATCTTTTCTTCCCGCTGTAGACTTGCCAACCCTGAGGACGGTCCTGGCTGTGTTTGGGAAGGGCTGCCTGTCCAGCTCCTTCAGCTGCCTCTTCCTCTACACGACCGAGCTATACCCCACAGTCATCCGGTAGGTGCTGGGCTCGGGGCTGGCCCAGCCACGGGATCCGGGGTCAGGTGGGACTGTGGCATCCCCCTGCCCCTGCCCAGGGGACCCAGAGCCGTCCTTTAAGAACCACCCACAGCTGCCAATCCCTGCCCTGGACTCTCCCCAGGCAAACAGGTATGGGCATAAGCAACATGTGGACCCGCGTGGGAAGCATGTCGGCCCCGCTGGTGAAAATCACAGGGGAGTTGCAGCCCTTCATCCCCAGTGTTATATTTGGGACCGTCACCCTTCTTGGAGGCAGCGCCGCCTACTTCCTGCCTGAGACCCTCAATCGGCCTCTGCCAGAGACTATCGAAGACGTAGAAAACTGGTCAGTCCCTTGCCTCTGGTCCCACTGGAACTCCTCATGGGGGAAGCAGGTCTAGACCCGGGGCTCTTCCTGAGATCTCTTTCCCTAGGTCCTGGCGGGTAAAGAAACCAAAGCAGGAAGCAGAAGCGGAAAAAGCATCCCAGAGGATCCCTCTGCAGCCCTGTGCGCCGGGCCGGGACCCCAGCTGAAGACAATAGAGCCCCCTTTCCCTGCCCTTGCGAAACGAATCCTAGCCAGGTCTTCGCCTTGCCTCTGGGCTCTGGGGGCACCTTGGGGGGCCCTGAGCAGGTCTATGCTCCAGCCCAAAGGTTTGGCCACAGGCCTTCCCAGCCCCATCCTTGCCCTCACCCTCCCTCAGCCCAGGCTTTGTCATTCTTCTGCCCAGCCCTTCCCCAGAAGCCACCTTCCCCCATTGACCCAGCCCACTTCCCCTGAGGTCCCCTCAGGCTCCCTGGCTCACTCCTAAACAAAGACAGCTTCCCTTTCTTGCTCCTCCCACCCCTTTCTTCGATGGAAGCATTCAATAAATGGCAATGAACTCAGGCCACCCTGCTCAGGAATGGGGGCGCAGCGGGGAGAAGGGGGCAGGCCGCCACGCGGACGCGTGCGCCGCACAGCCATCCCCTGGGACTTGTGTGTCTCACGCAGGGGTGGGCACACGGGAACAGAGAGCCTGGGCTCATGGGAACCCGTGTGCGCGTGTATGAGTGCACAGATCTGCGAACACACCAGGTCTGCTCGGGCAGCAACAGCAACAAGCCACGGGCGGGCCATGTAAACAACGAACGTTTCTTTCTCCCAGTTCTGGACTCTGGGAAGTTCAAGATCGAGGCGCTAGCAGACTCGGTTCCCGGTGGGAGCTCTCCTCCTGCCGTGCAAACGGCCACCTTCTTATTGTGTCCTCATTTGGCAGGGAGAGCGAGAGAGAAGCAAGGTTTCTGCTGTCTCTTCTTCTGAGGACACTAGTCCCACCATGACGCCCCCCCATGACCTCATGTCCCCTGTTACCTTCCAAAGGCCCCACCTCCAATGGCCATTACGCTGGAGGTTAGAGCATCAACGTACGAATTGGGGCCAGGATGCAATACAGTCCCTAGCAAGTCCTGTGCTTGGAAATACCCTGTGGGCACATACGTGTTCCAACACACGTGCGAGCAGAGGGCGAGACGAGCCCAGAGCCGCTGCAGACGGAAGCCTGCGCTGCTCCAGTCCCGATCCAATCCACCTGCCTGCCCATGTCCCAGGCCCACGCCCCCGGACGGCTCTGTGTCCTATTTAAGTGAGAAAACCGCAGTCATAGCCGAAGGCCACCACTGTCGCCCCATGTCCCCCGAGTTCCCTCCAATCCCAGCAAGAAGTCAGTCCTCCCACCGGGGCCCTGCCCCCAGCCCCTCCGGAAAGCGGCCATCAGACGTTTTCCTCCTCAGGTCTCCTCCTTCACTCTCTCCTGGATCATTTCTCATCACCAGTCAAATAAGCTCCCGCCTCTCCTATCTTAACAAAAACCAACCAAACCGTCCAGCCCCGGTTGGAGCGATATCTCCCTGCAGGGGCCGCACTGTCTCGAAATTTCTCCCCTTCACAGCTAAACTTTATAAAAGAGCTGGATGCCTCCCAGGCTGGTACCTTCTAACCTAGTACATCTTCCAACTGCTCTCTGGCCTGCCCCCCTCATGGAGACAGCTGTCCCATACGGGCACTCAGTGCCCCCACGGCTAAACCCACAGGGCATTCTCATGCATTTTCATGCGTTTTCGTCCCACCTATTACTCGGCCTCTCAACAGACTCATCCTACTGGCCGAGCCTCCTTCCCTGGTTTCTGCTCCTTCAGAGTCTCCTGGAGGGTTTTCTGTAAATGCTACAAAATGCAGCTTTGCCCGTCCTGTCCCCACACCTCCCTCAAAGGTCAACATCCCCAGAGCCCGCCAAATGAACAGTTACATGGCCTCCACCTCTGGTCATGACTGTCTGGACCAGAGGGCCTCCTGATCCAGGTCTCATTCATCTTATGTTCCCTCCTGGGCTGGGGATCTGAGTCACAGAGGTTCTAGTCCTTGTCCTGGGAAGGCAAATTAGCATGCGGGGGGGCTGGCCCAGATGCTGGTGGGTCAGAGAAAGCCGGATGCAGAGAAAGAACAAAGCAAAGGGCACGGAGAAAAGGAGAACCAGAGACACGGGGGCCCAGATAAAAAGACTCGATGAGACTATTCGCATTGATTTTTTTTTAAGATTTTATTTATTTATTCATTTGAGAGAGAGAGAGAGGCAGAGAGAGCACAGGAAGGGGAAGTGGGAGAGGGAGAAGCAGGCTCCCCACTGAGCTGGGAGCCGGACATGGGGCTCGATCCCAGGACCTGGAGGTCATGACCTGAGCCGAAGGCAGACGCTTAACCATCTGAGCCACCCAGGAGCCCCTCACATTGATTCTTAATGGAGTCCAAGCCCCAGGTCCTCCTCGGCTCTGGATATACCGAACTCGAGAAAATATCCTCAATTCTCTGAATAGCTTTTGTTTTGTTTAAGCTAAACTCCAGGGCTTCTAAACCAAACAATTCCAAAAGCACCTCCTCTCCTTCTATCGTCTCCTAAACACTGACGTCCCCCAGAGTTCTTTCCTGAGACCCCTTTCTCAGCTATTGCTTACTAGCAGTGTCCGGTGGAAATGGAATGCAAGCCACTGATGTAATTTAAAATTCCTAGTAGCTCGTTCTTAAAAAGAGGTAAAATTAATTTTAAGTGTGTATATATGACAATAATAAGATATTTTCTTTAACCCCAAATATCCACATATTACCATTTCAACATGTAATCAATCTAAAAGTTATCGATAAAGGTATTTTACACCCTTTAGTTCATAGTAAGTCTTCAGAATCTGGGGTGCATTTTACCCTAATGGCACATCTCCGTTGGGACTGGCTCAGCTCAAGCTCTCGGTAGCGGCTTGTGGCCACCCATCAGACAACTCAGAAACACTCCGGGGCTGCGACCGTCAGCCGCAGAGTCCGCTATTCTCAAATCCGTATTCAGATGTTTGGAAGAGAGCTTACTAAACATGGAAGAGATCGTGTTACCTTTCAGTGACTTCCCAGTGGGATGAAGTCTGTTACAAGGCCAGTCCCGCTGAGGCCCCAGCCCGCCTCGACTCCTTCAATTTCAATACCTCCACCTTGCACCCCGAAATCTAGCCTCATTCCACTCCTGTCAGTTCCCAGACTGCACCAGCCTCCCCTTACCCCCCGCCTTTAGTACATGCCCAGCCCTTGACGGCTCCCCATCGCTGCCCCGCTGCCCTCGGCTGGGGCTCAGGGGACCACCGGCTGGCTTGGCTGGGGCTCAGCCTGAGGGGAGAAGAATTGGGCTCAGCGAGGAACACCAGCCCCGCCACCCCACCCACCCCCCCCAACTTTCAGCCGCCTGGAATTCAGGGTGGCTCCCAGGATGTCCCCGCCGTAATCATTCCTGGGCTGTTTCAGAGTGAAGGGAAGATGCCCAGGAATATGTTTCCCAGCCACATGGTCAGGACTCCTGGCGAACCTCGATGCCGGTCAGGAGGCACATGACCCATTCCTCTTGCCACGCCCAAGTCGCCAGCTTGGATCCCACCCTTTCTCCATCTCTGCTGGTCCTCTACAGCTCCAGCTCCTTCTGCCTTCCCTACTCCCTGCTCTCAGTCCCTGAGCTCAGCCCCCAACTGACTCAGCGAGTTGTCATCCAACGGAGCATCTTTCTTGGGCAGAATCGTCGTGCTGAGCCACCTCATTGGTCACTGGCCTCCTGTCCAGGCTTTAAGTGGCAGTTTGGGATGAATTTCTAATTTCTGCACCATGCATTGGCCAGGGTAACCAGGTAACTCACAATTTGGCTCCTTGCTCAGAACGTTGCTGTGTGCCTGACGCAGGCACTTGGAGTTTGCCTGACCTCTCTCCGGACCAGTCATTTCACGCTCACACTTCGGACTCGTGATCTGAGCAAGAATATTTCCTCTGGCCTGGAAATCATTGACCTGAAAAGTCTCACAAAACAGTAAAAATCAAAATCATATGGAGTTATTATGCACTTTAAATCCCACTGAACAGAATATACAAAGCCTGATGTCTCGGGAAATCTGAGCTATGGGATGGCGGTTAGCACGATAGAAAGAGCAATGGAATCAAGAGGGCTGAGTTCTAGATGGGTTTGCTGTGTGATCAAGGACAAAGTCCTTGCCTACTCTGGGCCTCGGTCTGCTTCTCTGTACAATGAGAAGTTTTCATGTGAGTGACAGCCTTTGTCGCTGATGGTATGTGGTTCTGTGGCTCTTGGCCGATCAGAAGTCCCGGATTTGACCCCTTCTGCGTGAGCATGGCCGGAAGCGAAGTCCACATTCCAGTGAGCCCAGGGAGTCCAACTCTGAGTATTTAATGACCCAGAATGTCCCTAAAGGATAGTTCTCCTTCTGCCACTAGTTCGCCATGGAAGCATTTCCATCCAGAAACGCTCCACGAGCTGGGAGGCTGGTGGGAGGTCTCCTCGCTAGACAGATGATCCCAGGAGCCAAGCACAATTTAGTCCCTGGAGTCTCCAGTTGAGCCTTTTCCAGGCTCAGCCCGGCTTAGAGCTGGTCGGGCCCTAGGGACGGGGCTCTTCTCAAAGGCAGGGTTGGGCGCATGCTCAAAAAGGGAGGGTGCTCGTAGGGGCCACCATCTCCCCCGCTGCCCTCAATACTCCTCCCACGCCCCCACGAGGGCACCAAGTCCTGGCAGGAGATTGGCCCCAGAGCCTTCAAGCTGTTTGTCCAGCTGTCTTCACATCCCCAGGCCACAGGGCTCTTATATACCTTGGCCTGGAGAATGTTGTCAGGCATCTGGACACCCACAGGGTCTCAGCCCAGAACCAACACTGGGTGGGGGGAGGGAGGCTGGGCTGAGTTACATCCCTCTCTGGGCCTCCCTATTCTCTTCTGTACCTAGTGAGACTGGATGAGTCCTAAGACCTCTTTAGCTGGGCAGTGCATACCTCTAAACCCGCAGGAAACAACCCGGCTTTGAAGTTAGACAGAATAGGTCTGAATTAGTCTAAGACTTCACACATCTACAGACAATAAACTCCCTCCCAACTTAATACACGAGAGTGTAGCTTGTGTAAACTGCACAACAATGGCGGAGCATCTTGAGTCCTTACAGGAGAAGTCGGAAATAAAACTGCTTCCCCTCAACAATAAAACTTGGAGATTTATGCCTGGAAGAACTGAGAAATGCCCTCTCCCTTCATGGCCCTTTGCCTCAGCTAATTCGTACGGGGCCTGGATGCGTCCCATAAAACTCCAGAACCCTAACCATCGTGCTGTTCAGACATACGCCAAAGTATCTGATGAAGTGGGATGGATGGACAGCATTGGAAGGCAGGTAACAAGGAGGCACAACCAGAGACCCCAAATGGAAACACACCACAAAGAAGAATCTGGCATGAAATCTCAAACCAACAATTGAGTCAGAACATGGTAGCGAAGAGTGGTGGCCTGGGCCCAGGAAGGTCGGGGTCCTGATTTGGCTCCTCCAGTGATAAAGGTGGCTAGGTGTGCCTGGGAAGGGAAAGGGCTGCCATGCTTCAGAGTCCAGGCCCTCTGCACCTTGCAAACATTTCCCCTACTCCAATAAGAGCACGGGCATTCTTGGAAACACTCTGATAGGAGTCATCCGTATGCCTGGAATATCCTTGGCCAAGTGGGTAGGGGATTGACCACCATTCAAAATAAGCACGAGACATCTCTTAGGATAGGGTTTCCCGAACTGAGCACTATTGACATTTGGGGTCCAGAAAGTTCTTGATTATGGGAAGTTGTCCTGTGCATTGTGGGACATTCAGCAGTATCCTTGGACTCTACCCACTGCATGCCAGGAGTGCTAACCACCCTAGTGATCAGATGAGATCTGATTGGCTGCATCACGGGTTGGGAATACCAGTAGAACATGTTGCGATGGGCCGCCTGGGTGGCTCAGTTGCTTAAGCATCCGCCTTCAGCTCAGGTCATGATCCCAGCGTCCTGGGATCGAGCTCCACGCCAAGCTCCCTGCTCAGCGGAGAGCCTGCTTCCTCCTCTCCCTCTGCTGCTTCCCCTACTGTGCTCTCACTCTCTCTCTCTCTCTCTATCAAATTAATTAATTAATTAAATTTTTAAAAAGAACATGATTCGGGGCACCTGGGTGGCTCAGTGGATTAAAGCCTCTGCCTTCGGCTCAGGTCATGGTCTCAGGGTCCTGGGATCGAGCCCCGCATCGGGCTCTCTGCTCAGCAGGGAACCTGCTTCCCCCTCTCTCTCTGCCTGCCTCTCTGCCTACCTGTGATCTCTCTCTCTCTCTGTCAAGTAAATAAATAAAATCTTAAAAAAAAAAAAAAAAAGAACATGATTCAATGTCTTGCAACTTCTGGAGTCAGTTTACTTGGATCTAAATCCAACCAAAAATGTCTCCAGACATTGCCAAATGTCTCCTGGAGGGTGGAGGGGTTGGGGGGAATCACCTGCGGTAGAGAATCACTGTTCTTAGGGTGAGATGTGCGTAGGCCTATTTTTCTCTCTAAAATCCATATGACAGTCTCACCTTTTTTTTTTTTTACCAGAAACGAGTAATAAGAACAGCTCATCCTCAGTGAGCTCTTGTCATCTCTAGTGGCTACTTTAAGATCTTTACTTAAAGCATTCACTCATTTGACCCTCAATAACCCAACGAGGCAGACACAGCTATGAAACCCATCTTACAAACAGGAATACTGAGACATACAGGATTTTGGCAACGTGCACTGGCTACACGGCCAGCAAATGTGGAATGAGGATTTAGATCCAAGTAAGCTGACTCGGAGTCCACGTTTCACATACCACGCACTATGCAAATTAAAAGCAAGAAGGTGTGGAGGTGTCTGTGTGGCTCAGTCAATCAAACATCTTGATTTCAGCTCAGGTCTTGATCTCAGGGTCATGAGTTCAAGCCCCTCACGGGGCTCTGCACTGGGTGTGGAGCCTACTTAAAAAAAAAAAAAAAAAAAAATTCAATTCAATAAAAACAAGAAGTTGCAACTCACTCTACTGGGATTCCCAACCCACGATCCAGCCAATCAGAACTCACAAAATCCCATCCAATCGGAACTCAGCATTGTCTTGATCTTGGGTGCTCAGGGCTCAGCAGTCAAACCGTTGGAGCAAAACAAGTGATTGATTGTCTTTGAGTTGTGGCTGCAAATAAAATAAGTTCATGCTCAACTGAAAAAATAAAAACGAAAACAAAAAAAAATATGGACAGAGACGACAAGATGAAGGGAAAATTTTGAATCAGAAAAAGCCAGAAGGTAAAAGCTGAGACCCTGGAAGAATCGATCTACATCATGTACAATGTTGGTCTTGGATCCCACTCCTTCAAAAGTAGCCTCCAACCTCTTTAGTTTCTTCCGACTGAACAAAGCTGTGGTCCCATAAGGTATGAGCTATTCCCAGGGGACCAGAGACTGGGGTTGCCAATTTTAACAAAGAAGAATACAGGATGCCCAGTTAAATCTGAGTTTCAGATTAATGAATGATTTTTTTAGTATAAGTATATCCCGCGTAATATTAGGGATATACTTACACCACAATAAACCGTATTCGTTGATCCGATACTGGGAGTTCTGTATTTTCTCTGGCAACTCTTCCCAAAGACAGACTGCTTGGATCCTGTCCACTAAAAAGGACAGAATCTCCTCAAGAGGCCACCACACCTCCCAGAGCCCAGTCTTCTCACTAAAAGGAAGACACGAAGGTCCCACCTGGCCCCCTCCGGCCCCCAGACGTCCGGACGTGCCCTCCCAGTACATTCCCGCTCACTGCCCCCGCTCCAGTCCACTCTCCTGCCCTTTATACCCGCTTGGAGAATTTCCACTGACACAAGGATACTCAGAGGGTTAATCCTTCTGATACCAAGTCACACTTTAACTCATTCCCTCCAGGCCGAGGATTAAATCCTGCCCATGCAGGGGTCAGGGCTCCAGCAGACCCTGAAAGCTGAGCACCCCACCCCCAAGGGAGGGGAGGCTCGAGGGAAAGGGAGGGACAGAAGACGGAGAGAGCGAAGGAAGGAGGGGCAGTCAGCCGGGCTCCTGTCCCCCCACAGAGCCAGCTCCGATTCGGCGCTAGGAACAACTCAGCTGCGGAGACAACAGCTGCTTCCGTGCTCCTGCTTCTGCCTCCAGGACGGCAGGCGCACGGACGCCCGGACAGAAGTCCTCAGCCCCCAGCCGCTTGGCCGGGGCCGGCCCCATGGCCTTCAACGACCTCCTGCAGCAGGTGGGGGGTGTCGGCCGCTTCCAGCAGATCCAGGTCACTCTGGTGGTCCTCCCCCTGCTCCTGATGGCCTCCCACAACACCCTGCAGAACTTCACCGCGGCCGTCCCCACTCACCACTGCCGCCCGCCTGCCGACGCCAACCTCAGCCAGGACGGGGAGCTGGAGGCCTGGCTGCCCCGGGACGGGCAGGGGCAGCCCGAGTCCTGCCTCCTCCTCACCGTCCCCCGACAGGGACCGCCTTTTCCCAACGGCACAGAGGCCAACGGCACGGGGGCCACAGAGCCGTGCACCAATGGCTGGATCTATGACAACAGCACCTTCCCGTCCACCATCGTGACTGAGGTGAGGATACCTGGGCCCCCGGCTCCGGAGGCCAGCCAGACTCGCCTTCCCCTCTGAGACAGACAGACAGACAGATGCGCGCGCGCACACACACACACACACACACAGACTATCTCAGATTCTCCAGAGGCCGAGATGGGAAGATGAAGAAAGGGGTTCAAGATGGGGGTCTTAACAGAAAACGGGGACGTCAGAGTCAAGAAAGGTCTCTTGGCTACCGGGACCGGGGAAGCAAACACCAAAGGGAAATGTCAGTGGAAGAGGGTGGCAGAGACCTCAGAGGGCCAGCCCAAGGGAGGGGAAGGGGAGCCCCGAGCCCCAGGCTCATCTCTGCCTGACCCTTGCCCCCTCTCCCCGCAGTGGGACCTCGTGTGTTCTAACAGGGCCTTACGCCAGCTGGCCCAGTCCTTGTACATGGTAGGGGTGCTTCTCGGAGCCATGGTGTTCGGCTACCTGGCAGACAGGTCAGTCCTGGGCAGAGCCACGGGGCTGGGCTGGGCCTGGGCCTCAGCTGGGTTCACGGGACCCAGGTGGGAAGTTGGCCTTGAACCCCTGGGGCCGGTCTGAGGACCTACGGGGGCAGCCTCGGGATACAGCACAGGTCCTCAAAAGACCCCCAGCCCAGAGCCTCCCCCAGGGCAGGCACCCCTCTCCCTACCCAGCCTGGCACCGTCAGCCCTCAGGATCCCTGCTGCTGTTCTCCCCCCCCACCCCCACCCCAGGCTGGGCCGCCGCAAGTTGCTGATCTTGAACTACCTGCAGACGGCCGTGTCAGGGACCTGTGCGGCCTTCGCTCCCAACTTCCCCGTCTACTGTGCCTTCCGGCTGCTCTCCGGGATGTCGCTGGCTGGCATCGCTCTCAACTGCATGACACTGAGTGAGGGAGGCCGGGAGGGCAGGGAGGGCAGAGAGGGCCCCCACCCACTCCTCTCTGACCCCCAACCCAGCAGCCCCTTTCCGGATCCCTCTCCCAGCCAACCCCTCCTGAGTCCTGCCTGCCCTCGTTTGGGCAGCCAACCCAACAGCCATTTTCCCCTGACCCGTCATTTAGGCACGATCGCAAACTCCATGTTTAGGACCAGACGGTTCCCATAAATGACTGAAGCTGACGGGGTACAAGAGGCATTAGGGAGCGGTGAGGACTTTAGACAAGGAAGGGTCACAGCCCCATCCAGAGGGGCCACGGCCACTCAGCTGCTCGAGCCAGAAGGGTCAGGGCTGTCAGATCTTACCCCCTCCTCTTTATTAATGTAAAATATCCCAATTTTGTACTGTTGGAAATTAATTCTGATATTTTTAACATAGGGCAAGCCAGCGTCATGTAGACCACACATATTTATGGCCCGAGCATGGTCTGTCCATGCACCATCAATGCGTCCTTTGATGAATCATCCCCTCCCCCTGGTTCTCAGAGGAGGAACCTGAGACTGGGGAGAAGGGCAAGGATTTACGCAAGGTCGTCCCTCAAGCCCCGAAGGGAATCTATGGAATGGGGGTCAGGGATGAACCGGGAAGGGGCCGGGCAGGACAGGACACCTAGAGAATTCAGCCCCCCGAACAAAGTCTACGTGTCCAAGTCGTTGGCCCAGCAGCTGAATCAGGAGCCCGCGAGGAACAAAGCCGGGCGTCTTCGGACCACAGCGGAGAGGTGGTCCCACTCCCACCTGACTCTCCTGGGTGGAGGAAAGCCACTGTCTCCTCTGAGCTGCTCTGGCCACCGGGTCGGCCCCGGCTGAGGAAAGCCAGCACTGAGTGGTCAGAGAGGCTCTGAAGGGAAAAGGGACCCTCGCCAGGACAGTAGGTTGGGGAGCAGCAAGACATGGTGGGGGAGTGGCGGGGACAATTCCTAGGGATTCCAAATCCATCTCCCCCTTCCTTCCTCCAGCGAAAGTCCCCCACGTCCCCCGTCAGGGCACGCGTCCTCATTTGATGTGTCTTCCACTGAGCCCTGGGACAGATCAAAGTTTGGGTGGGGAGAGGGGTGTTTGTCCGGCCCGGGGGAGCCCACCCCCCGGGCAGCCCAGTCAACAGCTCCCCTCTGTTCTCGTCCTCTTTCCAGATGTGGAGTGGATGCCCATCCACACGCGGGCTTGCGTGGGCACCCTGACCGGCTATGTCTACAGCCTGGGCCAGTTTCTCCTGGCCGGCGTGGCCTTGGCCGTGCCCCACTGGCGCCACCTGCAGCTCCTGGTCTCCGTGCCTTTTTTCGCCTTCTTCATCTACTCCTGGTGTGTGGGGCCCAGGGTGGGCAGGGGTGCCCGAGGGCTGCCCAGAGGGCTGCAAGACACAAGACATCCCCCAGATCCCACAGCACACTCCACCGCGCAGAATCAGAGAAGGTCAAGGCCAGAAGGTCAAACCCAGGCCAGTGCCTCCGTGTGACAGATGGGAGGACTGAGGCTGTGGGAAGAAGGATTTGCCCCCTCCGCCCTCCCCCCCCACCCCGACTCTCCAAACTGCTTGCGCTGCTCCCTTTACCCAAGACTCCGAAGCTGAGCTCCTGGGTTTGGGAATGGGTCCTCACCCGGCTGGTTGCTGTCTTATGGTCCTAGAGAGAGGGGTTTGCCAAAATCCCTGGGTTCCCAGCCTGCAATGAAATCCTGCTGCAGGCCCCTGGGAAGCCCACCCCCTGCCCCCAGCCCAGCCAGAGGGAACGGAAGCCACACTGACACCTGCCCCCCACCCCCGCTCCCAGGTTCTTCATCGAGTCAGCCCGCTGGTACTCCTCCTCCGGGAGGCTAGACCTCACCCTCAGGGCCCTGCAGAGAGTGGCCTGGATCAATGGGAAGCGGGAAGAGGGGACCAAGCTAAGTATGGAGGTGAGACCCCCCCCAAGGCCTCCCATGACACCCCACGAGGATTCTACCCTCACACCCCGAACCCAGGTCTCCGAGGGCTTCCCTGAGTGAGGGCTTAGGCTGGGAGGAGCTTCTGGAGGAGTCCAGGCCCTGAGCCCTGCCCATCCTGGCAGGTGCTCCGGGCCAGTCTGCAGAAGGAGCTGACCATGGGCAAAGGCCAGGCTTCCGCCTTGGAGTTGCTGCGCTGCCCCGCCCTTCGCCACCTCTTCCTCTGCCTCTCCATGCTGTGGTAGGCCCAGACAGACCGAGCCAGAGAGAGACAGACAGAGACAGACCAAGAGACAAGAGGCTGGTCGGGGAGAGAGTGGATGCAATGGGTGGAGGAAGCCAGACCAAAGGGAGGAAAAGTCAGCAGACCTGCCACGAGGGGCAGTAATCCTCCAGCAGGGACGGTCTTAAAGAACCAGATGACCTCCCCCCAGTTGACTTCCAGTCCTCACACTGGGCATCAATCTCTCCATCTTCTCCTTTTATCAATTCCGTTGCAATATGGAAACTCCTCCTCAGGACTGGGATCAGCCCCAGAGTCAATAGAATTACGTCTTGAAGGCGGAGACCAGTCTGGCTCGCAAAACATTTGGAGACTTTACTGGCGTTGCAGGGTCTGCCAGAAACACAAGCACGGGCAGTAAGATGCCTAAAACTCATCTCCAAAAGTACACGTTGGCCAAGGCTGGTATCAGCCAAAAATGTTCCTTTCTGATTGCAACATTCGCCATAATCCTTCTGATGTGCTCCCCTCCTGAGCCCATCAGCAGAATAACCCCATGACGGTTAGGAGAAGCACGGTCAACAATTCTACCAGTGAGTTTTTTTTGGTTCCAATTTGGGATTTACTCCAGGTTGTGGGTCCTATCCAATAACCTGAGCTTCACCCTGGGGGCTCCTGACAATGTAAGAAGCACGACTATCCTCAGAACCATGCCCAGGTCTGCAAAGCTTTGGCCTCTCCTAACACCTTGACTCTAAAGATGAGGCTTGAAAATCCACCTGCCCTCAACCCAGCATCGGTAGATAAGATAAAGACTAAGACTATATGAATTTTACATTCAACAAAGTGAAAAAACCCCTAATACACCGGGGATGCCAGTTATCAGAAGACTGAGAAATTTGGGGTCTTGGAGGACTACCCCGCATTTAGACTAAATGCCTGAAGAAAGATTAGCCAAGGCAGATTCCAGCTTCTGAAGCAGGTTCATAGGGTAGTGCACCCCTATTTTGAATGAGCACCCCCTCCCTTTAAGCCTTCCTAACCAACTCCATACCCCTCATCCCTCCCCCACTAGGTTTGCCACTAGTTTTGCCTACTACGGGCTGGTCATGGACCTGCAAGGCTTTGGCGTGAACATCTACCTAATCCAGGTGATTTTTGGTGCTGTGGACCTGCCTGCCAAGCTTGTGGGCTTCCTTGTCATCAACTCTCTGGGCCGCCGGCCTGCCCAGATGGCTTCACTGCTGCTGGCAGGCATCTGCATCCTGGTCAATGGGGTGGTACCCCAGGGTGAGCACCCACGAGTACCTTGGTCCTTCATCCTTAGCCCTATCCCCAGAGTCTCAGCCCCCATGCCCGAGCCCCCACTGATCCCTTCCTTTCTCTATAGATCAGTCCATTGTCCGAACCTCCCTTGCTGTGCTGGGGAAAGGCTGCCTGGCTGCCTCCTTCAACTGCATCTTCCTCTATACTGGGGAGCTCTACCCCACAGTGATCCGGTGAGTGGGAGCCTAGCGGGAGGGGCCTTGGGACAAGACATCCCCACACGCATAGGTCAGAGCCCAGAGCACCGCCCACCGCCCAGCCCAAGGCCCCCTCCCAGCCCCCATCCGCGCAAGCTCAGTACACACTTTGTGGCAACACAGATATACCTGCCCGCTAAACCCTTACCCGATCCAAGAAAAAGATCTCGAAAGGAGTCACCAGCTGGGGCAGGGTTGAGAGCCGAGAAGACACATCTCAGAGGCAATTCATCGAAGCCCCCCTCCCCAACCACCTTCATCTCCAAAGCACAAGTTAGAAGCTGCTACCAAATCTAAATTTCATCTATAAACTAAGTTGTACGACTGAAACCAAAGACCAAACAGGAAAGTACTTTCTTATCACAAAAGCCACATTTAATACTGCTGGTGCTTGGTAGCTGTATGGATAAACCCAGTTTGCTTTTTGAGTGCCAAAATGGGGGGGAGGCATTTTTGCATTGCGAAACGAGAAACACACGTCTATGTTAAGAATGGGATGCAAAATTCCCATGAGATGTCAAAGAAAGGCCCGGCTTCCCTACGCTGCTGGGACTGAGCAGGGTCGTGGTCGCTGTCTTGCACCCTCAGAGGATTTCAGGGGAAAGAGCAACAATATAAAGCACTTACTGTGCACCAGGTATCGTCTTAAACTTTTTATAAGTATCAACTCATTGAATCCTCATATTAAGACTGTAAGGTAGGTACTAGGACTGTTCCCATGTTACCAATGAGAAAACTGAGCCACAGGAAGGTTAAGTGACTTGCCCCAAGTCACACAGCTTGTAAGTGAGGAAGCTTGGATTTGAACCCAAGCAGTTTGTCCCCTGAGTCAAGGTTTTTAACCTCTGATCTCTCAAAGAATGCTCTTAACATATTCTTAATATGCAGCGTCCAGGTCCTCTCCCCTGCGGATTGTAATCCAATAAGATTGTGCGGGCTGGGGCAACTCTAACTCAAAATCCCCCAGGACATCTGAAAACCATTGGCCTAACTTAACTGTCTCATTTGACAGTTCAGGAAACTGAGGCCCGGAGAGGAAAAGGAACTCTTCCTCGGGTTGCATGGCAAGTTAAAGGCAGAGGCAAAATTCAGTCTCCTGATTCTCTGGCCAGGGCCCTTCCTGGCCTGTTTTTGTTGTTTGTCTGTTTTTAATCTCCAAAACAAATGCCAAATTAGTTTGCTAATCAAAGAGGGGGGATAGAGGAGGGACCGGGAGGCTTCGGCCTGAGCTGCCCTGGCCCCGGATTCAGCCGGGACCTCAGCATTCACGCTAGGGCGGCGACTGACACCGCCCCACCTTGGGCCCCACAGGCAGACGGGCATGGGAATGGGCAGCACCATGGCCCGTGTGGGCAGCATCGTGAGCCCGCTGGTGGGCATGACTGCTGAGCTCTACCCCTCCGTGCCTCTCTTCATCTACGGCGCGGTCCCCGTGGCCGCCAGCGCTGTCACTGCCCTCCTGCCAGAGACCCTGGGCCAGCCACTGCCAGACACGGTGCAGGACATGGAGAGCAGGTGGGAGCAGAGACTTACCCCAGGTCACATGCCCAGGCGGGGGTGGCACCGAGACTCAAACCCAGGCCTCCTCGTTCAGGCCAGGGCTCTTTGTCCACTTCCCCAGTTGGCTGGGGGTCTCCTAGAGTCCTTCCTGGGGGTCGTGGCTCCAGGGAGCTGTAGAAGGGGCAGAGAGAACGGTAGATGGGCATGGCTGAGTTGAGAGCTCCCTGGAAGCCCCCAGCTCCTAGCCCTGGCCTGGAGGCTGCATACTCAGGAAACCGCTCTCCTGACCCCCAGGAGGAGAGGAAAGCCAAGGCGGCAGGAGCAGGAGCAGCAGAAGCAGATGGTCCCACTCCAGGCCTCGGCACGAGAGAATGTACACTGAGCACTGAGACGGGGCCTCACAGAGCCCAATGGGAGTGAGGGTCCTACAGGGCCTGAGCCACCCGCTCCGGGAAGGGAAAGGGGAAATGGCGGCTCAAGGGTCAAGGCTGTGGTTCAGGAAAGCACCTTCCAGGGGTCTCCCGCCCTGAAGAGACCCCACCAAGACCGCGTCATTAAAAGGTTTGTGTGCAGCATCTCCTCTTATCTCTGTCTCAAATGTAATGGCCACTCCACATCAGCCAGCAGCTCAAAACCCATACAGTCCAGTCCCCTGCCCTCAACCCCCAGGACTTTATAAACCATCCCAGAGAACCGGAGAAGAATCTTTTACCTGGACCCCCTCCCCCGCCCCTACTTTCCGCCCTCTTCCCTCCTTCCTTCTCTACCCTATTCAAATATTTCTGTGAGTTTTAAATATCTTACGCTCCTCCCCCTCCCTATCAGACTGGAAATTGAGAAGGGACTAAATGAAAGCAGCCAATCAGAGGCTTTGTATCAGGCTCCTCCCCCTCTGTGAGGGCCAATGAGAATCTCCAGCAGCAAAGGGGGAGAAAAAGGACCACAGAGGCTGTGACGTCAGGAGGCTGGCCCCTGCTCCTCTAGATTCCAGTAGCGTCTGAACCAAAACCAGTCTGCGGCTTCCAGCTCTGCTGCTAGAGGTTCCGCCCACTCGCTACCCAAATCCTTCCCAGTCCTTCCCACCACCCTCCGTGGATATTCTTTGCTGTTCTGCCTCCTGCAGGCCCCAGGGCTAGCGCAGACAGGGGAGGAGGGAAAGGGGAGGGTAGAACCCAACCAGAGAGCGCCAGCACTGACGGCTAGTTTGGTGCCAGGCACTGTCCTAAGCACTTTGCATACACTGATTCATTTAATCTTCCCAGTAACTTTCTAGAGATAAGTACTATTGTCATCCCCATCTTATAGCCCAGAAAATCAAGGCCAAGAGTGGTTAAGTCACTTGCCCAAATTCACCCAGTTTAGTAAATTGTGGAGTCAGGGTTAGAATGCAAACAATCCGGCTCTGGAATGCAGGGACCTGACCCCTCTGCCCAGAGTTGTAAGGCTCTGAGACTTTGGCCTCTTGCACCCCGAGGGCCTGACTTCTCCTCCCTCCTGGCCTGAAAAGAGAGAGAGAAGGTTAAGGGGGAGGAGAAAAAGAATCCTGGTACGAACCATGTGAAAGGAGGGATGGAAGGCAGTTTAGGGGTCACAGTCAGGAAGAGACAAGGATATCCGATGACTGCGTCGGCAAGGGAGCTCATTTCAAGGAAGCCTAGGGGGAATGGAAAAGACAGCCCTATCAGCATCTACAGGTGGCAGGAGTCAAGGCACCGGCCATGCCCTGCTGTAACTGCTTGCTTGGTCACACTTGTCTCCTAGTATACGGCCCATTACCCTTTCCCCTGCAGCTGACTCAGCCCCCCAGCCCCTCATCTCTCGGGGCAAGTCCACACCTCTGAGGCGTACACATTGTCTTCCAGGTGGGACCCGGGGGCTCTAACTGAATCAGGGCAACCTGGAGAGGATCGGGAGCCTAGGGCTCCCCTGAAAAAGCCACAAGTTCCTGGCACAGCTCAGAAAGCAGGATTTCCGGGGCAAAGTGGACAGAGCTGAAATTATGATAGCCCACTCCACCTCCTGGAACATCTGGGGACTTGGTGTTTCCCTGGTGCAGATACGCCCCATGCTCCCCAAGAATTTCTGGGCCATTGTAGGGTCCGGTAGATGCTCCAGGGCCACCAGCCCTCCCCCAGAAATAGCTGCTGTTTCTCTGGCGGCACTGACCTCATGGCTGACAAGGGGCACCTAGGATGACATCTTCACCAGCCTTGAGCAGGGAGATAGGACCAGGACTGGGAGACAGGCCACCTGCTTCTAGCCCTGCTTCTGTAGATCTGGAGGTCTGGGGACCAGTGAGTTGCCCCATCCCTGTCTAAAAACCCTGCCAGCAACTCAGACATGCTCTGACTCCTGGGGCTCTCTCATCTCTGTGCTTAGCGCCCCCAGTACCCACACCTGCCTCCACCAGAGACAGCCCCTGGCCTGCCCCGGCTGCACACCCCCCCCCCAGTTGGCCTGACTGCTAGTGTTGACTCAGCTCACACCATCTGCACAGAACCCATTTCCCCAGCTCCTGGCCAGGGACTTCCTATGCTCGCCCCATGCCCTTGACCAAAGGGAACCCTACCTTCCTCCCATTTTGAAGTCACCAGCAAGTGACTTCTGACCTATCTTCCCAAGGAGCCGTCTGCAGAACACTGGCGAGCATCCCATTCTCTCACATGGGCCCTGAGCCTGAGTTTTGATACCGTCATGCTTCACTTCAGTGGTCTCAGAGGCTCTACCCAATACTAACCACAAAGTCCTATCCTTTGTGGCCACCCTCAATTTCTCTACCTGTGGCCCTGAGCACGTCCTGGCCAGAATGGCACACTCAGGAGGTTTCTCAAATGCCTGACCCTGGTAGAGTGCTCGCCAAAAGCCACCTTCCTTCATGGGCTCTACCCTTGGATCCCAGGACCCACCTCTACGCCCCGGGCTTTAGTCCACGCCAAGCCCTTTCACTAGGTTCTTCTGTCCTTTCCCGAAAGTTTTCATGGCCCCTTAGAGAATAGATGTCCAATCAGTTCAGCTTTCATATCACATGGAGGCTGAATAATGGACCTCCAAAGATGTCCACATTCTAATACCTGGAACCCCTTTTACCTTACGTGGTAAAAGGGACTTTGCAGATGAGATTAAGCTAGGGATCTCGAGGTGGGAAGATTATCCTGGTTAATCTCGGATAACCAGGTTAGCCTAGGTTAGCCTCATGTGAATATAGGAGAGAGGCAGAAGACCAGAGTAGTAATAGGAGATGTGACCACAGAAAGCAGAGTTTGGAGTGGTACAAGAAGGGACAACAAGCCAAGAAATGTAAGCTGAAAAAGGCAAGAAAATGGCTTCACCTCTGATGCCTCCAGAAGAAACAAAGCCTTGCCAACACATTGATTTTAGACTTCTGACCCCTAGAACTATAAGAAAATTGATTTGTGCTGTGTGAAGCCACTAAGTTTGTGACAATTTGATGCAACAGCAGTTGGAAACCAATGTACATCCCTTATTCTCAAACTCCTACAGGGGTGTCAAACTGGCCCATAGGGGTTCTGTTTCTCCATGCTCTGTTTTTTGGTGGGGATAGGGTTTTACTGTCTAGATCGCCATAGACCTCACCACTCCATATTGTCTTATACCTGATCAGATTCACACATCTATGTTACCTCATGGAGCTTATACCCATTAAGTTTGGAACCCCTAAACTACTCTCTGTTAAACCCCCAACTTACCTTCATATGTATTAAAAAATTGTGTGATGAGAAGCAAAAGAAAAGCTCTGGATGGACCCCATTGCCCCCATTGTTCTCCTCTTTCAAGAAAACCACCTAATGATGTTCGCTGAGATGTGACTGTCTCCACGTGGCTCACGTTGTAGTCAAAGAACAGTGGCTGACTCTATTACAAAAAGCTGGAGTCATAAGCTAGATGAAATTGAGCCTCAGTCTCCCTGACCAACTCTACTGAGGTCTGTTCCAGCTTCTTCTAAACTTTTCCCCTAAGAGAAGCCTATACACAGAAGTAAGTTCCATAAGCCACACCCATAGAAGAAAACAAACAGCCTGTTAGTACTTGAATTTGCCGCCTCCTGACGGTGCACGGGAGAAGAATGAGGCACAAACAAGTCAGCTGCAACAGAAAGGGAGCAGGGGACGACAGTAGAAAAGACTGTCGCCCCGAACAACTCCTCAGTCTCATATTTATTAAAAAATAGGTAACAACCAAACAAAGAAGCCAGAGTAGGTTACACATTGACCATGAGTCTTGTAGATAAGTAAGAAGAAGGACAAAATATGTCTTGTCACGTAGTGCGTGACCTATAGTGAGCAAACCCAAACAAAAAGGTTGTCTAACTAACTGCAGGTGCTCTCTGGGGAAAGGGAGATAACGGAAAAATGAAGCAGGAAGCGTTCCGCCCTGAGTGGGCCGGGCATCCCCAGCTGCTCGGCTTCAAGGACGTATATCGTCCTCTCCCCCAGAGGCCCATTGCCAGCACATGTTTTTCTTAAGTCTATATCTAAGCATGCTTAGTAACTAATATAATTTCTCATAGGTTATAGTTTAAGGAGTACATTGTCCTGAGGGACGATTACAGAATTGGTCAAGGTTTAGATTTAGGTGGTAAACAATGTTGAGTCTGGATCGATGTCTGGAACTTTGGCAGCCATCTTGTGACCCAAAAGGGAAACCAGAGTAAGGATTAAGGAAACAACTGAGAGTGACATAGTGGAAAGATGGAACTAACCTGAGGTTTGATGATATCATTGAGCCACTGATTTAACCAATCCTGAAGCCACTTACCTCTACTCTAATTGTTAAGCATGGGAATTTAAACTTAAATCCTCCTTCCTCTTTAAGCCATTGTGAGTTGATTTTTCTGTGATCTGCAGTTAAAGACATCTTAACTAATATATTTTTTACAGCTTTATTGAAATGTAAGAGACAATTAGTTGCTCATACTTAGAGTGTACAATTTGATGAGTTTTAACTGATGCACGCACCCGTGAAACTATCAACACAATCAAGAAAATGAACATATCCATCACCACCAAGATTTCCTCATGCCCCTTTTTTGTGTGGACACAGGCTGCCACTTCTCTTGAACAAATACCAAGGAATGGAATGGTTAGGTAGTATATAAGGTATTTGCTTAACTTTTTAAGAACAGCTGATTTTCCAAAGTGTTTATAACATTTCACATTCCCACCCGCAGTATATAGGACAGTTTCAGTTGTTACACATCTTTGCCAACACTTGGTATGATTCATACTTTAAATTTTAGCCAATGTAGTGAATGTGTAGCAGTACATTATTATAGTTTTAATTTGTACTTCTTCAATGACTAATGATGCTAAACAATGCTTCATGTGCTTATTTCCATTTAGATCTCTTCTTTGGTAAAGTATCTGGTCAAAAATTTTGCACATTTTTAATTTAATTGTTTGATTCTTATGACTGAGTTGAAATGTTTTTTGAATGTATTCTAGAGACAAATCTTTTGCCAGATATGTGTTTTGCAAATATTTTCTCCAAGTTTATAGCTTGCTTTTTCATTTTTATAATAGTGACTTTTGGATAGCAAAAGTTTAGGGGCACGTGGGTGACTCAGGCGGTTAAGAGCCTGCCTTCAGCTCAGGTCATGATCCTGAGGTCCTGGGATGGAGCCCGCATTGGGCTCACCACTCAGCTCGGAGTCTGCTTCTCCCTCTCCCTCTGTCCCTCCCCTCTGCTTGTGCTCAGTCTCTCTCTCTCTCTCTCAAATAAATAATAAAAATAAATAATCTTTTTAAAAAGTCATTGAATAAGAAAGTTTAAAAATTTTGATGAAGACCAGCTTACTGGGTTTTTCTTTTATAGTTCATGCTTTTTGTGTCTTATTTTATTTTTTCTTAGAGAGAGAGTGTGCATGCACGCATTAGTTGGGGGAGAGGCAGAGGGAGAGAGAGAGAAAGAATCTCAAGCAGACTCCTTGCTGAATGGAGAGCCAGACACAGGGCTCCAGCCCACGACCCATGAGATTGCAACCTGAGCAGAAACCAAGGGTCTGATGTTCAAACAACTGAGCCACCCAGGCACCCTGTCTTTTTTTTTTTAAATCTTTGGCAAACCAAAGGACACTAAAATTTTCCCTGACGCTTTCTTATATAAATGTTACAGTTTTAACTCTTACATTTAGTTGTGTGTTCTATTTTGAGGTTATCTTTGTAAATAATGTGAGGAAAGAGGGTTGTGATGCACTGCTTTTTGCATATGGATATCCAGCTGTACCAACACCGTTTGTTCAAAGACTTTTTTTCATCAATTAATTGTCTAGACATCTTGGTCAAAGATCAAACGTCCCTGTGTGTGGCTCTATTTTTGGACTTTCCATCCTGTAGCACTGATCTATGTATTTCTCTTTGCATGAATACCACACTGTCTTGATTATTATAACTTCAGAATTAGTCTTGAACACAGACAGTGTAGATCCTTTAACACTGTTTAGCTTTTCCAAAGTTGTCTTGGCCAATCTAGAGCCTTTGCACTTCCATATAAATTTTAAAATCAGGGGCGCTGGGTGGCTTAGTTGGTTAAACAGCCAACTCTTGATTTCGGCTCAGGTCATGATCTCAGGGTCATGACACCAAGCCCTGCATCGGGCTCCCCACTGGGTGTGGAACCTGCTTAAGATTCTACCTCTCCCTCTCCCACCTCCCCACTTCATGCTCACTCTCTCCCAAATAAATAAATAAATAAATAAATAATTTTAAAAGAACTTGTAAATTTCGACCCCAAAAAACTGCTACAGTTTTAGTTTGTATTACCAAAAAATCTATAGAGCATATTGGAAATAATTGACATCTTAATAATTATTAAGTGC
The DNA here is from genome assembly GCA_028534135.1 of Potos flavus. NCBI lineage: Eukaryota > Metazoa > Chordata > Mammalia > Carnivora > Procyonidae > Potos > Potos flavus. The sequence goes on along the minus strand of CM052884.1, from coordinate 89,289,082 downwards.
TCCAATCCATGATACATTTCTCCATTTATTTAGATATTCTTTAATTTCTGTCAGCAATGTTTTATAATTTTCAATGTATATGTCTCCCACATATTCTATCAAATTTATCCCTAAGCATTTCATATTTTATGCATTATTAATATTTTTATTTCAATTGCCAATTGTCGATTGCTATTATATAGACATACACTTATTTTAGTATACTGACTTTGCATGCTGAAAATTTGCTAAAATCACTTATTAATTCTGGTAACTTCTTTTACAGATTCTTTAGGATTTTCTGTTCAATCATATTGTCTGCAAATAAAGGCAGATTTCCATCTTCTTTCCTTTCTGGAATTCTTTCATTTATTTTACTTACATTACTACATTCCAATACAATGTTGAACAAAGTGGTGAGAGTGAACTTGGAAGGAAAGCATTTAGTCTTTCACCATTAAGTATGGTGTTTCTCCATAGATGTCCCTTATCAGTTTGAAAAAGTTCCTTTTTATTCCTAGTTTGCTGAGACATTTTTCATAGATGCTGTGGATGTTGAATTTCATCAAATGCTCTTTCTGCATTTAAATAAAAACTTGAAACAAAAAATAATTAACCTCAAATGATAAAGTTAAATCACTTTTGCTTTCCTGGGATAAACTCCACTTTGTCAAGATGCAGTATCCTTTTTTATATATTGTTGGATTATATTTGATAAAATTATAGGGGCACCTGGGTGGCTCGTTGGTTAAGTATCTGACTCTTGATTTTGGCTCAGGGTCATGAGATCAAGCCCTGTGTCGGGCTCCACGCTCAGTGCAGAATCTGCTTGTCCCTCTCCCTCTGCTCCTCCCCCCGCTCTCTCTCTCTCACACACAAATAAATAAAATCTATTAAAAATAACAATAATAATTGAATTCCTACTCTGAAGTTACAGTTTAAATTGGAGTCTTATGTTGTTGTTGTTGTTTTTAAAGATTTTACTTATTTATTTGACAGAGAGAGAGAGAGATCACAAGGAAGCAGAGAGGCAGGCAGAGAGAGAGGGAAGCAGGCTCCCCGCTGAGCAGAGAGCCCGATGTGGGGCTCGATCCCAGGACTTTGGAATCATGACCTGAGCCGAAGGCGGAGGCTCTAACCCACTGAGCCACCCAGGCGCCCCTAAATTGGAGTCTTAAAAGAAGTTATAAAAGCTACTGCTGGTCATCAGGAAGCCTAGGGCTACAGCAGACCCAGGAACTGATGAGCTGAGGAGACAAAGTGCAATCCCTCTCCTCCCCCTGCGTGGAAAGACAGAAAACAGATTGAAGGAGCAGGAGCCCTCAGCCCAGCTGCTTCTTGACCAAGACCCAGCCGTCTTGCCCATGGCCTTCAGCGACCTCCTGCAGCAGGTGGGGGGGTGTCAGCGGCTTCCGGAAGATCCAGATCACTCTGGATCCTCCCCCTGCTCTTGACATATTTGCCCAATTTTTGCAGAATTTCACTGCCACCATCCCCACCCACCACTGTCGCCCGCCTGCCAACGGCAACCTCAACAAGGGCAAGACAGGCAGGGGCAGCCCAGGTCCTGCTTCCCCTTCACCGTTCCCCAACAGGGACCACCCTTTCCCAATAGCACAGAGGCCAACAGCACAGGGACCACAGAGCCCTGCATCAATGACTAGATCTATAACAACAGCACCTTCCCTTCCTCCATGGTGACTGAGGTGAGGATATCTGGGCCCCCTGCCCCCCTTCCAACCCCTGTGTCTCCCTCTTACCATTACCATACACAGACACAGACTGTGTGACCCTAACCTGAGTTTGTCTAAATGTGGGAAAGTGCTGGAGCTATAAGAACCTTTGCCTAAAATGGTGGTAAGAGAACTGTGGTTGGAGTTGCAAACTTTCTGGTATAGGAGATTATGGAACCCCTCACAAGAAGCTGCTCTCTGCCCTTCTGCCCTCACCAGAGAGAGACATTACTCTGGGAGTCTAATATTCTGCTTTGGTTTCCCTGGGGGAGTGGACAATTCACACTTCCCTGGGGAGGTGATACAGAGGAAGAGAAAAAGGAGGTGTGTGGGTGGTAGAGCACAAAGGGAATATTCCTGAGCAGGGAATAAGGGGGCTCAGAGTCCTAGAGACAAAAACAGTTTTCTCACTTCATCTAGAAAGAGCTTTCAGCAGCTGAGACCAGGGCATGGAGAGTAGCCAAGGAGCTAAGATGGGAAAGAGAATACAGTTATGGGGCGTCCTTTCATCTCTAGTGATCTAATGCCCCTCAAAAACACACACGCGCACACACACACACACACACACACACACCTGTAGAGTCACCCCGGCCTGCTAAGTGGTTCATCCAGCCGAATTCTACACTTCATAGCTGTCACATTGATCATGCTCTTAACATCTGTTCTGGTTAGTGGTCTTTTAGTTGCAAGGAAGAGAAGATCTCTTGAATCACCTCAGGGGAAATGGGAGTATTATTGTAAGGATACAGAGATTTTAGGGAATCCAGGGATGGGAAACAAGTATGTCCAAGCCTTATGGAAACTGGAACCAGGAATTGGAGCACCAGAGGCATCTGTATGCACTTAACTCTCTCCTTAGCCCGTTTTGTCTGCATGTTCATCTCGTAAGATGACCACCAGTCCCAGATCTGCTCCATTATCTCTCAGATTTAGGGCCTACTACCAACCAGAATGTTTCTGTGTATCTTAATTCAAATTCTTAGAAAAGGCTCTGATTGGCTCAGTGCAAACACACTGATAAGCGTCCCCTTACCCTGCAACTGGCTCAGGTGTCCACCCTTCATCTAATCATCATGCCAAGGCACAATGTAGTGGAATTATGTAGCCCACTGCTTACTAGTCAGGGATTTGCAGAGAAGAGGCCCTAAGAAAGGGCTATGGTAGAGCATAGTCCCCAAACTTGCTAATGCAGCATCTGCCTGCACTGATCAAAGTTAAGCCATACTCCCACTAGGCAGATCCAAGACACAGAAGCAGAAGGTAAAGCATGGCTAGTTCTCCTCCCTTTGAGGGAAGCAGGCATCATATGCCATCTCCCCCCATACAGAGTTGGAGGGATTTTCTTCATTATTTATCAGCCTCAACCCAAGTTCTAAGACATCCTTGTCCACCCATCTTAATTTGTATGTTATCAATCCTTCCAATTCCGCTTCCCCATTTCCCTTCTTAAAACTCTACCTTCTGGGGACACCTGGGTGGCTCAGTTGGTTAAGCGGCTGCCTTCGGCTCAGGTCATGATCCCAGGGTCCTGGGATCGAGTCCCACATCAGGCTCCTTGCTCGACCGGGAGCCTGCTTCTCCCTCTGCCTCTTCCTGCTACTCTGCCTGCTTGTGCCCTCTCTCTCTGACAAATAAATAAACAAAAATCTTTAAAAAAAAAAAACAAAAAACTCTACCTTCTGCTTTCCAAGGCTGACAATACTCCAGGATCTATCAACCTAGCTCTTGCTCTTCTGTTCAAAAGAGCAGGTAGTTGTTTGGGGTATTTTTAAGATTTTATTTATTTATTTGAGAGAGAAAGTGAGTGAGTGAGAGAGCGCACAAGTGGGGGTAAAGGGCAGAGGGACGGGGAGAAGCAGACTCTCCCGCTATGCACGGAGCCCAACACAGGGCTCGATCCCAGGACCCTGGGATCGTGGCCTGAGCTAAAGGCAGATGTTTAACCAACTGAGCCACGCAGGGGCCCCAATAATAGGCAGTTTGATCCAAACTTCATATTTCTTGCCATATAGGACAAAGAATCAGGGTAAGTGAGCACCTTGGATCTCCTTCGAAATGGAGACTTGTTAGTAATCTATCATTTTTGGTTTCAATGACTGACAAAGTCAGATGCACATAGGTCTCCCATTCCCTGAGATGTATGGAGATGCCAAGGATAATCAAATCCTCTTCCAACAGGCGTTTGGATGGGACCATCATCCACCACCACACATGAGCATGAGTCTTATCTCATTAGCTAATGCTAATTAGCCAGGATACCTCTTCCTTGAGCCAATAATGTCAAAGCCTGTGCCTGCACCAGAGGACATTTCATTAGGATAATAGGAAGTTTACATGTATAACCCAATGTGAAGCTGGACCTTTTGAGTTGTGAAGCAAATGAAATGGCTCTCAAGTTAACAGGGGCTGCTTAAGCAAGAAGCCTAATTTCGGTGGACACCCTACCCAGACCACATGGCTGTATCCAGTAGGCACAGCAGCACAGGTCACCTGAGAGAAACAAGCCCCAGCTTGCCCCTTGGAATGACCCAATAACCCAAAGGGACCCAGTAACTCTGAATGCAAAGCAGAAGATAAGTAAATATAACAAAAAAAGGATCCTGGATATAGGTGTATGGGTTATAATAAAATCCTGCCTGAGCTCTTTTCCTTGTTTTCTTCTCAGTTAAAGTGTCCTGAGCAAGAACTAGCAGCTTCCATCTGAACTATATTAGTCAGAATCCTTTTTCACTAATGGCTGGAATTTAAGTCAAGCTAATTTGAGCAGTGTACGAGTGTATAAAGTCTCCCACAACCAAACCACAAGCTATACAGAGGTGGAGCTGGCTCTAGGGACAGTGGTAACCAAGACCATGGATGTCACCAGGACCCTTGCTGGCTCTCATCGGTGCTTCTCTTTGCAGGCTGGGCGTGTCCGCTGTGCACAGGACCCTTCACAAGGTGGCCACTGCCATTCTGGGCTCAATCCTAATGACTTCCTCACCAGGGAGAAAAAGGGCTTCTGTTTCTCAGCTCCGAAGTTTAAAAAATTCTAGGAAAGACTTAATGTCTGTCTTGAGTCATGTGCCTACCCTTGGCGCAATGACTGTAGGGCAGGGAGGGCATGAGTTATTATGAATGCCCCAGCCTGAGTCTCCTTGTTCACTCCTATTCTGCAGATGTGAGCAGCTTTACCTTTCTACTTCCCGGTTCCACTGCCTTTTGTTTTCTCTTTTCTCCTTTTTTCTTTTTCCTGAGTCAGTCTCGACATCTGTCATTTATCACAGTCTCTCTCAAGTTAGCAGTGCAGAGCCGTCCTAGACAGCGATTCTCTTAGTCATCCCCAAACCCAATATCGTTTATTCCAAGACATTGTTTCCTGTTAGTGATAAAGTAAACACGAAGCCCAGGAGGACACAGCAGTATCTGATATCTGGGGTTTCAGGTGCATATGAAGAGAACACAGATGGCCAAAGCCAATACCAACTCTAGGATGGTATAAGCCCCATGCAACTGTTGTTTTTGTAGATGACAATCACCTTAGAGCGGACCAGAGGCAGAGAGATTCTTTCTGAGTATTCTGTATTCATGGATCAATTTCTAATCTGGATTACATATAGATTTCATCACTCAACTGCATACAGATCGTATTCTCTTTGCACTCCTCTGACTCCTTACCTCTTTCCTACATCCTCTTGCTTCTTATCCTTCCATTCCTCGGCTCCCATCTATAATATCCTTAACCCACTCACCACAGTGTGTCCCGCGTGCCTCTCCACAGTCATATTCCATTCACGTATTTCCATTAAAGTATTGTTAAAATTAATTCCCAGCCTGACACAGCCCCATAATCTTCTTCAAATTAAAGCTATATCGGACGACACATAGAACTATAGAATAGCAGGGGCGCCTGGGTGGCTCAGTGAGTTGAGCCTCTGCCTTCGGCTCAGGTCATGATCTCAGGTCCTGGGATCAAGCCCCGCATTGGGCTCTCTGCTCAGCGGGAAGCCTGCTTCCCCCACCCCCTCTGCCTGCCTCTCTGCCTACTTGTGATCTCTCTCTCTGTGTCAAATAAATAAATAAAATCTTTAAAAAAAAAAAAAAAAGAACTATAGAATAGCAGCTGTTTGAATAAAACAGCAATGAAGTCCATTGCTCTTTGGAGAAAGTATTCAAATGCTGACACTCCAAATTCTCCAACATGTGAATGTGTGTATATCTATGGTGAAAGTCCTACAGTAATAATTATATGCACGAATAAGGATTTCTCTCCAACCAAATCAAAATTATCAAGTAACTACGCTTGAAAGATGAATTCATTTGGATATATATTAACACATCTAGGGGGAAATTCCCTAATTATCCTGGTCATTCCAGCCCCTTTTCCTTTTTTCTGTTAACAAAAGAAATGACAGTTTTAAAATCCACTCAAAAGTGTATAAAAAAATTTTTTTAAAGTGTATAAAAATTAGGGCTTACTCATAAAGGAAATACCACATCTATTTATTATTTTGACTTAATTTTAATGGCACATCTGTCAGCACTATGATTTTTCTGCAGGCTCTTGAGCTGTTTTACTCCACCTAGAATGGAAGTACTTTCAAAATGACAATTTTTTCTTCATAGTCATTAAAAAGAGCAACAAAATTTAAACTATCAGTTACGGTATCCAATCGCTGTTTATTTCAGGCTTGCAAATAACCACAATCCTCTCAAATTTGCTTATGGGAAGTTAATGGAAAGATGAAAAAGTATTTCACAGAACCCAAGGTCAAGAACTAGAGCCCAGCCTTGTGAGAGACTGGGATCAGGTAGCTGAAGGGAGCTCTCCATCCCTATTTCTCTGGCACTGACTGAGCTCTCACCCTAACTTCTGACTAGAGTACTTCATTCTCCCCTCTCCCTGCTCCCTCTCCCACTCTCTCATATTTCAACTCCACATCCACATTGTGCCAAACTTGGCCCTCCCACCCTATTTTAGGTATCCTTATAAATCTTGCTTCTCTGAGTCACATTTCCAAATCTGTAATAAAAATATTCTGATTAGCTCAATCTAGCTCCGGGGTCAGGTTTCTTCAGTTATGCCAAGAGAGAGTCAGGTTCAGTAGCCCTAAAGAAGGGTGAGGGGTTAGTGCCCAGGGAAGGGGGAGCAGTCTGAGCTGGCATCCCAAAAGGCAACTTTTACATATTTTGAAATAATTTACATCAATCTCACCAGAAGGTGATGAGAAAGATTGTGTGGCAGGGAGAGGGAAGCCCTCTGTAAGTGCTGGTCCCGATTCAGAACCCTCAGCCTCGCCAGGAGACGGATAGTGGGGCTTCCCTGGGGCCAGTCCAGCTCTCCTTGACCCAGCTCTTCCTTCTTCACAGTGGGACCTCATGTGCACACACAAGACCTTGCCCCAGTTGAGCCAATCCATTTTCATGGCAGGAATGCTGATTGCAAGCTTGATGTTTAGGACCTTGGCAGACAGGTTGGTGCTAGATCAGGAGCAAAGGGCTCTCTAGGCTGGACATGGAAGGGAGACTGGCATCCCTGAGGATCCAGGGAGGGACACATGACTGATCCACCCAAGCCTGACCATGTCTGGAAAGTCTGTAGGAATCACACGACAGTCCATCAGCACTTCCCATGCCTCACTTCATTTCAGTTACTCCTCTCAATACCTTTGTGAAGCCAACACAAGTGGTACTATCATCTGCATTTTGCCAATGAGAAAACTGAGGTTCGAGGATATTAAATAACATATCCAAACTGTCTAGAAGGAACCCAAGAAAGCTGTCAGTTGTGAATTCTGAGGAGTGGAATTGGAAAGAAGAGAAGTTTCCACTTTTCATTAATATGTTTTTTATCGTTTGTGATAATTTGTTATTTTATGACTGTAACAAGTAAATATTTAATGTTTACTTTTTTAAAAGAAAAAAGTACAGTCACATAGATAGAAAGTGACAAAGAAGGACAAGAATCTAGGTTTCCTGACTCAGATCTACAACTAACCGTAAGTCCATGGGAAAGTTACACAACCTCTCTTAGACTTGGTTTTTCCATTTATAAAATGGAGGTGTTGGTCTAAAAAATAAAATTTGCAAATATTAGAAATGTCAGAGAAGATTGAAAGTACTCAGAATGAGCTTTATTCTTCACAAAATATAAGCCACAGCCATATTCATTTTCCAAAGCATAAACATTGCAAAAGATTTTTTTAAAAATTAAAGATCACTATCTTTTGGGAGAGGTCTGATAGGAGTCACTATACACCAACAGCCACAGCACCAACCACACCTCAGAGCATCAGTTTCCAAGCCTTGGAAACTTGTTAAAAATTAGGTTTCTAGCTTACCTTACAGGGCTAGACCGGGACTCATCATCCGAGTTGTTTTAAACACACCGCTGGGGCCCCTGGGTGGCTCAGTCATTAAGGATCTGCCTTCAGCTCAGGTCATGATCCCAGAGTCCTGGGATTGAGCCCTGCATCGGGCTCCCTGCTCAGCAGGAAGCCTGCTTCTCCCTCTCCCACTCCCCCTGCCTGTGTTCCCTATCTCTCTGTCTCTCTCTGTCAAATAAATAAATAAAATATTTTTTTAAATTTTTTTAAAAAAATAAACACACCGCTATGATTCTGCTGAGAGGGTGTGGGCCCCTCCACCGAGGTGTGCTGGGATGTGTCAGGACCCTGGACAGCAGCAACACCACAAGCCTCCCCATACTCAGGGCCTTAAGATGCCAGCCCTCACCTTATCATTCCCCACTTTCCAACTCAGCACCCACCTCATGTTGCATCTGGGCAGCCTCACATGCATCTGTTAGATTGTCCAGGGCACCAACGGCAAGACAGCCAGGGAAATGGGCCAAAGGAGGAAGCAATGTGCTCTCTGTACATGTTTCCTGTCCCTGCCACAGGCTGGGCCGCCCGAAGGTGCTGATCAGGACCCATCTGCAGTTAGCAGTGTCTTCTGCCTTCACACCCAACTTCCCAGCCTATTGTGCTTGCCACTTCCTCTTGGGCATGGCTATGACTGGCATCAGGAGTAACTCTCTGATGCTGAGTGAGAAGGGTCCATGAAGGGCCAGCCTCATGGGGACTCCTGTGTCACAGGGATTCAATGGACCACGAGACCTGACAAATTGACAAATTCAGACCTCAGCTCCTTCCTTGAGTGAAAACAGAGTCCACCCCTCCCAGCATCCCTGCCTATGAGGGCCTCTCCTGGAGTAGGCAATGCCCAAGGCAGAAAGAAACTAAGATTACAGCCTCTTTGGTGGTTCTGATCATTTGGGGCTGGAATCCATCCCAGATACTTAGGGATCCCTGAAAGGATGAACTGAGTAAAGACTTGATAGAGATTAAGTGGGGTTCCTTAAAGAGGCCAATCAAACTGTGAGCCTTTAATTCGACACTCATTTACTGAACACAATTTCTTTTTCTTTAAGATTTTATTTATATATTTGACACAGAGAGAGAGAGCACAAGCAGGGGGAGCAGCAGGCAGAGTGAGAAGCAGGCTCCCCACCGAGCAGGGAGCCTGATGCGGAACTCGATCCCAGGACCTGGGATCATGACCTAAGCTGAAGGCAGATGCTTAACCAACTGAGCCACCCAGGTGCCCAACTGAACACAATTTCAAAAGGCAGTTTGTATCAGACTCTGCACTGGGGATACAAAGTGAACAAGAGGACACTATCCATGACCTCAAAGAGTTAACAGTCTACTGGGGAAGACTGCCAAGCAGTTACAAACTGTGTGCTTAAAGCTGTAATGGGGGCCATCTTGGGTGATGTGGGAGCTCAGAAGTGGGAAAATCTCCCCCAAAGAAATGACATCGAAGCTCAGAACTGACTGAAAATTGAGGCAGAAAGTGAAAGGGAGTAAGGTTCTGGAGCAGAGTTCTAGACAAAAAGAATGGAATATACAACAGAATATACAGAGGCCAGAAAGTATGACCCATTGGAGGAAATCCGAGTGGTGTAGGATATCCTGAGGGCGGGGTTCATTCATCTCTATTTCCAGGGCAAGCAAAGGGCATGGCACAGTGTTGCCAGCCCTAAATGTTTGTTGAATTAAAATGAGTTGAAGCAAGTGCAGAAAGAGTGGCTATAGGCAAAAGAGGCTTGGGGGAAGCCAGGAAATATGGATGTTTGGGTTGGAGACACTGAAATGGAGTATGCCTGGGAATTCAGAGCCTTCCAGCCCATCCCTTGCTCCACACATATGCTGAACCTTGCCAGTGATCAAACCACCCTTGCCTTATCCTCTAAGGGGTCTGGAGGTACAAAGCAGGACTGAGCTCAAGAGAATAGTCCTTCTGCTCCGATGTGAGGATCCTCATATCCACATGGAAGTGACTACCACACCCCACATGCACACAAACCTCCACAAACCCTGATTTTGATCTGAGTTCTGCTCTTATCCCTAGGCCTGGAGTGGCTGCTCATCCATGCCCAGCCAGGTCCGAACCTCCTAATTAGATTTGTAATCAGCCTTGGCCAGTTCTTCCGGGATGGCATGGCTTACGCCGTGCCCCACCGGCGCTCCGGGCAGCTGTTGGTTTCTCTGCCCTTCTTTGTCTTCTCCATCTACTCCATGTGTGTGGGGCCTGAGGGATGGTAGAGGGTTCACAATAAGTGAATAAGAGCAGCAGAGCCTCTCCTAGAACTCCCTCTCCTCCCCCCTAGTATTAAAGTAGATGAAAGCAAAAAGAATCAATGCCTAGTTTGAAAGGTGGGGAAGACCGTGGCCTGGAGAGGAGCAAGACTTGTTCCAGGTCTCCCAAGAAGACAGTAGCAATCCTTCCTTGGAGTAGAACCCAGGGCTCCTAACTCCCAGGCCAGAATTCTTTCCACCTCTCCAAGGTGTCTTCCTGCTCTGCCTTGTGACCTTCTTGGGCAACCACAACTCATCAGCCCAGGCTGAAGTGGTGTTCCCTCCTGGCCCCCACCCACATGTTCTTCATTGAGTCTGTCTTCTGGTACTCCTTCTCGGGAAGGATGAACCTCACCCCAACGGCCCCGGGCAGAGAGTGGCCCAGATGAATGGGAAGTCAGAAGAGAACGCCAACTTGAGTATGGAGGTGAAAACCTGGGACTTTCTGTGACAACCCAGGAGGGCTCTGCCTGCCCTTACCCTCACCCTAGAACCCAGGACATCTGGCGCTTCCCAGGGCGGGGAGTGGGAATATGGGTCCCTAGGAGAACCCAGGCCCTGAGCCTCATCTATCCAAGCAGCTGCTCCAGATGAGTCTGCGGAAGGACCTAACCAAGGGCCTAGCCCAGCCCTCAGTCTTGCAGCTACTCCGTTCCCCTGCTGTTCACCACCTCTGCCTCTGCCTCATGCCACTGTGGTAGGTCCATTCCTTTCCAGGTAAGAGACAGAAAAACTGATGGACAGATACAGACTGAGGAAACAGAACAGGCTGAGAAGGGGAGAGGCTGAGGGAGGCCTCACAGCAAGTAGAAAAGGACACAAGTGCTCTGGAGGCTCAGAGGGTCCTACCTCTCCAGGGAAAGCTCAGCTGTCCCTCAAAATCTGAAGTTTGTTGCTCTCCTCCCCAGAACTTTGAGCTCAACCAAGTGGCCCCACTGACCTTGGGGGAAAAAAGAAACAGCCACCCTCAGAAGTCCTAAGAGCTGTGTCATAGGCCCTCATATTCCCCTGAAGATGTCGGTATTCTTCTATTGCTATGCACATTGCCACATATTTAGCGGCTGAAAATAGCACACATTTATTATCTCACTTTTACCGTGGGTTAGGAGTCAGAGCACAGCTTAGCTTGAGTCCTCCACTTAGGGTCTTACAAGGCTGAAACCAAGGAAGCAGATAGTCTGCATTCTTATCTAGAGGCTCAACTGGTAAGGAATCCATCTCTTTTTTTTTTTAAGATTTTATTTATTTATTTGACAGAGAGAGAGATCACAAGTAGGCAGAGAGGCAGGAAGGGGGGGTGGTGGGAAGCAGGCTCCCTGTTGAGCAGAAAGCCCAACATGGGGCTTGATCCTGGGATCCTGAGATCATGACCTGAGCCAAAGACAGAGGCTTTAACCCACTGAGCCACCCCAAGGGTGCCAACAGGCACCCCAAGAATCCACTTCTAACTAAGCTCACTCAGGTTGTTGCCTGGATTCATTCCCTTGCAGATGTAGGACCCAGGGCCCTGGCTTCTTGCTGGCTGTTGGCTAGAGGTTGCCTTCAGCTTCTAGAGACTCTCCTCAGCTCCTTGCCATGTGGGCTTACCCAACATGGCTGCTTACTTCATCATGCGGGCAAGTAGAGTCTCAGAGTGGGTCTGCAAGCAGGGGCCACCCAGAGTCTGTCTTCCTAAACACTGTGCACCATGTCCATGGTAATGCAGTCATTTGCAGTTGACAAAGGTGCAGCCATGACCTCACATGATTTCCGTATTTCCATAATAGCTCTGAAGGAAAACTTACAGATAATCTATATTTATAAAGTAATAGTGGACAGTAGGAATAAGCAAATACAAAAAACTTTAATGATTTCTTAATCCTATCTTTCAGAAACAACCACCATTAACCTACTGGCATATGTCTGTCCAGACTTTTACTGTTTTCACATGAGAATCATACAAACACAGTAATTTACATTACATGTAGGTGCAAAAATGCAACCATACTCTTCCTACAGCTCCAGAATTTTTTTTTCATTTTTTTGTATTTATTCATTTAAGTAATCTCTACACCCAACTTGGGGCTCGAACCCGTGACCCTGAGATCAAGAGTCGCACATTCTCCCGAATAAGCCACCTAGATGCCCCTAGAATTGGTTTTTCCTTCATATTTCATGAACGTCTTTCCATATCAATAAGTGTAGACCTACACGGTTGACCCTGTTTTCTCACTAATAAACCACCTCCAAGTGGGATCTGTTCTCTTTGGCCGTGCAAAGGGCTGGGAGAGCAATGAAGGCAGCAGGTTTCCAAGGTGACAAGCAACTCAAGCCGACTCATAAAAGACCTCAGGAAAATGAGGCTCTACCTGTTTCTAGTCTGGGCTGTCTCTATGCAGAGGTTGTAAGAGATAGGAGGGGTGGGGCGATTCATTGGCATGTGGTTTATTTGTGTTGTCCCTTGACAGTAGCAGAAATAACAGGCAGACTCTAGAAGTTTGAGGGCACATAGGTTAAGTATATTCCTTATATCCACCACTCGACCCTCCACCAAATTATTTTATTCGTGTTCTATACACAAACACCTCCCAAACTCCACGTCTTTCTCATCTCTTCCCTCTTCTCTTACACACACACACACACACACACACAAATGTTAAAAAAGCACTTTTTCTTCCTCTTTATAATTTGCATGTCTCCAAGCATCTTGCTCCCCAGCCTTTGGGGCTGTTGTTGATGGAGATTATTGTATTGACCCAATTGTACTGACTGAATGTCTTCCCTCTCTAACAACAAAACATCACATACAAAACATTGCCAAACATGCAAGACCACTTACAAGATCTCTTATGCACATTCAGTGGACGTATCTCCTTTCTTGGTGGTTTCTCCCTGTGTTATTACAATAAATTTGTCCCCACCTTGAGCAGAATTTCATATTAAAAACTACATAGTATGGGACGCCTGGGTGGCTCAGTCGGTTAAGCGGCTGCCTTCAGCTCAGGTCATGATCCCAAGGTCCTGGGATCGAGTCCCGCATGGGGCTCCTTGCTCAGCGGGGAGCCTGCTTCTCCCTCTGCCTTCTCTGTCTGCTGCTCCCCCTGCTTGTGCTCTCTCTCTCTCTGACAAATAAATAAATAAAATCTTTGGGAAAAAAAAACTACATAGTATCCCATAATTTTGTGATTTATATTACTAGTACAAGTGGAGGACACGAGGCTCTTTCCAGCTCTTCTTAATTATAAACAAGGCTGTCATAAGTATCCATATATATGCATCCCGAGCATCTGTCTAATATCCCTTGGATAAAGCTTAAACGCGTGTGCACAAAAATATGTAAGGCTTTTCACAGATACTGTCAATCAACCTATTCTCTGGAAAAGTAATATTTTTCAAAAGCGTATAAGATACCTTCATCAACAATGAGTACTATTACTCTTAGAAGCAGAAAATAGTATCTTGATGTTTTGATTCACATGTATTTGATTCTGGAAGAAGTGGAACATTTCCTTCTTATGATTTTGATCTATTCATAATTTCTTTTTCAAAAACTTCCTATTCATATCCCTTGCTCACTTTTTTCTTTTTATTGACTTGTTAGAACCCTCTTTTACATTAAAGATACTAACCTACTATCATATATAATCAATATTTTTTGCATTGTAAAATCTCTTTTAAATGTATCACTTTTTATAAATTAAGGAACTTTTAGAGGTGCCTGAGTGGCTCAGTCAGTTGAGCATCCGACTTTTTTTTTTTTAAGATTTTATTTATTTATTTGACAGAGAGAGAGATCACAAGTAGGCAGAGAGGCAGGCAGAGAGAGAGAGAGAGGGGGAAGCAGACTCCCCACTGAGCAGAGAGCCCGATGCGGGGCTCGATCCCAGGACCCTGAGATCACAACCCGAGCCCAAGGCAGAGGCTTTAACCCACTGAGCCACCCGGGTGCCCCGAGCATCTGACTCTTGATTTTTGCTCGAAGGTCATGATCTCACCATTGTACATCGAGCTCCATGTCAAGCTCCACTCTCAGCGCAGAGTATCCTTGAGATTCTCTGTCACCTCTCCTCTGCCCCTCCTCCTGCTCGCTCTCTCTCAAATAAATAAATAAAAACCTTTTTTAAATTAAAATTTTAAATTAAGGAACTTTTATTGCTTTATTTAAATCTATCCATTTTTCGAAAATTCAACTTTCAGATTACCTTTAGGTTACTCTCCTCCTGAGTATAAATTATTCCCCTAGATTTTCTTTAAGCATGTTTATATTTGTTTTGGCTTTTAAATTTTGTCATAATCCATCTGAAATATAGCTAGGAAGTAAGATTCTACTTTTTTTCTCCTAGATTAATAAATTGTCCCAAACCCACTTAATCAATATTCCAACCTTTCCTGGCTGGTGTGAAACACCACCCTTATCACATACTGTTTCTGGACTCTTCAGTCCTATTGACTTGTCTATTCTGCTGCCAATACCATTCTGATTGATTCTTACTTGGAGTGTGGCTCATGTAAGATTGTCTTCTGCGGACGACTTCTCACTGTGCCCTTCACCAACCTTGTGGCAGGACACAGCACTTCATTGCATCTCTAAGGAGCAAAGCTGCCCTACAAAGAGTCACTAAACATTATTGATTTTATGAATACTTCATGGAGAGATGAGAGAGATGCTTATATCATATATCACACATCCAGAAAACATAATAGGCATTTCTGTTCTCCCTCAAATTCATCCTTGGCTAGAAACCATTGATTCTTGCCCTCTCTCTCCTGATGCTTCTTCCACATAACCTCTAAAATCTGCTACCAAGAATTCATCTCTAATTGTAGTTTGCCTACATCACCCAGCAAAGCAAAACTCCTCCCATGAAATGAACTTCTTTCTTAGAATTCATCGGTTATTACTTGAACATCCCTAGGAGGAGGGGTCTCTCAAAAACACCTTCTCCCAGTGCAATCAACTAATCAAAAGCATACACCTATCATGAGAGGACCTATTGCAAAGTGAAAACATTATTTTCTCCTACATAATTATAAAATGTAGTGTAATATATGATAGCTATTATTCTGTCTCTTATACTTAAGAAAAGACATACTTATCTGTATTCGAAAGATAAAAAGCCCACTCACATGACTGACATAGTCCTAAAGGAAGAACAGACATGAGAGGAGTTTGCCAGCTGCAGTTGCTATGTAGATATGGCCATACCTACATGGCCATATCCCAAAACATATCCCCTCTGCTTTTGCCCCAGGTCCACACTCTTGTTCAGCTTCTATGGTATAGTCATGAGTCTGCAAAGTTTTGGGCTCAACATCTATCTGATCTAGGTGCTCTTTGCAACTGTGAACCTACCATTTTATTTCCTAGGCTTTTTTTTTTTTTTTAAGATTTTATTTATTTATTTGAGAGAGAGAGAGAGAGAGAGAAAGTATGAGCTTGGGGAGGGGCAGAGGGAGAGGGAGAAGCAGACTCCCTGCTGAACAGGAAGCCTGATGTGGGGCTTGATCCCAGGACCCTGGAATCACGACCTGAGCCAAAGGCAGACGCTTAACCAACTGAGCCACCCAGGAGCCCTCCTGGGCTTTTGGCCACCAGACGGCTGGGCCACAGGCTTACCCAATGACCTCCTGCTGCTGTCAGGGATCTGCACTCTGGCATGTATGATGATACCCCTGGATGAGCATGTCCCCCATTCCTGCTCCTGTCCTGGCCCCTTCCCAGACCCAGCCCCTAACCTGACCAAAGCCAGCTACCTAGAAGGGTAGTAAAGACCCAAGACTCCTCCAAATCTTTCCCAGCACCCTGTCAGCACCTTCATTTCCTTCCAAACCACTTATTCCTCCATGTCACAATGGCTGCATTAGGAAAAGGCTGTGTGACTAGCTCCATGAATGGCATCCTCACGTACACAGAGGAGCTGTATTCCACAGGAATGTAGTGAGCGGGGTGTGGGGTGAGAGTTCTTGGATGGGACAATCAGGCCCCAGAGCCAGGAGGCTTCCAGCCAGAAAAAGCACAGAAGTCAATCAATTATTTTTTTAAGGCAAGAAAGGAGGACAAAAACATATAAAAATTAAGACTCTTCAATAAATGGTGCTGGGAAAATTGGACAGCTATATAGAGAAGAATGAAACTTGATCATTCTCTTACACCATACACAAAGATAAACTTGAAATGGATAAAAGACCTCAACGTGAGGCAGGAATCTATCAAAATCCTAGAGGAGAACATAGGTAGTAACCTCTTCGACATCAGCCACAGCAATTTCTTTCAAGACATGCCTCCAAAAGCAAAGGAAACAAAAGCGAAAATGAACTTTTGGGACTTCCTCAAGATAAAAAGCTTCTGCACAACAAAGGAAACAGTCAACGAAACAAACAGGCATCCCACGGAATGGGAGAAGATATTCGCGAATGACACTACAGACAAAGGTCTGATATCTAAGATATATAAAGAACTCCTCAGGGGCGCCTGGGTGGCTCAGTGGGTTAAAGCTTCTGCCTTCAGCTCAGGTCATGATCTCAGGGTCCTGGGATCGAGCCCCAAGTCGGGCTCTCTGCTCAGCAGGGAGCCTGCTTCCCCCTCTCTCTCTGCCTGCCTCTCTGCCTACTTGTGATCTCTCTCTCTCTGTCAAATAAATAAATAAAATAAAAAAAAAAAGAACTCCTCAAACTCAAAACTCAAAAAACAGATAAACACGTCAAAAAATGGGCAGAAGACATAAACAGACACTTCTCAAAAGAAGACATACAAATGGCTAACAGACACATGAAAAAATGTTCATCATCATTAGCCATCAGGGAAATCCAAATCAAAACCACATTGAGATACCACCTTACACCAGTTAGAATGGCCAAAATTAACAAGACAGTAAACAACAAGTGTTGGAGAGGATGTGGAGAAAGGGGAACCCTCTTACATTGTTGGTGGGAATGCACGTTGGTGCAGCCACTTTGGAAAACAGTGTGGAGATTCCTGAAGAAATTAAAAATAGAGTTACCCCATGACCCTGCCATTGCACTACTGGGTATTTACCCCAAAGATACAGATGTAGTGAAAAGAAGGGCCACATGTACCCCAGTGTTCATAGCAGCAATGGCCACAATCGCCAAACTGTGGG
>CM052884.1:89197577-89262567 GCA_028534135.1 Potos flavus | reverse complement strand
AGCCTCTGCCTTCGGCTCAGGTCATGATCTCGGGGTCCTGGGATCGAGCCCCGCATCAGGCTCTCTGCTCAGCAGGGAGCCTGCTTCCCCCTCTCTCTCTGCCTGCCTCTCTGTCTGCTTGTGATCTCTCTCTCTGTCAAATAAATAAAATCATTTAAAAAAATAAAATAAGAAATAAAAACTTAAAAGAATAAGTAAAAAAAGTAAAGATCACTTTGGCTGCCTCATGGAGAATAGGCGGGGGACAGAGGTCCAGGGGCAAGAGCAGAAATGGGAAGACCGGACGAGAAGCGATTGCAATGGTACCAGCAAAGGTGGAAAGAGCCTGGAGTGGTTGTGGAGATGCAGAGGGAGCCTGACTCCGAATGTGTTTCGAAGAGCGTCCCAATTCACATTCCGGATGTAGGGAAATAAGGGAACAGGAGGCATCAAGACACTTGAACCTGAGCAAGTGGGTGGTTCCAAGTGCCACGTGCCAGGATGGAGAAATCCGGGAGAGGAGCAGACTCGGAGACGGAAATGAAGAGTCTCTTGACCGTCTAACATTTGAAGGGCCTTTTAGGCAGCCAAATGAAGATTTTGAGTAGGAAGTTGGACGTGTAGTCTGGTGCTCGGGGGAAAGATGGGTTGGGAAGTTGTTCACAGTTACACAGCAGATGCAAATTGGGACCAGAACCCAGGCTCCCTGGTTCCTAAACCATCTGTTTCCCACTTTCCTTTCAGCCAAGGTCAATGCAGGCATTTGGCCCTGCAGGGAATGCGAAAAGAGGGAGCACCGCTAGCAGGCAGAGTTAGGGCACCCGAAAGCCCCAGTGGCCTCACCAAGGGGTTCCTGCTCCCCATAGGCAGAGCAATCTCAGCAGGACACAGGCAGGATCCCGAGCCCACCGCTGGGCCTGACTGCTGAGTTCTACCTCCTTGCCTCTCCTTCTCTATGGAGCGGTCCCTGTGGCTACTTGTCCCATCACTGTCCTCCCAGAGACTCTGGGCCAGCCACTGCCCAACACAGTACAGGACCAGGGGAGAGGGGGACTGCACCCTCCCCAAGCCTCCCCTCCCCCCCCCAGACCCACAAGGGGCTCATAGCTCCTTGATCCAGCCCTGTTTGACCAAAAAAGGCCAGACCCAAGGGCGAGGTCATCTAGAATCATTCAACGGGACTCTGGTGGAGCCAAGGCCAGAATCCAGGCCTCTTGCCTGCTGAGCCTCCTGGTCCTGGTCTCACAGGCTGAGTCCCCCGGAATCCTTCCTGGGACTCTCAGCTCTTGGAAACAGTGGGCGGTTTGGACATAAAGGAGGACGGCTGAGCACAGACACCTGGGCTCTTGTTCAGGAAGTCCCACTAAGCTTCCCAGCCAGACTCAGCTCTTCTGTGATCTGCCCCCCCCCCCGCGAGCCTTGAGCTGGCAGGGATGAGGCCTGGCGAGGCGAAACACAACCCCAGGAGTCACTGAGATCTGGTCTCAGCCCTCCGACCCTGGGGCCCCTCTCTCCCCCTGCCTGCCTCTCCTGGGTTGGCCAGAACCCCAGCTCTGATGGCACTGGGGAGACCCAGGGAAAGAGGGATGGAGGATGACCTGAGCTGCCGGCCAGACCAGCACTGAGGATTCCCGGTCCTGGTACCAGTTCTGAGCCTCGGGGGTGGAGGCGATGAGGAGCTGGGGCAGTGGTTGCAGAGAGGTGGGAGCGGGTGGATGCGAGCTCCGGCGGCCGGGTCGGGTTAGGGTTAGAAGCACATGTCAATCCAAGGCCTGCTCTGGCCCCTTCCTGGGCTAATGGGATTCTACGCCGGCCCAAGGAGCCTAGCTCCAGATGCACCCAAAAACAAGCACACATTGTCCCAGCCCGGAGAAAGGAGGGCGGAGGAGGGATGATCCGCACCAGGCTCTGCAGGGGCGGGGCAGACACGCCCCCGCAGGACTCCTGCACGGATACCCGTCCTAATCTCATCGATCCAAATGTCTGTTTCTATTTTTTTTAATTTAATTTTATTTTTTTCAGTGTTCCAAGATTCATGTTTATGCACCACACCCGGTGTTCCATGTCTGTTTCTAGATCCCGGGGGGATTCCGGGCCGGGACTTGCCCCTTAGCCGTGGCCCCGCCTTCCGACTTCTGACCCCGCCCCCTGACCCCCTCTCAGCCTTGCCTTCCGAGCCCAGGGCTTTTCCCCACCCCGGCTCCGCCTCTCCGCCTAGGTGCTGCCCCTGAGACCTTGTACCTAGGTTTGATCCTAAGGCCCCATCACCTGATCCCACCTCTGCTGGGATCGCCGGTACCTACCCGTCCATCTCCTTCAGATTCTCCACTTGCTTCACCCTCCCCTGTTGGTCTGACGACTGGTTCGGGACCATCCTCACCTGAGGGAGCCCGTGAGTGCCGCCTCCCCCAGGCAGTCCTGCCGTCCTGCCCCCCTGCCCCCTGCTCCAGGCCCCGCCCCTCTCCGGGCTTTCCCGCCTCCCAGCCCAGCGCTCACCACCACCAAAGACAGGGTTTCTGTCCATTGTCTCACTAATCTTCCCGAGTTCCTCAAAGACAAGACCCACAACCCCCACTTTACAGGCCAGCAGTGTCCTGTCCAGCCCGCTGCCACTGCCCTGGGTGGCCTCTGCGCCTGTCGCTCTCCCTGAACCATCGAAGGGCTGTCTGTCCCGCCCCACCTCCCACCGTCCCAGAAAGATCTCGAGTCCCCGAACTGCCGTCTGGGGCCGGGACTAGGGTGAAGGGCTGGCGGACTTGCCTCTCTTGCCTCACCCTAGTCCCAGCCCTGTCAGATCCTGTCTTTAGTTAAAAGTTTGATATTTTGGGGTGCCTGAGTGGCCGAGTGGGTTAAAGCCTCTGGCTTCGGCTGGGGTCATGATCTCGGGGTCCTGGGATCGAGCCCCACATCATCCTGCTACCTGCTCAGCCTGGAGCCTGCTTCTCCCACTCCTCCCTGCTCTTGCTGCCTCTCCCTATCTCTCTCTCTCTCTTAAATAAGTAAATACAATCTTTAAAATAAATTAAAATATTACATATTTTTTTAAAGATTATATTTATTTGAGAGAGAGAGCACAGGGCTCCTCTCTCTTTGCCCACTGCCCCAAGCCCCAGACCTCTGTACCTTCCTCCTCTTTATCCTGTAGAAACCTCATGGTGAGTTTATCACTACCGAGGCAAGGATGACGGCGGTGCCAAGTCCCTGAGGCAGGAAGTGTTTGGTGTGTTCCAGGAACAGCAGCTGGAGCCGAGTAGCAGGCGGCAGTGGTAGAAAGCAAGGCGGAGCGGGGAGCCGAAGCTAACCAGGCGGGACCCTGCAGGTCATTGTAAGGCCCAGAGCTTTACTCTGAGAAAGACGAGGAGCTGTTAGAGCATTTTGAACAGAGGACGAACATGATGTGACTGACACGTCAAAGGGACTTTCTGAATGCTGTGCTGAGAACAGACGGCGGAGGAGTCCAGGTAGAAGAGGGAAGGCCAATCCAGGTAAGAGATGGCACTGGCCGAGACCACAGCGGCCGCACCCTGGATATAGGTAAGGAAGAGACAGCAAGATTGTCTAATAAATGTGGTTCGGGATGTGAGAGAAAGAACGCAATCAAAGGTTACTACTACAAGATTTGGGGCCTGAGCTACTCGAAGGACGGAGTTGCCATCAACTGAGATGGGCAAGGCTCCAGAGAGATCAGGTTTGGGGTTTGAGATGAGTCATGTCTGAGATGATTCTAGATTTCCAAGTGGAGCTGGCAGGCAGCAGTAATGACAGGGACAACAATAATCGTAGTGGCAGCCATCATGTTCGAGCCGAGCCCGACGCCCTCCCGACAGTTCTCGAAGCTGAACTCATTTAATCTGCATGAGAGGCCGATGAGGTCGAGCTAGTGTCACCTCCATTTTACAGATGAGAAAATACTGGGTGTTCAGAAGAGAGGCTGGGGTGGAGACATAAATTTGGGACTCATCAGTGTGTGGGTGGCATCAGTTCACCTGGGCGTGGGTGCGAAGGTCCCAGGACTGAGCCCAGACACTTCAAAGTTTAGAGACCGAGGAGTTGAGGAACGTCAGCAAAGGGAACTGAGGATCAACAGCCAGGGAGAGAGGAGGAGACCCAAGAGGGGGTGTCCCCACAGACTAAGTACAGAAAGTATTTCTAGGGATGCCTGAGTGGCTCAAGTCAGTTAAGTGTCTGCCTTCAGCTCACGTCATGATCCCAGGGTCCTGAGATCGAGCCCTGCATCCAGCTCCCCTCTCAGTAGGGAGTCTGCTTCTCCCTCTCCCTCTGCCCCTCCCCTCCTCCATCTCACTCTCTCTTTCAAAAAAATAAATAGATCTTTTTTTCTTAAGATTTTATTTATTCAGGTGAGAGAAAGAGAGACAGAGAGAGCACAAGCAGGGGGAGAGGCAGAGGGAGAAACAGACTCTCCACTGAGCTGGGAGCCGGACCCAGGGCTTGATCCCAGGACCTGGAAATCATGACTTGAGCCGAAGGCAGACACCTAACCATCTGAGCCACCCAGGTGCCCCGAAAGAAAGAAAGAAAGAGGGGCGGCTGTGTGGCTCAGTGGGTTAAAGCCTCTGCCTTCAGCTCGGGTCATGATCTCAGGGTCCTGGAATCGAGCCCCACATAGGGCTCTCTGCTCGGCGGGGAGCCTGCTTCTCCCTCTCTCTCTGCCTACTTCTCTGCCTACTTGTGATCTCTCTCTGTCAAATAAATAAATAAAATCTTTAAAAAAAGAAAGAAGGGCGCCTGGGTGGCTCAATGGGTTAAGGCCTCTGCCTTCGGCTCAGGTCATGGTCTCAGGGTCCTGGGATCGAGTCCCGCGTCGGGCTCTCTGCTCAGCAGGGAGCCTGCTTCCCCCTCTCTCTCTGCCTGTCTCTCTGCCTACTTGTGATCTCTCTCTGTCAGATAAATAGGTAAAATCTTTAAAAAAAAAATTCTTAAAGAAAGAAGGAAGGAAGGAAAGAAAGAAAGAAAGAAAGAAAGAAAGAAAGAAAGAAAGAAAGAAAGAAAGAAAGAAAGAAAGAAAGAATTTCTAGAAGGAGAAAGTAATGAAGGAAAGCACTTTGAAAACTGTAAACTGAGATCATAATACAAGGAGACAATTTGGGTGTCTGTGTAACCCTCAGCAAGTCACAAAGCCTCAGCTTCTACATCTGTAAAATGGCTCCTTTCACCCCGTGACTGGCCCTTGTCCCCAGCCTCATCCCAGGACCACCTGCTGAGTCAGGCTTATGCCTCTACCCACCCTACTACCCTACCACCACCCTCCCCTCCATGGTCTCCTGGCCTCTGCCCTTGCCTCTACTTCCCGCCTCCCACCACTTACGTGATAGAATGTTCTAGTTCATAATCTCTATTTTTGCCTCCGAAGGGTTCCCTCGCCTTGGACCAGGCTTGTGTTGGGGGAGGAGGGGTTAATGTGAACACTGTGCAGGGCACCCCTCACGATGCTACTGTGTGTAATCACTCTCCCACCACCCTGGCTCTCCTTTGACTCTGGTTGGGCCCAAAGACCACGTGGGTTGCAGATGCAGCTGGGGACAGGGAAGGTGTGACCTATTAACCATGTAGAACCCCAAATCTCAGAAAGAGCTTTGGAGAGGAAGGCTGAGAGTCATGGGTGGGAAGTGGGACCAGGGCTTGGAGATGAGGTTCAAGGTGCAGAGTCTGGAGCTGGAAGCCACAATACTTGGGCCAGAAGCTTCCTAGTAGGCTAGGGAATGAGGTCTGTTGAGCGAGGACTGGAGGCCGGAGGCTGGGCGGGGGAAGCTTGGGGCTGGGACCTAGGATTGGGAACCAGGAAACCACGTCCAGGGCTATGGGTGGCCATCACACTGACCCCCACCAGGAGAGCCCAGATAGCACCCTTCAGATCATCTGGCAACCAGAAAGAATCTGGGAAGGGGCAGGCAATGGACTGAGTTTGAGCCCTCTAGGGCTGAGTCAGGGACATTCACAGGAAGCCAGACACAAAGAAGGACACACTTACAAAGCAAGGGGCTCCGGGGTTAGAAGTTTCCAGAAAAGGTTGGAGCCAGGGAAAGGAGCCCTTGATGGGGACAGGGTCCAGGCCTGAAGGGTGGAGAGAAGGCCTAGAATTATTGCATGTGGGAGCTGGAGGTTTTCTACATAGGCTAGTGCCCCGTGACTCAAGTATGCTCTTCGGATGCCAGTCCTAAGAGATGCTCATGTAAAAAAAAAAAAAATTCTGTCGGGCACCTGGGTGGCACCATCGGTTAAGCGTCCAACTTTTGGTTCCGGCTCAGGTCAAGATCTTGCGGTCATGCAATCGAGCCCTGCATTCGGCTCTGCACTCAGCAGTGGAATCCACTTCAGATTCTTTCTCTTTGCCCCTCTCCACTTGCACACTCACTCTCTCTCTCTCTCTCAAATAAATAAATAAAATCTTAAAAAAAAAAAATCTGCGGTGAAATCTGCATGTTTTCTCTGCCTCTCCGAGATTCTTAGTGCGTATTCGCCATTTGAAGGTTCTGATAGGCTTCTGCCGTAAAGAAAGCCTAATTAATTTCCCGTTTTCTCATGGAGGCCTTTTTTCTTATCATTTACACCTACTAATGTCTGGCAAAATAGACTTTGAGGAACTGTAGGCTAGCCTAATCTCCTGTTTTACTTCCGGGAAACCAAAGCTCAGAGAAGGGGCGTGATGTTCCCAAGAGCTCGGGGCCAGGAGAGATGGACCTGAGTCAAACTCCAGGGGTTCCCTCTGCAAAGAACATCAGAGCTGGGAGAGTTCCTTGGGACCATCTAGTCCATCTTCACCTCTATCCCCATCCCATTTATAGATGGGTAAACTGAGGCTGGGAGAGAGGCCATGACTCCTTTCCCTCCCACAAGACTCTAGACTGGGTCCCCAACCTGACCCAAACAGTCCGGTGCCCTGACATCCTACAGAAGATCTGGAACCAGACCATCCTTCCCAAGCCTGCCGTATACCATCCCCAGTGGAGCCAGCTCCCACTGACCATCCCTGTACTCTTCTTCAACTTTCTTCCTGTTCCCAGGAAGTTCATGGGGTCTGGTCTGCCCTGGTATCTTCCCCAAGATCATCTTATCTTCTCAGCTAGCTCATCAACCCCGCGGCTTCTGGGCTTTGATTTCTCCCGTTCCCTTCCTCGCGTTTAGCTCAGTGTTGGGCAAAGACTCCAGACTGTTGCTTTAGCATGGGGTTGCATTATCAACCTGGAGGAAGTAGGACATACTATAGGCTGCACTGTGTCGTTTTTAAACAGTGACTACTGGTTTAAAACTCTAGAAGCCGGGGACGACTGGGTGGCTCAGTCAGTTAAGCGTCTGCCTTTGGCTTAGGTCATGATCCCAGGGTCCTGGGATGGAGTCGCACATCAGGCTCCCTGAGCAGGAAGCCTGCTTCTCCCTCTGCCTGCCGCTCCCCCTGCTTGTGCGCTCTCTCTCTCTCTTTGACAAATAAATAAAATCTTAAAAAAAAAAAAAAAACTCTGGAAGCCTATCCCTGGAATGTAGGGCAAGGGAGCAAAGGATCCCCATGAAAAGGGCTGCTCTGGGCCTGGGTTTTTATCCCTGTCTTCCCTCACCCCAGGTGGCTTGCAGCGTCACCCCCTTGGCTGGTGATGGCAGGAAAGCTAGAGCAGCTAGAGGTATCCTCAAGGAAGAGGACCACAGGCCTAGGAGGAAATCAAGCCCACCGCACAACTAAGCCACCTAAGACCCAGGCAGAGCTGCTTCCCACTTTCCACAACACAGAGCCAGCCTGGCTCCCTCCCTCCATCCTTACTCTCTCAGCATTGCCATTTTGCTAGAAAAGTTTTCTTTCTTCTAATGGGCACCCAGCCCCTCCCCTTCTAAGCCTCCCGCCCTTGGCGGGAAGGGCAAGAAGGACAAGAAAGGCAGTGAAGGTTTGTCCCCAGCCCCTGAGGGCCACATGCTCCCTAGCCCCGCTGCCCGGGCACAGCACCCCCTCGGTCTTCCGGGGGGCTCCAGCTTCGTGCAAACCCCTAATGCGCCCCAGGGAGAGCCGGCTCTATCCGGGAGGCCCCTCCCCCTCCCCAAGCCACTGCTGCGGAGCTCCGGCCCTAACTCGATTGTGCACTGTTAATCGCAGCGTGTGCCGACGGGGCGGAGTAAACAGGCGGCCTCCGAGGTCGCCCAAAGCCATCAATCCCTGCCCTGGTCAGGCCTTCAGCGGCTGAGGCTGGCAGGAGGCGCCAAGGGGGGCGAGGAAGGGGGGAACTTGACCCTGGCAGAAAGACTGATTGCCCACAGTCAGGGATTGGGAAGGGGGGGGGCGGCGGCAGGGATGGGGGGGAGGGGAAGGCGATGTGGATGCATTGACACTGACATTTGGGGGACCTTTAAGATAGAGGCAAAGGCAATGATAGGAGTCTACTGGCTCTGGCACCTACTAGCCGAGCGACCTTAAACAGATTACTGAACCTCTCAGTACCTCGGTTTCTTTATCTGTGAAATGGGTATAATAATTCTACCTACTAAAAAATAATAATAATAATAATTCTACCTACTATGTTGGGTTATTACCAAATTTAAATTGGTTAAAACGTGTAAAACATTGAGGGGCGCCTGGGTGGTTCGGTGGGTTAAGGGGTTAAGCGTCTGCCTTCTGCTCAGGTCATGATCTCAGGGTCCTGGCATGGAGCCCTACATAAGGCTTCCCGCTCAGCGGGGAGCCTGCTTCTCCCTCTCCCTCTGCCTCTCCCCGCTTCTCATGCATCTCTCGCGCGCTCTCTCTCCCAAATCAATAAATGAAATCTTTTTTTAAAAAAAAATTGTAAAACATGGAGAACAAAGCTATGTATTTGTTAAATAAATCGGGGCAGCAGAATGAAGAGCTGGGAGAGACCCTGGCTTAGCAAATTCCCGGGCTACCCCTCCTTCTTGTAAATGGCCCAGAAGAGTTCTCAACTAGTAAGAAGCTGGGGCCAAGATCCACAAACTGTGGGGGTGTCCAGAGGGCTGGCTAAGTTAACCTAACCTCTCTGGGCCTCAGTTTTCTATCTGTAAAATGGAAATCATCACAGCACCTACACCATGGGGATGTTACGACGTTTATATAAGACAAGTGCACGTAAAGCGCTCGTGAATCCGTTAGCCAAGGGTAAGTGCTGCAGTAAAGGGTATTTCTGAGAGTTGGATCTGCACCATCCCTTCCCCACCCCTGCCCACGAAGGGCCTGCGCTGTAGGGCAGGAAAGAGGCCTTTGTACTATTATTCCTTCCCTGCGCAGGCACAACCCCGCCCCGCCGGGCCTCTCGCCCCGCCCCTCCCGGGCCGGGAGCCGGGCCGCTAGAGGGCGCGGCGGAGGTGCGGAGGGCGGTGGGTACCGCCGGAGGGCCCGGGGCAGCCGGCACGGAGGCGGAGGACCGCGGAGAGCCGCCGCTCCAGGGTCATCACGCCGCAGGCCGGGAGGGTGGGCGGCGCCCTGTCCGCCGACGTACTTGCTGCGCCCGCGCCCGGGGCGAGGGTCTCGCGGGGAGGTTGGCAGGAGAGAGCGCGGGCTTGAGCTCCACTCGCCCTGCTCCGTCCCACTCCTCGCCACCGTGGGCTTGGAGTTTCGGTCTCCGTCCTGGTGGGGACTCGAGGACAAGGCGTACACGTTCACGGGGGTCGGGGGGGAGGGTGCTACAAGGCAGGGAAGCCAACCTAGCCCGGCCAGGGATAGGGGACCCCGACGTCGGTCTAGCCTCACCCGGCTCACTCCCCGGGCGCGTGGACTCAGCTATGGAGGGCTGGAGAGAAGTCTTGGGGATCCGGCCCGAAGCGCCCGCCCAAAGCTCTGCACCACTTCTCTCCAGCAGTCTCACGTCGGGTCAAGTCCAGGGCCAGGGCGCATATACCAGGTAGCGGAAAACTTGAGGACCTGGTGTCCACTGACCCGGCGAAGCAAAATCGACGCCGTTAATCATATTTTCCAAGCTGTTTTTGACCATAGAGGTTTGAGTGGGAAGCACGGGCCTCCATAGCGCTGGGGAAAGCGCCCCTTCCCTCCGTCTGGGCCACACATCCACGGTGCGTCCAACTCCTAGGCGGGAGCAAGTGACCTGGACTCCGAGGTCCTGTCCTCATAGGAGGGACAGAGAGCGCTTAGGGACGCCCAGCGGGAACGCTGCTCCTCCGCGGAGTCCCATGCAACCGAGATTCACAGACTCGTCCAAGATGCGTCACCTCTGTTCCCAGCATTCAACACCCCCGCGCGACCCCTGTCGCTCCAGCCACCAGAAGGACCCGGCGGCGCTCAGCCCAGGTCCAGGCTGCACAAGGAACCAGGGTCTGGGCCTCCCGGAACCCATCCATTCTCTGGAAGCCGACCTCGAGGCTTCCGGGCGGGTAGAGCTGGGCTGCCCGGGGCCCTGCCCTTGCCCCGACGGGACCCGCACAGAGCCTCGCCCTGGAGGTGAAGTGCCCGGGACGTGGAGGGAGATTGTTTCTCGGAGGCCTTAACTGCGGAACGGGATGGGAAAACCTCGATTTCCTGTCCCAAGATGATGCTTTTTGTTGTGGCCACTTTCTCTCCGGCCCCGATTGTCAGGGAGTCTGGCCGGGCGGGGGGAATGCGTTACAAGCTCTGATTTATCTTCAGCCCCACCCTGGGTATTAGTTTCTTCTTCTACCTGGGGATTGGTCTCTCCCGGAGTCCCCGCCGTTGGGGAGGTGAGAAAAGGGGTGTAAAGAGGTTGAGGACCCAATGCAACGGTGGGGGTGGGCAAGGAGGGAGGCCGGCAGAACCACCAGCTGCCTTCTCTGACCGCCCCCTCCCCCGCGCCCGCCCGACTCAGAGCCGAGATCGCCTCCCACAGCGGGTGAGACCTCCAACCCACGCCCATTCCTCAGGGACTGAGACCCAACCAGTTGGACTTCATAGGTCCGGTGGTCCGGTGGGAACGAAAAGGATCGCCCACTGAGGCCTCTTCCCAGGACAGAGGAAGCAACACGGCCAAGTGGCGAATGTATCTGGGTTTGAGCTTCTGACGTGGGTCCCAGCCGAGGGGGAGGGTTTAAACGGAGGGGCTGCCGGCGCCGGGCACCAGCACACTCCCAGAGCGGGCTCACTTCCTGTCCCCACCCCTCGCAGCCCTCAGCCAGGAGTCCCTGCCTTTCAGCCATGCGGTCGCCCAACAGGTCCTCTGTCATTCCTGGAGCTGCGGCCGGCGCACTCCCACCGCGACCCCAGCCCCAGCGTGGCCCCAGACACGCTGACCGCACCCGCCACGGAGCCCTGGGGTGGCGCGCCGCTTGTAAACCTACTCATCTGTAAAATGGGAATAATAATAGAAACTCCCTCAGGGAGCTGTTGGGAGAAACAAAGACGTTAATGAATGCGGAGCGTTTAGCAGCGCCGGGCACGTAGTAAGTGCTCAATACGCGTTATAAATAACGACGATCATGGCTTTCGCCGGTGGCGAACGACAGTGCCACGTTTAACCGGCAACTAAGGGTCAAACGCCCCGTTGGGGCGGTGTCTCTAACTCCCGTGACCGGGATAAATAAACAGACCTAGACAGGGGCACTAACTTGCTCCGAGCGTTTCAGCTGGGAAGAAGGCACAGCCGGATTCGCACCCAGGGCCGCTTCTCTCCTCCTCCCCGGAAGGAGGCTGAGAGAGGGGCCCGGCCCCGCGCCGACAGCCCCTCGCTCCCTCGGTGGCCCGGAGGAGTGACTCCTCAGCCAAGGGACCAAAAATAGCAACCCGCAGGAGCCGAGACCCGGGTGTCCTGCGCCAGGCGGCGACCCAGCCGGCCAGAGAGAAGCGAGAAGTGGCCGAGGTCAGGCCGGGCCGCTCCAGGGCGGCTGGGGGGGTCGAGCGGGGGTGGGGCTGGACCCCCACGTGCGCCGCCTGCCGCTGCTTAGCCAAGCCCTTTGTCGCGAGCAGCAGCGTTCGTGCCTCACTCGGCGGCTTAAAATAAAGACAATGTTCCCAGCCTCCCTGCGGCTAAATCCGGCGCGGGTGCGGGGGCGGTGAGAGAGCCGGGTGGGAGAGCTTCTCCTGGCCCTCCCTCCCTTCCTGCCTCAGTTTCCCCATCTGGTAAGGGGACCGAGCCAAGTCTGGGCGGAGAAGAGTCATACAGGCGGGGGGGGATGGGGTGGGGGGGTTTGGGGGGGGACAGCATCCCCCTGCCTCCGCAGCCTCACGGACTTAAGGAGGAAAGCGCCTGGGACGGAGAGGGGCACTGAAGAAGAGGCAAGGGAAGCTGGACACCCCCCCCCCCCCCGCCTACAAAATAAGTGTTTTTATTTCTAAAGGGACGTGTGCAGAGGCGGTGGGAGAAGAGAAAAGGGAGACCAAGGAGATTGGGGGGAGGGGGCAAGGAGAGAGCCTGATTCAGACTCGGAAATGGATGTTGAGCGTGGAGGCCTAACACCCCCACACTCAGCCACGTGTACGCGCACAAGTACACGCAGCCCCACCGCGCGCACCAGCCGCCGCCGCAACCCAAGGACCGCCCAGCAGGGGGCAGCCCGAGTCCGCGCCCACGGACAGGGACCTGTGGCGTTCTGACCCCACTCCTGACCCGCGGGTCGGCCCTGGGGTGGGAGGAGGTTGCTCGGACTCCTCTCCAAGCGGCAGTGTCTCCTCAGCTTCAGGAGGGAGGTGGCCTGGATGCTTGCTCTACCCTCAGCTGGCTTTGAGACGCAGAGATCCCCCACATGTACCTGCCACGTGTGCCCACCGCGGACATCCCGTGGCTGCTGGCCAAGCCCCGGGGACTCCCGGGGGAACACAAACCCTGTTTGTGTTCCACCTGGCTCCATTGGCAACTGGGCTCCAGCCTGAGGAAGCCCTGGGTTACCCTCAGGCCTCCGGATGGAGAGGGGGTGTTTGGTGGGGAAATGGGCAGGGGAAATGGGCAGGGGGGGGTCCCAACCCCCTGACTTAGAGCCAAGGGACCTGAGTCCGGACACTTGCGCCCCACGTATTAATCACGCCTCTGATCTTTAGTTTTCTCATCTGCATAATGGGACTAATAGAGGATCCCTGTCCTTCGTATCTTCCACCCCAGAGCTTCTGCACGGCCCAGTGGGGCAGAGGACACGGTAGCCCAGCAGAGGGCTCCCCAGCTGCCCTCCAAGGTCAGCTCCCCCGGAGGGGGTCAGCTCCCCGGGAGGTCTCGCAGTGACCAAGTGAGGGCACGCAGAACCCCGGGCTCTATGGCAAAGGGCCCCCAGGGGTTCTATCTCTGAGGAAACTCAACACGGATATCCAAAGGGGGGGAGGGTACTGACCAAGCCGTGGGGCTAAGGCAGGTGGGGAGGAAGGGCAAGGTTGTCACTTCCCAGAACACACCTGTGAGCCCGGAGTGGGAGTCAAGGGAGACAGAATTTGACAAGCTGGGAGGAGAGCTGTCTGTCTGTCTGTCTGTCTTCCAAGTGGAAGGTGGGGGTGGAGCAGGCAGGGAGGTAGAGGTTGCCTCACTTGTCAGAATTAGCGAGTTCCACAGTTGGGCAACATCAGACACACACCGAACACAGATACACGTGTACACACACGTCCTGGTTCCGGACCAGCGGGGCGACACCTGCATTTACACAGGTTGCACGGTATTCGGGGACATTCGCGTGGGGGGGGGCACTCAGCAGCACGTGTAGTGGGCACACGCCCCCCCCCACTCCTCCCTGCCAACCAGACCCCCGCAGAGCCTCACACCCGGGCTCTGCAGCACGGCCGGACGCGAGAGCACGCAGCCCAGCACGCGGGCACGTCTGCCCAGCCCCTGGGGCGGGCGCGCCAGCCCTCTGGGTCTGTTCCAAGTTGGAGCCTCTCACGTGAGGCCCAATGTGTCATTTCCCAACAGAAGGAATCTAGCTCCTTCGCAGCAGGGAGGAAGAGCAGGGTGTGGGGCTGGGTGGGTGGGTGGGCGCGTGGGCATGTTCAGGGCGCAGGGCGTGTGTGAGGGAAGCAGGCGTGTGAATGCCGGGCTGTGTGTGTCGGGGCATGGTGCGCACAGGTTGGGGGCTCTGAGGGTGGGTGGGGGAAGGAGCCCCGGGAAACAGTGTGCCTTTGTGAGGGTGTGCGTGTGTGTGTGTGTGTGCCGCTGAGTCTGTGTGCAGTGGGTGTGGGTGTTTGTCTCCTTGTATCCGCCTTCTCTCCCGTTCCGGACTTTTAGCCTTCCTGGGCTCGTTTTCCCCATGTCCTACCTCCTCCCTCTCGGGGCTCGAATTAGGTGCCCTAGTGGAGGAGGGGGGCACGCTCCAGGACCTAGTCCAACCCCAGACGCTGCCTGAGGCTTCCCTCCAGCTCCCCCTCCCTTCCTTTTCTCCCTTTCCTCCCTCCCTCTCTTTCCTCTCCTCCCTCCCCCCCCCAGGCTGGCGTGCCAGGGGGTGGGACATGCCAATCACTGGCTGTGCCTCTCCGGCTGCCAGCACAGGGCGCAGCTCCCCCCCGGGAGCCAGGTGTTTGGGTCCCTGGAGACGCCGCCGGCCCCCGGGGAGGCAGTGGGGCTGAGGATCCTACAGACCCTTCTCCAGTCCCATGGTGAGTACATTTGGAAGGGTTTGGGAGGGGCTCCACCGAGCCGGGGGCGGGAAAAGCGGGGTCCGGGGAGCAAAGCAGAGACCAGGACTAGCAGGAAATGGGGAAGAGCTCCAAAGAGAGGAGGGGGCCAAGGAGGGGTCTAGAGGCCAAGGGGGCTCTGCAGTGGACAGTGGCTGCTCCAAACACCCGGTCTCGTGGCTTTGAGCAGATACACCTGATGTTTTTCTGGGGTTCAGCTGGCAGAGAAGATGGATGGAGACCCCTCCCCTTAGGAAACTGGACCCGGAGACCAGAGGGATTAAGCCGCCACCTAGCAGGCAGAGGACCCAGAATCCCAGGGACAGAGTGGAAAGGGCAGGGGGCCCGAGGGCAGCCATTGCCACCAGCATCCTGTGGGAGGTTGCCCCCCCCCAGTGTTGGGGTTCCAGTCCCAGAACCTCCTCCTCTTCTCCCTCAGGGAACCCTGACTCCCACCACCCCCATCCACCTTCAGCCCCCCCAAGATGGACTGAACCAGGTTGCTGCCCAGACGGACAAGCTGGATGCCAAGGTGGGTGTTAGGCCAGAAGCCAGCAGGGGACCAGGCCAAGAGCCCCAGGGCTCTCCAGAGACAAATGGGCACATGGAAGGCCACACCAGCCAGGGAACGCGGCCCTGACGTGTGCAAGGGCCCAGAGAGTCCTCCCTATGTCCACAGTATCTTGGGCTCCCACAGAGCATGTCTCGGTCCTGTAGCCTGTTAATGCGTGGGTACTGATGGGCACCCATGCAGGGACCCATCCCAGGGCCCCCCAGACCCCACGATGTAGGGAGGGAGGGGCTGGAGGCCACCGGCTCTGATTCTGCAGATTCACCAGTTCCTGGGCTGGCAGCTGGGAAGGGGGTGGTCAGCTCTCATTGGGTCATTCAGACAAGCACTGCTTAGGGGTTCTCGGTGCTAGCAAGAGGGGCTCACCTCTTGCCACAAAACATACCTGCAACTCCACCCAGGCTGATCCAACCACCACCACCCACCCACCCCCTCTCCCAGCTGGCCGGAAGGAGTCAGATTGTCTCCTGCAGCCGGACAGTCTCCTATCCCTGGGTAATCAGCTGCTCACTGAGCCGTCAGATAAGAGTTAGTTCTCTGCCCCCTGACCTCAGCCACTGGGCAAGCCGTGATCGCTGCTGTGATACAGAAGGCAGGGAAGGGAGGGGGTGGCGAAACGGGGCTGCGGAAGATGTGAATCTTGTCTCCCGCGCTGGGGCCTGGAGGTCTGAGAACTAGATCCCCAAGGGCAAAGAAGAGTCCAGAGTGCCAAGAAGGGGTTAGGCAGAGGTCACGTCAGCCCTAAAAAGGAACCTCCCCATCGAACAGATGGAGAGACTGAGGCTGAGGAAGGAGAAGGGATGTGCTCATGGTCCCAGAAGGGACGTCGAGGGGTCCTCCTGGGCTGGGACCCCATTCGCCTCACCCTCAGGGCAGCGCTGTGCTCCCACTTCCCTGAGCAAGATGACAGGGTGGGGGGAGCAGCAAGCCCTGGGAGGCAGGAGCTTGGGCTGTGGAGGGGAGGGCGGGCGGGGAGAGGTGGGTGAGTATCTCGCTGGGTTTCTGCTCTGCTGTGATGCCATGGTGATGCCTAGAAGGATGGGGGAGGAGGGAGAGAGAAGAAAGGAAATGGGGAGGAGAACTCAAGGATGGGAGAACAGGGGGCAAGTGGAGCGGTGGATGAGGGGCGGAGCACTGCTAATGCCACCTGGCGGAGTGAGGTCTAGGGCCCGGCCTGCTGACTGCCTGGCTCTGGCATGGTTTGGCTGAAGTCGGAGAACTGGTTAAAGTCCATCAGCCGTGAGTGTGTTTGGCCGTGGTTCCAGGGCTGACGTTCCTCTTCCGGCTCGGCAGCACATTTATGAGCATTTAACTGATGGCTGCTGCTCTCCCCAGGGCTAGCCGGCATTCTCAGTGGTGACTATTGAGCCTGAAAATGTGGTAAATTGCACGTGTTTACCCCTCATTCCCAAGGTGAGGCATCAGAGGTAGGAGTTTTATGCACCTTTAATGGGTCAAGAGCTACTTTTAGAGAAAAGTTAGCCAGGGGGAGAGAGCCGCCTCTGACAGGCTGGCTTCTGGATTAAGCCTCCAGCAGAAGGGACCAAGGTGGGTGCAGTCAGAAGACCAGGCCAGGGGAGCGCCCTCCTCTCTGCACACGTGAAGCCCCAGAAGCCCAGGCCCACAGACCCTACCTCGGATCTCCCTCTCCCCAGCACTGCTCATCCTCTCCAGTCCGGCTCGGCCAACTTCCAGGCCCAGAATCACAAGATGGCTTCGCTCCTCCCCCCTGAATCTCTTCCCCAGCAACCCCTCACTCTCCGTCTCCCCTTCTCCACCGCTCGGCCAGTGGCAAGAGCCAGGAAGCTCAAGTGTTCAGGGATCCCTCTCCACCGCAATCGCTCCTGGCCTCCTCCTTCCTCTCGCCTGCCAGATCCCCAGCCCCTGGGGATCGTCCCTCCGTCCGAGGCTCTGGCGGTCAATAGTCTGGCCTGCTGTTCTAGAGGCTCTGACCTCATCCCTTAACTCTTTAAGCCCAGGCTGACTTTTTCCTCTCCCAGCACTGACGGCCCCCTCCTACCCCTGTCCCTGTCCTATCACCGTGCTCGGCTTCCCAGCAGCAGGGGAGGCAGGGACCACCTTGGGCCATTGAACAGGTAAGGATGCTCTTGGCCGTTTCTCTCCTGTGCTCTCACAGGGCCTCACCCAGGAGACAGGGACCTGGCAAGGGAGGGTAGGCAGGAGGTGGAAGGAGGTGGGTGGGGGGCGTGCTCCGGAGCCTGACGTGAAACAGGAGAAGCCCATGTACATATTCGCTTATTTACTCCACAAAATATTTATTGAGCAACTATGTGTGCCAAGCGCTGGGATAAAGCAGCGAATGAGGCAGACACAGCCCCTACCCTGCTTCTCAGAGAGCTACAGCTGGACCGCCCCCTTCCACAGCGCTGTCAGCACACATCGCACAGATCGACAACAGACACTGTCTCACACACACACACACACACACACACACACACAGGCCAGATTCTAAAGGAAGGGACTGATCCCTCACTGACTCAAACCTCAAACTCTGGGTTGGCCAAGTCAGTCAAGGTGGGCGAGGAGGGGCTGGGGAGCCCACCAGTCCCACAAGAGCGGTTTAGAGTAAGCAGGGGTCCAAGAGGTCTACATCCTGGTTGCATTAAAGATTTAAGGTCCTTAAGGCCTCAAAACCTTGGTTACCCCTTTTGCAAATTGAGGACAATAAAACCTGCCTTGCAAGGAGTGGTAGCAGGTCAATGAAATCATGAACAGAGAGCTTAGAGACGGGTCTGGCATATGGTAAGCAGTCAGTGAATGCCAGTTGCTATGATAAGATTAATAATATTTTTTAAGATTAATAATATTATTAAAAGCTCCCAACAGCCTTCATCAGGAGGCCACAGTCCTGAGCGGAAAAGCACTCCTGCTTCCTCGCCTCCTTCCGGTACCCCAGACCGACACCCTCAGAGGGCGAGCCCCACCCCATCTCCACAAAGCACAGACTCCCCCCTACCATTTCTTTTTTTTTTTTTTTTAAGATTTTATTTATTTATTTGACAGAGAGAAAGAGACAGTGAGAGAGGGAACACAAGCAGGGGGAGAGGAAGAGGGAGAAGCAGGCTTCCTGCAGAGCAGAGAGCCGACGCGGGGCTCGATCCCAAGACCCTGGGATCATGACCTAAGCCGAAGGCAGACACTTAATGACTGAGTCACCAGGTGCCCCCCCACCACCATTTCTTATTCTCACTCGGCAATGCACACACCCTCACACACAATCAGCCTACAGAAGGATTACCGGGTTGGGACAGCGACTTGCCCAAGGTCATACAGCAGGGACCAGAGCAGGCCCCCGGAAACGTTCTCCTAAGCAAATCACTGTCTGAGAGAGGTTTGGGGGAAGACCCCTGCTTCTGACTGGGGAGGAAAGGCAGAGTTACTGACGACTCTGTTCCTGGGCTGCAGCCCGGGAGCTCAGAAGATCCAGGGAGTGGCAAGAATCGGGGTCCAGTTCCCCAGAACCACTACCCTCCTCTTTCCCCGCCGTTGTCCCAGAGGAGAGGCCTTAGCCCCTACAGCTCCTAGGTGGGGTACAGAGGAGTCGGCCAAGTGGAAAGAACGTGGAGGCCACGGAGCCTTCAGGCCCGGGCCGAATCCCAGCTCCACCACTTCCTGTGAGACCATCAGCAAGTGAACTTTAGTGTCTTCATCTGTGAAACAGAGATAAGAACCCCCTTTGGGGTGCCCTATGGATTAAAGGAAATGATATCGTACATCAAGTGTCTGGCCTGCAGGGCATGATTAATTATGGGGGTTATCAGTGTGGCTATTGAAATGAGTGAGTGGGAGGGGTTTCTAGCCATTAAGGAAGGGGACTGCCAACCTCCTTACCTCCAGGGGTCACTCCTCATAGGTCCCCCGTTCTGAAAGCCTTTTTAAAATGCATCAAAGCTGGTGCGCCTGGGTGGCTCAGTCGGTTAAGCGTCTGCTTTCGGCTCAGGTCATGGTCTCGGGGTCCTGGGATCGAGCCCCACATCAGGCTCCCTGCTCAGTGAGGAGTCTGCTGCTCCTTCTCCCTCTGCTCCTCTGCCCACTTGTTCTCCCTCTCTCTCTCTCAAATAAATAAGTAAATAATCTTTAAATATATGTATATGTAATAATAATCAATAAAAACACATTTTATAAAGAAAAGAAAGAAAAAAACAAATAAGGAATCTAGGACCCGGAGAAGGGCTGTGCTGGGGTCTGGACAGCAAGAGGGGGCTGGGCTGTGGATGGGACTGAGGAGCCAGAAATAAGTCCGGGGAGGCGCTTTCGATGCCGTGAGCCCCATCAACTGGCGGATACAGGGTGCCCAGAGAAGGACAGGTTAAACGATTGCCCAGGATCACACCGCTAGGAAGAGACAGTTTTGAGGGAGGACACACAAAAATTCCTAATCGAGATAAATAAGATTGTAATGTAACATTTTAAAAAATCAACTAGCCAAAAAAAAAAAAAAAAAAAAAATCAAACAGCAAACTAGACAGCCCACAGGCGGGCCGTCTGTTTTTGTAAATAAAGTTTTATTGGAACCAGGGCCAAGAACAGGGTGAGTCACGGGTGATAGGATTGTTTGTGCAAGTGCAAGGTTGGACCCTGCCTTTGTTTAAAATTTTGTTCATCATGGTTGGTTGTGCATCAATTTCCTTTTTTTTTTTTAATGTACTCTCTACACCCAACGTGGGGCTCGAACTCACGACCCCGAGATCCAGAGTCACGTGCTCTTCGACTGAGCCAGCCAGGTGCCCCATCAACTTTTTAAATATTGCATTAAAATATCCATTTTCTTGAACACCGAGTTTGGGGGCACCTCTGATTTTACACCTGAGGCAAAACTGTCTCCCTCACCCCCCTACCCCAGGCCTAGCCCAGCCGCGGTGTGGGACCAGATCCGACAGTGGAGGCCTTGACGCAGCGCTGACGGCCGCACCACGCCCGGGCAGACAGGACGCAGCAGCAGCTGCTGAGGGTGCGGCCTCTGAGGTCAGCAAGCTCACCTTGTCTGACTCTGACTCAGTCTTTTCCCATCTTGGCCCAGGGAACCACTGGGGGCTACAGAGCTGCCCCAAACCACTGGAGGTTGAGGGTCGGGAAAGGGAGCCACCACCCGAGCCAGGAGCCAGGAGACTTTGGGGATACACCGTGCCTTCTTCCCCCCCTTTTCTCTGGGTCTCAGTTGCTCCGTCTGTGCAATGGGCATTAAAGAGCACTGAGCTCAGATCAGAGGGACAGCAGTTGTGCAGGGCAATGGAGTCGCGGGCGCTGGCATCCGCCAGCCTCCAGCCCAGCACCTGACTTTGGCTACGGGAAGAGGATGCAACAAAACTCAGTAAGCAAGACAAATAGTATTTCAGCATAATAGTTTTAAAATCCAAACTGGTGGGGGCCTGGCTGGCTCAGTCAGAAGGACACACGACTCTCGATCTCGGGGTCGTGAGTTCAAGCCCCACGTTGGGTGTAGAGATTACTAAAAAAATAAATACAAATAAATAAATACAATTTAAGAAATAAAATTCCAATTGGCAAACTATGGCCTCCAGGCCAGCCATCGGTTTTTATAAATACAGTTTCAGTGGAACGAAGTACTTGGGCTCAGATCTTGGTTCCTACCTTACATGCCTGACCTTGCTTTTCCCAGCCTCGGTTTTTCGCCTGTGAAACGGAGGGAAGAGCGACCCCTGTCGGTCACCGGTTTCCCTGTTAAGATTAAATGCAATAATGCACTTAAGCGCTTTCAGCAGCAACTGCCACTCAGGGAGCACTGAATAACAACAATGATCATTATCGTTAGCAGTCGCCATTGTCATAGTATTCAGAATTTCTTTTAAGTTTATTCAAGTAATCTCTACACCCAACGTGGGGCTTGAACTCATGACCCCAAGATCAAGAGTCACATGCTCTACCGACTGAGCCGGGCCAAGAAATTTTTAATCAAAGGAGCAGACACTTGGGGCGCCTGGGTGGCTCAGTCTGTGAAGCGTCCGACTCTTGATTTCGGCTCAGGTCATGATCCCAGAGTCCTGGGATGGAGCCCTGTGTCCGGGCTCCCTGCTCATCGGGGGGTCTGCTTTTCCCTCTCCCTCTGCCCCTCTTCCCCCTCCTTCCCTCTCTCTCTCTCTCTCTCTGTCTCAAATAAATAAATCTTAAAAGAAGAAAAGAAAAGAAAAAGGAGCAGACCCTGGCGGGAGGGAGCCCTCCCTGACGCACGTGCTAAGAATCAACGGGAACCGAGTTCAGGCCTGTGGTGCCAAGCCTGTCCCAGGCACTCTCTACCCATGGACCCATCTAGGCCTCACAACAATTCCTTGATTTATTCACCAGGGACTAGTGTCATCCCTGTTTTCCAGCTGAGGAAACTGAGGCACCTGGCAATTACGCCGCCAGCAGGAATCATACCCAGTAAATGGTACAGCCTGGATCCCAAGGGAGCCAGTCTGGCTCATGCTGTCCAGGCCCTTCCGCCGTGACGTTCCCTGCCCCCCGGAGGTGCAAACTGCCCGAGACACACCAGCACACGCTGACGGCCACCGTCCTTCTCGCTCCTTCTGTCACACTCCCGACTGCCATCCTGAGAGTCCCTCTCACGCACCGACACTGTGACCGGTGGAGATGACCTCAGCCACACACCCTCGGTCACAGGCTCTCACAGCCACGCACCCAAGGCCCGCTGTCGTGCCTCGACCTCCTCACAGGCACACAGCACGCTAGTCTCTCTGTCACAGACCGGGTCCCGAGGAACACCAGAGCTCGGTGGGCCCTTGCCCGATGTCTCTCCCTTGGAATTTTTCCAACGATACAGCCCCTGAAAGCATAGCGGCAGGTGGGAGGAGACCCCAGCTCCTCCAAGGACAGATGGATGCCTGAGGCCCATAACAGGAAGGGACCTGCCGAAACGTACAACAGCAAAGCGGTGGCTGAGCGGCGGGGGTCTCCTGCTAAGGTTGCTGAGAGACCCGGCTTTTCCCCTTACCCACCTTTGGTCCTTTAGTGCCTGGGCCGGACTCCAGTTTCAAGAGAAATGTGGGGGAATATTCCCTTTCCCCTTACTGCCTCTCACTCGGCTTGCACCCAGGAACAGAGTGGGGAGACAGAAGGGGGCTCCCACACCTCATCTGGGGCCAGACCCCTGCTGGGAGCTGAGGCCCTCAGCTCCGCCCCCACCCGCAATCCCCCACCACCACTGCCTGCTTTCACTCCAGACTTTTTTTTTTAAAGATTTTGCTTATTTATTTCTCGGAGAGAGAGAGCCTAAGCAGGGGGAGTGGTAGGCAGAGGGAGAAGCAGGTTCTGCACTGAGCAGGGAGCCCAACACGGGACTCGATCCCAGGACCCTGGGATCATGACCTGAGCCAAACGCAGATGCTTAACCGACTGAGCCACCCACTCCAGACTTTCTACCACCAGACAAGCGTTTAGGCCCAGAGCAACTTACCGGGCTACCCTCCTAGAGGGTCTGATGCAGCTCCAAACTCTGCCTTCCTCCTCTCTTCCTCTATCTCTCTATCTATCTATCTCTCTGTCTCTGTGTCACACACAGACACACACGCACACACACTCACGTATACACCCAGGGAAACATGCAGACCCGCCAACATAACCTCCCCCCTTATCTTCTCTAGAGCCTTCCCCCCGCCTTCCCATCTCTCCTTATTTGATGGAAGCATCCTGCTGAAGCTCCACATGCTCAGAGTAAAAGAGAGACGTGGGTTCTAATCATACTCACCTCCTCTGGCACTGTGGCCTGCTCTCGTGGCCGCTTGGAGCCACGGCTGCCTCAGAGAAATGGGGAGCCTAAGAGACCTTCCTCCTGGAGATGCACGACAGTTAAATTAGGTAAATCAGTTAAGTGCTGTGTCTGGCAAGTAGTAACTACCTAGTAAATGAGAGCTTTAATAAAATTGAGTGAAGTGCTTTGAAAATTTGGCAGTATTGTATACAAAGCGAGTCTCCCAGCTCCTGCCACAGGAGGGAAGCAAGACAGGAATTAGTAGCAATTTCCCAATGAGAAAATTGAGGCTCGGAGTCTGAATGGTGAAGCTGGAAGGAGGACTCCATCTCTGGATTCCAAGCCCCCTCCCCCCAGGGCTGCTGGCACATCCGTTCACGGCTGGGAAAGTGCCTTATGAATGACTGTGCGTGGCCACGGGTGAGAAGGGCTGACATCTCGCCTAAAGGCCCGAGAAGGCAGAGGCCGTGTCCCCAGCACCTTCCACCCCAAGCTGTCGGAGACGAGCAGCAGCCCCACCCAAGCCCGTTGTCCTCTCTTTTCAGGTGATGAGCACCCCCTGAGGAAGCCCTGTGCTGTGACTAGAGGAAGGGGCTGCCCCACCGCCCCACCCCGCCACCATGAATGCCTCGGCCCCTCCCGCCGTCAGCCCCAACATCACGGTCCTGGCCCCGGGAAAGGGGCCCTGGCAAGTGGCCTTCATCGGGATCACCACAGGCCTCCTGTCCCTGGCCACAGTGACAGGCAACCTGCTGGTACTCATCTCCTTCAAGGTCAACACTGAGCTCAAGACGGTCAACAACTACTTCCTGCTCAGCCTGGCCTGCGCTGACCTCATCATCGGTACCTTCTCCATGAACCTCTACACCACGTACCTGCTCATGGGCCACTGGGCTCTGGGCACCCTGGCCTGCGACCTCTGGCTGGCCCTGGACTACGTGGCCAGCAACGCCTCCGTCATGAACCTGCTGCTTATCAGTTTCGACCGCTACTTCTCCGTGACCCGGCCCCTGAGCTACCGAGCCAAGCGCACGCCCCGCCGGGCGGCCCTGATGATCGGCCTGGCCTGGCTTGTCTCCTTCGTCCTGTGGGCCCCGGCCATCCTCTTCTGGCAGTACCTGGTGGGGGAGCGGACGGTCCTGGCCGGGCAGTGCTACATCCAGTTCCTCTCCCAGCCCATCATCACCTTCGGCACAGCCATGGCCGCCTTCTACCTCCCGGTCACGGTCATGTGCACGCTCTACTGGCGCATCTACCGGGAGACGGAGAACCGGGCCCGGGAGCTGGCGGCCCTGCAGGGCTCCGAGACGCCCGGGAAGGGGGGCGGCAGCAGCAGCAGCTCCGAGCGGTCCCAGCGGGGCGCGGAGGGCTCCCCGGAGACCCCCCCGGGCCGCTGCTGCCGCTGCTGCCGGGCCCCCAGGCTGCTGCAGGCCTACAGCTGGAAGGAAGAGGAGGAAGAGGACGAAGGCTCCATGGAGTCGCTCACGTCCTCCGAGGGGGAGGGGCCCTGCTCCGAGGTGGTGATCAAGATGCCCATGGTGGACCCCGAGGCGCAGGCCCCCGCCAAGCAGCCCCCCCGGAGCTCCCCCAACACGGTCAAGAGGCCAACCCGGAAGGGGCGCGAGCGAGCTGGCAAGGGCCAGAAGCCCCGGGGGAAGGAGCAGCTGGCCAAGCGGAAGACCTTCTCGCTGGTCAAGGAGAAGAAGGCGGCGCGGACCCTGAGCGCCATTCTGCTGGCCTTCATCGTCACCTGGACGCCGTACAACATCATGGTGCTGGTGTCCACTTTCTGCAAGAACTGCGTTCCCGAGACCCTGTGGGAGCTGGGCTACTGGCTGTGCTACGTCAACAGCACCATCAACCCCATGTGCTACGCGCTCTGCAACAAGGCCTTCCGGGACACCTTCCGCCTGCTGCTGCTCTGCCGCTGGGACAAGCGTCGCTGGCGCAAGATCCCCAAGCGCCCGGGCTCTGTGCACCGCACCCCCTCCCGCCAGTGCTGAGGGCCCCTCGCCGGCATCCCCGGCCCGCCCGCGCCCCAGGCCCCGGGACAGCCGGGTAGGAAGGAAGCGGGCAGGGGCTGCGACCTCAGACCCAGGGCCCCGCTCTGTCCTCGCCAGGCTTCCGAGGGGGAGGGGGGAGCCCTAGGTCACCTTCCTGGACAGCCCAGACAGACCCTGCCTGCTTTCCAAACTGTTGCTATTCCTGGGCAGGGAACGAACCCAAACCCCAACCCGGGGAACTGGTTTTTCTGTTCCCTGCTGGGTGGGAATGGGCTCTTCACCCGGAAGAATGCAGGGGGGGGTGGGGAGGGGGAGGATCCAAGCTTTTAGATCCCTTGTTTGCCTTCGGGCAGGAAATCTGTGGGGAGCCAGCAGGAGCCGGGCCAGGAGCAAGAAGGTTCACATTTCAGGCATCCCTGGCCCAGGGGCTGGCCCGGATGGGGATGGCGGTGGGAGATGGTACCCGGCCCCCCCCTTCCCCCCCCCCCCCCGCCCCGGCCAACAGCGGGGAGCCGATGCCAACCACTGAGAGGAAAGCTTGGCTCCAAGGCAGCACCCCCTGGCTGGGTATCCCCTCCCTCCCCCGGGGCACAGCCCCCCCCCACCGCCCCCCTCCCCGCCGCCGCTGCTGGGCCCTAGGCACACTCTCCACGGTTGTCCAGTCTCCCTACAGATGTCCCCAGAGTGTCCCCATGGCAAACGTCCAAGCATCAGCAGGACGATGTCACCAGAAGAGACCAGCTTGGCTACGGTCACACACCAAGTCCCGAGGCAGGAGTAGGACCAGGCTCCAGGTGTTCCGACTGTCCCACTATGTCGTTTCCCTGGGAATGAGGGGCAGGGGTGCCTGCTGTCCGGCCCCACACCGATACCCTCTGCCCCAGACAAACCCTCAGTCCCTCCCAACCTCCCTCCCTGGCTCACAGCCGCCACCTGGCTAGATCTGCTCTGTGCAGGCCTAGCCAGGCCTCCCGCATGCTGCCTGCGTCCAGCCTGCCCCACACAGGCCTGGCCCAGCCGACGGGTCCTCTCCTGTGAGCTCCCAGTCCGACCCATGCATGGCCTCCCAGCCGCCCTTATCTCCGCGCCCAGCCCGGCCCCCGTGTTCTTTCCTTCTATCCTCAGCGAGTGCTGAGCCTGTGAATAAAGCCACACACCCAGAGGGCGCTCTGGGGCCTTCTTCCCCGTGTTGGATCGCGGGCCTGGTCTCAGGCCAGGGCAGAACGGGACAGGGAGGGCCCAAGTACTGTGGAACGGGCGGTCCCGGGAGGGGCAGCACCGAGTGGATGGATCTCCTGAAACCCGTGGGCCCCAGCACTCCAAGGTCCCGCCTCAGGTGAGTAGGGCTCTCGTGGGCGGTAGGGAGGCCAGGTA
This sequence comes from Potos flavus, assembly GCA_028534135.1. Taxonomy (NCBI): domain Eukaryota; kingdom Metazoa; phylum Chordata; class Mammalia; order Carnivora; family Procyonidae; genus Potos; species Potos flavus. Next base: position 89,236,411 of record CM052884.1, on the reverse strand, counting down.
AAATAAATTGCCCTTGCCCATAGCCCAGCATATTCTCTATCAGCTTTGTCATATGTGGCTGCTCTGGGGACCTGTTAGAACCAGAGAGAGCAGAACTGCTCCAAGGCCCCACTTACAGATGGGGAGACGAAGGCCCAGTGGCCCAGGAGGAGCATTCAGGGTTAACCAACAAAGAAACACCCAGGGTTCCAGGCAATTCACAGCCTCCTGACCCCTGGACTAGGGAGAGGGGACACCTGGGGTCCAGGCCAAAGCACTCCAGAAAGGGGACCCTCAGGCCAGGTTCTAAGGCATCGCATTGGTGAGGGGGCCCTAAAGCCTAAAGCAAAGGAATCTTCGAGAGGTCGGCCCCACAGCATAGGGCAGTGGTTCTCGTCGGGGGGTCCTCAGGAGCACCCTTAGGTTCAATGATTTGCTAGAAAGACACACAGAACTCAGCAAAGCTGTTAGACTCACGGTTAAAATTTATTACAGTAAAAGGATATAAATTAAAATCAGCAAAGGAGGGGTGCCCGGGTGGCTCAGTCGGTTAAGCATCCGACTCCTGATTTCTGCTCAGGTCATGATCTCAGGGTTGTGGGATCGAGCCCTGCATTGGGCTCCACACTGGGCACGTGACGCCTGCTTAGGATTCACTCTCTCCTTCTGTCCTTCCCCTGCTCCCTCCCTGCACTGCGACTCCCCGCCTCTAGGGGAAAAAAAAAATTAGCAAAGGCTAATGGCAGGAAAGGCAGAGTCCAGGAGAAACCAGGTGCAAGCTTCTAGTTGTCCTCTCCCGGCAGGAGTCATGGGGACATTTAAGCCTTCCACGTGCGACAACATGCATGAAGGATCGCCAGCCACAAAGCTTACCTGAGCCTTGGTGTCCAATGTTTCCACCGGAAATTGCTCATGTAAGCCTGGCTGACCCACTTGGCTGGCCTTGGTTACTCAGTGTCCAGCCCCTCCAGGGGCTAATCTGATACCCCGAGGCCCACGGCCCCCAGGTAAGCAAAGACACTCTTATCAGGCGGGATATTCCAAGGGCTTAGGAGTGATCTCCCAGGAGCCGGGCGAGGACCAAACCCTTCTCTGGAATGTGCTGGGTTTGGACCACCCAGACCTTCTGAGTTAATCCTTGAAGACACCACCGTCCTGACCGGCAGCGTTAGTATCACCCAGGAACTTGTTAGATCTCTAAGTTCTCAGCGTCACGCCAGAGGTACTGAACCAGACACTCTAGGGGTCGAGCGAGCCCAGCCCTGTGCTTCAACAAACCCTCCGGGGGTGCCGATGCAGGCTAAAGTTGGAGAAACACTGGCCAGAGGTATGAGGTCCTGGGTGGGCTGAACTTTTTACAGAGAGGGCTTGGAAGGTCACCCCGCACAGCAGTCAGGACCCCGGAAGTCTTCGAAAGGGAAGGTTCCCACACTGTGTCACCTCTAGACTTTGGGAGTGCCCCTTCCTCGCCACTGCTCCCTTGTAGCCCTGAGCCCCCTTTAGGGTTCAGTGCCCCCTGGCCTCTGGCAAAGGCACTGGAACAGAAGTCTTGGTGGCAGAGAGAGGGAGGAAGCCAAGCGGCAGCCTTAGGAGCTCTGGAATCCGGAAGCCAGGAGAGGGAGGTCAGAGCTGGTGCTCACATCAGGAATGGGGCTAGCGGTACCCACTTGTCCCTTGTGGAAGACACGGGTCCTACCTGCCCATGGCCCCTCACCACGCAACCCTAGGCAAGTCTGTTATTTTCAGTCTCCTCAAGGGGAATGAGATCCTGGCGGAAGAGGGAAGAGGGCGGGACAGATTAGAAAGAAAGCCCCTCTATCCGTGGCTCTGCGACCAGTGTGGCTCTGCGACCAGTGTTAACCAGAGGACGAGGCTGTTCCAGACCCACACCTTTCCCTACCCCTCCAGCGGTGGCTTTACAGAGTCCGGAGCCCATCCCCCACCCCCGCCCGGGAGCAGGGGTGGGGGTGGGGGGGAGAAATGGGGCTTGCAGAGAGGAGCGTCGGGGGCAAGCCTGGGGGGCGGGGGGTGGGGGGGGGAGGCGGTGGCTTGCAATCCACGAAGGCAGCGTCCCAGAAATGGGGCCCGTGCCCTGCAAGCCTCTGAAGCAGGAGTCCTTCAAAGCCAGCTGCCAGAAGATGGAGGAAATGGCTTGAGGCTGACAGGAGAGGGGGGCTGGATATGGCATCAGTCCACCCCAAACATCGCAAACCAATGCCTCCCCACCCCCTACCCCCGCCCAGAAGGTGTCCTTCTTGGCCCCAGGAACAAGGACTGTTTCCAACGTGAACAGGAAGTGAGGAAAGAATGAGGCGGCTTTGTGAATGCCACCTCCTCCCCCTACCAAGTTGGAGCAGGCCTAGAGAAGGGGCACCGGATAGGACATTGTCGTCCGGGCTGCCCCCTCCCCGCCACCCCGCCGTTCCCACCGTGTCACTTGAGCGCCATCTGCGGGCAACCATGGGAATTGCCCCGCCGAGAACCGGCGCTTAGAACCTGCCGGGGCTGCTTCCCAAAGAGCCGGACCCCAGGGCTAAAGATAGAGTAGGTGGCCTTGGCCACCTCAGCAACTGCCCCCACATCTCAGCAGGGACCCGAGGCCCCCGGAAGGACCCGTTCACTTGGCTACTAGGCTAAACTCCCCGAAGCAAGCCGGACCTCTCTCCTGTACGCCTGCTTCCCCAGACAAGCAGGAGACGGATGGGGGTGACTTGGCATCCAGGGACAACCGCCGCCCCCCACGTTCTCCCAGGGCCTCCCCCAGGCTTTTGGAATCCTCAGCTTCATTTCCTGGAGCCTGACTCTGTTTGTACAGAACAGAGGCTGATCCAACTGGATGTTCAGACAGGTACCCGCTTCCCTTTAGGGCACAAAAACCTTTGGAAAGACAGGTGTCCCACGCCAGCCGGAAGCTCCAAAGACTTTGAGGTGACATCTTTGTTCTTAGCATCTTTGTAACCCACACAAACTGCGTAACTCCAGGAAGCAGACTATCACACAAAATAGGCCTGAAAATTACCGTCACTCTCCCCGATGGTCCCGCAGGTCCCTGTGCCTCCCCAGTTCTACTCCCCCTCCCGGGGTTCCTGGCCTGGCTAGCACCACCATCCACGCGGCGCTCAACCCAGAAATCTGTGAGTCATCTTGGACTCCCTCTCCTTCTCACTCCCTGTACCAGTTGGTCAGTCCACGTCCCGAACAGTTTCTAAATTCGTCCGGTGCTCTCCATCTGCCCCATCACCGCCCTAGTGCAAGAGAGCCTGAAATGCTTAAACTATCCCTTAATTCAGGGGTTAACAAACCTTTTCTATAAAGGGCCAGACAGTAAACATTTTAGGCTCTGTGGACCAAGAGGCAAAATTAAATATATTATGTAGTTACTTACGTATTATAGTCGCTGTCACAACTATTCAGTTGTGCCATTGTGGTCGAAAGCAGCCATAAACAATACCTAAGTGAATGAACATGGCTGTGTTCCAATAAAACTTTATTTAAATTCCACTGAGCTTTGAATTGCATATAATGTTCATGTGTCACGAAACCTTATTCTTCCTTTCATTTTTTTTTTTTTTCTGGCCATTTAAAAATGCAAAACCCATTCTTAGCTTACAATGGGTACAAAAACAGGCCAACCAGCTGTAGTTTGCCAACCCCTGACTTAATTGATCCCATTCCCATTCATTCTCCACGCTTCAGCCAAGGGGATTTTGCCAAAACATAGATCCGATGCTGCCAATCTTTTGCTAACAACTGGCCAATAGCTTGAGATAAAAAATGCAAGGTCCTCAGCCTCCAAAAGCTTTCCCTCCACGCTCTTCTGTGACCCCTTATCCCGCTGACCCTAGACAGCCCCAGAAATTTCCCTGGTCCTCACACAGGCCCCAAGCCTCTCATTCATGCTTTTCACCCCTTCCAGTTCCTCTGCCTGGAATTTTCTTGCCCCACTGAAAATTCTGTTTCCTTTACACTCTAAGGAAAGGAAAGGAAAAGGAAAAAATTCTGTTTCCTTTACACTCTACTCACCAAATTTCTGACACCAAAGGGTGGTTCGTTTGGGATTTTTTTTTCCACACCAGCTAATTCTCCAGCATCAGCCAGCAACTGATTCCGACACTACTCACCCATAGTTAACATCAGATCCCACAGGCTAACGGCTCGGGGCCACAAGACTTCCCCCTCTTCCTCGCCAATCTCAAGTAGTGGGTCGTGAGGGGACCCCTACTTCTGTCTGATTTGCCTACAAGGTGGGAATTCCCACACCCCCCTCCTCAGGTTCTCCTTGCTCACAGAACTCGGATAAACACATTTACTGGTTATATGATAGAGATAACAAAGGAGAACGGACAGATGAATAGCGAGGGTCCCGAGTCAGGAGCTTCTGTTCCCGTGGAGGCGGGGTACACCCCCTTCCCGGGGCGTGAATGTGTTCACCGACTGGGGAGCCCTCTGAACCCCATACTGTAGGGATGTTTATGGAGGCTTCATCATGTAAGCGTGATGGATTATTAACTCAATCTCTATCCCCTCTCTCCTCCCTGGAGGGTGAAACGGGCTCGTTTACCCCACTCGAAGTTATCCAGGAGCCTAACAAGAGTCATCATATTAGAAAAAAAAAAAAGGCACTCCTATCACCCAGGAAATTCCAAGGGATTTGGGAGTTCTGTGTCAGGAACCAGGGTCAAAGACCAAACACTAAGAACAAAAGATGCCCCTAAGTTTGGAAGTATGGCCAAGAGTTTGGGGGCCAGAGTTGGAGAACTGGAACAAATTGCTTCATTATTCCAAGCCTCAGTTTCCTCTTCTGTAAGGAGATGGTTGTGCAGGGCCTGTCATGTCTTAAGCACTCAGCAAACACTGGTTTCCGTCTCCACCCCCTCCCCCCATGGTCTTCGCTTTCCCTTTTACCTGCCCCTCTGCTTCTGTCCCGCCAAGTCCAGAGGGTGGGAACGTGAGACCAGGCCCCTCAGGAGCGGAAAAGTCCTGGACACTTTGTGATACAGTGGATAAGAAACGATCGTTATTATAGTATATTTGTACTCCCTTAGACAACTGACTCCTGCCAGCATTCTCCCGCCTCTGACATGCAGACAGCCCTCTCTTTGGATCCTGAAAATCCCTCAAGCTGGATGTCATTGTTCCTATCTGTGATTTTTTTTTTAATTCTATTTATTTATCTGAGAAAGAGAGAGAGTGAGAGAGAGCACGAGTGGGGGAAGGGACAGAGGGAGAGGAAGATGACTCCTCCCTGAGTGGGGAGCCCCACGTGGGACTCGATCCCAGGACTCTGGGATCATGACCTGAGCAGAAGGCAGACGCTTAACGGGCTGCGCCACCCAGGCGCCGCCTTATCGGTGATTTAATAAGAAATCTATATTTGGTCTTTGTCCCCCGTTCCTGACATAGAACTTCTAAACGCTTCGAAATTTCCCGAGTGAGAGGAGCCCCTTTTATGAGTCACAGCAAGCCCCTTTCAGGCCACACCTGAGTTTAGGGAAACGCTGTAACTGTTGGGGTGGAGGGACCCTACAGAGCTTGAGGGGGGTGGGAGTGCTGGTTGCCAGAGGAACCAACCCCTGAATAGAGGCTTGGAACTTCCAGCCCCGCCCATGACCTCGGGGAAGGGAGAAGAGCTGGGGATTTCCTTACAATCACTAATGGCTGAGGACTCGAGGACTCCATCCGTCTTTGCCGACATGATGGCATCTCCGTAAAATCTCTTAAATGACAGAGAACAGAGAGCTTCCAGGGCTGGGAACACATCGGGGTGCTGGGAAGGTGGTGCGCCCAGAGGGCGTGGACGTTCCCTGCGCACCTTCCCCCCTCCCCTCCCCAAACTTGCCCCTCACATCTCTTCCATGTAGCCATTCCTGAGCTGTAACTTTTATAATAAACCGTTAATAGTAAGGAAACCACTTTCCTGAGTTCGGTGCGTCATCCTAGAGAATTCTCAAACTTGAGGAGGATGTTACGGGAGCCCTTTGAATGGTTAGCCCGTTGGTCAGAATTTCCAGGGACAACCTGGCACTTACAACTGGCCTCTCAAAGGAGGACAGTCTTGGGCGGAGTGACCCTTTAGACCTGTGGGATCTGATATGGACTCTGGTGGATAGTGCCAGAATTGAATTGAATTGAATTGAATTGAATTGAATTGAATTGAATTGAATTGAATTGAATTGAATTTTAGGAGAATTGAATTGAATTGAATTGAATTGAATTGAATTGAATTGAATTTTAGGAGACTCTAAATGAAGGTGTGAGAAAACACACACACACACACACACACATACATTTCGTGTCATAAGTTGTGAGTGAAGACTTCAGATCATCTCCCACATGAGGAAACTGAAGCTCATAGGTTTAGACGGGGTAGAGCCAAGAGTCCATCCCCAAGTGGTCTCTGAGCCCCTGCTCTCCTCCCCTTCACCCAGGCTGCCCCCCTGGCTGGGTGACCCCTGCAGCTTAGCAGTGCCGATGTCATGATCTCCTGAGCCCCAGAGACCTCCCCTCTATCCCAGAGTCCTCAACTGCTGCCTCAAGGGAGCTTATCCTCTAGAGGCCCTGCTTCTCCCCTCCCCTGCCGTCGACCCTCCCCTGAGAAGCACACACCATGCAATCTGTTTTCAATGCCCCAGATATCCACAGTCCTCTGGCCCCGGGTTTCCACTGCAAATGCACCACCCAGATGAACTCCACCGTCCAGCTTCCCTGATCCCACACGTGGACAGCCAAGCACAGCTCAGGGAAAGGTCCCGCCACCTTTGTAGACTGACACCATCAGCCAATGGGCCCCTCGGTGCCATCCACGTCTCCTTGTACTTGACCTCAGTCAGCTCCCTGGCCTTCTGCCCAAAGGTGTCCTCAACTTTGACCTCTCCTTGGGTCCCCTGCCCTCCACCCTCACAATGCGTGCCCTTGCCTCCTGGGTGCTCATTTGAATGAGACCAGACTCTCAAACTCTTTGTTGAAGAAATCTCCTCACAGTCGCAGTCATGGGGGGATTCCTTTACCTCCTGCACGCGGGGGAAGAGGGAGGTGCCAGTACTCCCCTTCTGGCTTAACAAAAAAAACTCACAGGTATTTATACCTTCGAGAAAACAGAGATGTGAATTTAAATATTATTGCCAGGGCAACCCATTATTAAGGAAGACAAGCAATCAGAATCACAAGCTTTGTAAAAGTTAAAGGTTACTTTCACAGGACAAAGCAACCGCCTCTTAAATGTGATTGTCTGACAAGATTCTCCTGTTAGCAGTAACATTTGCAAGGATGCTTTTCAGCTGCAGGAAAGAAGCTGCTTTCATTTCCGCGCCTTCAGAAAAAAGGGAACATTTTTTTCTCCTTAGGCTGAGGTGGGGTTGTTTTCATCATCACCAGTTAGAGGGACCTGGAATTTTTTTTTTTAATTTTTATTTATTTATTTGTCAGAAAGAGAGAGAGAGCACAAGCAAGGGGAGCAGCAGGCAGAGGGAGAAGCAGGCTCCCTGCTCAGGGAGCCTGATGTGCAACTCCATCCCGGGACCTGGGATCATGACCTGAGCCGAAGGCAGATGCTTAATCCACTGAGCCACCCAGGCGCCCCGGGACCTGGAATTTTACAGCCAAGTACTGACACTCCATTAGTTAGCACCAAGAGGAACAAGGGCGGGTCTGCAGCCGATTGTCTACACTGCCTGGCGGTCCATCTACATGGCCTTCCCATTCCCCTACATCAGGACTTGTCCAGATGGAGCTCACACAGGTCACCTGGGATCTCACATGCAGATTCGGGTGCTGACTCCAGAGGTCCGGGGTGCACTCGAGATTCCACACATCTAATGCGGACGTGAGGTGCTTGCCGTTGGTCTCCCTTCAGACACTGTGAATGGAAAGATCCTGGATGTTTATTCATACTTGTCCCCTCTCCTCAAACCTCCAACCCTGGGGAGGCCCCAGTCTTCACTCTCAGCCGATGACCTCGTTTCCTATTTCACTGAGAAAATAAAAAGCCACCCGGGGGCGGGGGTGCCTCTGCCTTCGGCTCAGGTCATGATCTCAGGGTCCTGGGATCGAGCCCCGCATCGGGCTCTCTGCTCGGTGGGAAGCCTGCTTCCCCCTCTATCTCTGCCTGCCTCTCTGCCTACTTGTGATCTCTCTCTCTCTCTCTCTCTCTCTCTGTCAAATAAATAAATAAAATCTTTAAAAAAAAAAAAAGCCATCCGGGGGGTGGAATTCCACAAACTCCCACCACGTCTACCCAGCAACTCTGTCCTCGTCGGCGTGCCTCTCATGTGACTGTGCAATAGGGCAGGCCCACCTGCCCCCTTTCCCTCCTGCAAAGGCATCCAGCCAGCCAGTGTCCTCCCTCTGGCATTTCCCCTTCTCACCCTAAGCAAATGTGCTGTCCCTTCTCCCTTCTTAAAGAAACCAAAGACTTCTGGCCCCTTCTTCTTCCTGGTACTCCCTCATTTCCCCCCATTCCTTCATAGCTCCCCTGTCTATAGGCACTGACTCCAAACTCTCTCCTCGGACCCTCCAGAGCCCCTTCCAGTTGACTTTTGCCCCAGCCTCAACCAGACCTGCTCTCGTCAAGGTCACCGAAGATCTCCATGCTGATAAACCTAACAGCCGAGCCTCTGTGCTCCCACTGGGCCCCCACCCCACCCCCAGCAGCGTTGGACTCAGAGACCCCACCGCCTGGTCTCCAGGGCGCCCCCTCCCACCCACCTCGCTGCCCCTCGCTCTCAGTGTCTGTTGCTGGCCCCTGGTCTCTGACCTGCTCTGGCCCCTTGCTCCTCTCCTCTGCCCTCTCTACACTTACCCTGCTGGTCCCCTCCTGTCATTCTGTGGCTCTCCGTGCCAGCTGTACCCACGACTCCCAGGTTCGAATCGCCAGCAGCCGAAGTCACTGCGCCAATGCTGGGGCGGTACGCGCTGCTAACATCCTGACATTTCCACCCAGGTGGCTGTCCGATCTCAGAGGCAGCAGGGCCCAAACTGCTCATTTCCCCTTTTAAGCCTGTTCCTCTGGCCGTCTTCCCCACCTCGGCAAAGGTATGTCCCGTCCCATATTCTGGCTGCTCCGGCCAAAACCTTATAATCATCCTGACCCCTTCTATATCCAGGGCTCCCCCTAGGCTAACCAGCAGCCCAGTGTGAACTGGGAAAGGGCGCCCCTCCGTGCGGGCATGGGACCTGGGGTCTGAATTTCGGTGTCCCCCACACCCCGTCCCCACAGCCCGCGGCTTTGTGCCCAACCGCACGCACACTAGCACTGTGTCCCCTGGTGGCAGCCTCCCAGGCTGTTCCAGTCAAAAGACAATTGTCCTTCCTGCTGCTTGGCACTTGCTTCCTGCCCATTTTCCAAGTCTGGGCCTGCCTCGTCCTGGCAATTCCTGATGGCCTTTCAATAAATTCTTTTGCTGCTGAAGAAAACCAGGAAGACCCACTGAGACCATCTAGAAACCTGTGCAAATCCCTCCTACCCTTAGAATTAGAAAACTCCATTTCCCCATCGTCCCCTGGAAACGCTCTGGAGGGGGCTGCCGGAAGACCACCAATGACGCCACCAAACGGAAGACCACCTGGGACAGCTCTGCTCTAGCTGACGCCGCCCAGCCTCTTCTTCCTGCCTTCCCGTCCCCAGGCCCCCGGGGCTCTGTTCTCTTCCGGGAGTCCCTCTTCCATGTCTGTCCTGTAAGCGGTGCCAGTCCTCAGGGCTCCAACCTCTCCCTTCCGCCCTTTCCACCCCCCATGCTCCCCAGGACAACCCCACCCCTACCCCTCTGCTGAGCTGCAGACCCTCCCCTGCCGGAAGCCTCCACCTGCAAGTCCAAGGGCACCTACACCCAGCACATCTACGGGGAGCCGATCCCCTTCCCGCCTACAGCTGCTTCTCTTCCTGCCTCCCCCACCCAGCTTGAGGGCCTGCTCCCCAACTCAGGAAATCTGGGAGCTTCTTCTCTTGAAAGATCTCTCCAACCCCACAGCCTCTGCCTCCTTCACTTCCGAATCTTCCCCGGGCTGCTCCAGCGGTCTCCGAGAGGGCTCCCGGCCACCCTCCTCTTCTTCCCCAACAGCAGAGCCCGACTGAGCTTTCTGGAACTCAAACCAGACCATGTCACTCCCTACCACTGAGAGCCGTGTTCTTGCCCGTTCTTATCTCAGCTTCTTACAAAGATTCTGGTGTCCTCTCCCAGGACCTGCTGAAACAGGACATCCAGGAGAAAAACCGGGACTTCTTTGCCCCCGTCTTTGGTCCGCAGACATAATTCAGCAAGTTTGCAAAACATGGATCTAGTGATTCCCAAAGTGCTGTGGGAATCATTTCAGAAAGCTGGTTAAAAATCAACTCCCAGGCTCACCCCCCCTTGGAGATTCCAATTCAGTGGACATTGAATGTAAGAGATTTTTCCAGAGGACTCTGCATCCTGGCCACCTGCCTCGACTATGATAATGGGGGGCGGGGGGTGGGGAGAATTCTTCCTTCACAGGGTAGTTGGGGGGCTGAGACAGCTTGTGTCTACATCTGCCTCTCTGCTTCCTTCCTCCTTTGACACAGGCAGTGAATGTGAGGCCCCGTGGCATGCGTCTTGCAGACTCAGAGCCCCTCTGGTTGATCTTCTCATCTATTTCCCATGGCACAAACGTGTGAGCATGACCAGGACGTCCCCCAGTATCTTTGGGAGTTTTCGTGTCTTCCTTTAGTTTGGTTTCTTCATATCCTATTTTAAAAACAAATATGGGGGGCGCCTGGGTGGCTCAGTGGGTTAAAGCCTCTGCCTTCGGCTCAGGTCATGATCTCAGCGTCCTGAGATCGACCCCCGCATCGGGCTCTCTGCTCAGCAGGGAGCCTGCTTCTCCCTCTCTCTCTGCCTGCCTCTCTGCCTACTTGTGATCTCTCTCTCTGTCAAATAAAATCTTTAAAAACGAATATGGGCCGGGGGTGGGGGTGTCTGGGTCGCTCAGTCGGTTAAGCGTCTGCCTTCAGCTCAGGTCATGATCCCGGGGTCCTGGGATCGAGCCCCGTACGGGGCTCCCTGCTCAGCAGGGGAATCTGCTTCTCCCTCTCCCCCTGCCTTTCCCCCTGCTTGTGGTCTCTCTCGCAAATAAATAAAATCTCTAAAAATATATATATATATTTAAAAATACGGAGGGACGGAGTTCTGTTTAATGGGTACATTAGGTCGACATGGCGGCGTTCTGGAGGTGGATGGTGGTGCTGGTTGGACCACGCCGTAAATATACTTAATACCACTGAACGGTGCACCTAAAAACAGTTCACGTGGTCAATTTTATGGTCTTTGTAAAAACTAAACCTGTGCCGGGGCGCCTGGGTGGCTCAGTGGGTTAAAGCCTCTGCCTTCAGCTCAGGTCATGATCTCAGGGTCCTGGGATCGAGCCCCGCATCGGGCTCTCTGCTCAGCAGGGAGCCTGCTTCCCCCTCTCTCTCTCTGCCTGTCTCTCTGCCTACTTGTGATATCTCTCTCTGTCAAATAAATAAATAAAATCTTAAAAAAAAAAACAAAAACAAAAAACTAAACCTGTTCCTCCAGCAGTCTTCCCCGCCTCAGCAAAGGCACGTCCAGTCTCCCCGCTGCCCCGGCCAAAACCTTATAATCATCCTGACTCTTCTATATCCAGGTCCCCCCTAGGTTACTCAGCACCCAGATGTGAACTGGGAAAGGGCTTTTGAAAAAGTGAAAGTCTACAATAAATTGCAAAGCATGAAATGAGGATGAGGCTCCTTCTGTAGTGACGCCATGATACCAACCGGGCAGGAGGGGAGGCCGGGGGCGGAGCAAGAGAGAAACGGGGAGGGCTGGAGCCGGCACCCTGGGAAGGAAGCCGAGGGTGCGGAGCCTCAGGAAGAGGACAGGCCTGGATCAGACAAGGGCCAGAACCTGGAGGCGCTAGCAAGAGGGAGAAGGGCCGAGGAAGGCAGAAAAAGCCGAGGCCCAGCTGGCTGGCTGCCAAGGGTGTCTTCGCGGGAACTATGACCTTGGCACCAGAAAGCATGCCCTCGCAGCCTTGGCCCAGGTGCAGGGCGAGGGAATCCAAAGTGAGCAAACGTGGACCGGGCCGTAATTGGAGCATCTAGTCTCTCGACCTGTCCCCTATACCAGGATCCCCTTGGAGGCCCAGTTCCATCCTGCAGGAATCAACTCTTCTTTTCCCTAAGCTGGGAAGGCCCGACTTAACCCCAAGCGCTGTGAGGCCAACCTAAGGATCAAGACCGCCAGAGAAAGATCCAACAGAAAATCCCATGGGTCTACCCACAAAGTCCAAGCACATAGCTCATCCACTCCTGTTACCCCCGGAAGCCTAGTAAGCTGCAGCCCTAACCACCCCCTACCTAGTCTCCCAGCTAGTGGGACGGCCAGTGAGTCCTCGAAAATCAAAGTCGGACCACGCTCGCTGCTCGAAACCCTCCAACTCCCATCCCACTCCCAGACCCCGTGCAGAGCAAAGGTTCAGCTTAGCCAACATCTGGCCTTTGCCCTCGGCTCCTGGGAGGTGACCTCTAAGGCCCTGGAATGTCCTGACAGGAGTGTTTACCTGGGGCCCTCAGACATCCGTCAGTCTAACAATGTGATTTACAAGAAGGGCTTTGGGACACACGACCTCTGGGGGGGAAGTGGAGACTCGCGGTTAGTCACGTGGGAACCGAGGAGAACGCCGGACACCCGGGCTGGGGGGGGGGGGGCTTCCCTGCTGGGCCACACTGGGTGCTGTGAACCAGGAAGAGGTCTCGGGTCCAGCGCTCCACTGGGGAGGACAATCCATCGGGGGCTTCACACCTGGAGCCCCCCCCCAGATTCCACTCTATATGCCCCGTCCTCCGCTGGCATGTGTGTCCTTCCGCTATTAAAACACCATCATCTCAGAGCTTTTCTGAGTTCTGTAAGTCATTCTAGCAGATTACCCACTAAGGATGGTTTGAGGCCTGGAACTTGCAGCCGGTGTTTGAAATAGGGGCAGTCTTGTGGGACCATGCCCTCAGACGGTGCTGTTGGGCAAATTCTTTGTGACCGCCTTACTTGGACCTTCCTGATCTGCCTGACCCCTGCCAACCAGACCTCATGCCCCGGACCCTCGAGTAAGGCATGCCCCTGCCCGAGGGCACCAGGGAGCCCCCTCCCGGGGTATCTGGCAAGGGAAGCCCTGCCTTCTATCTGGACATCACCTCCTCCCAGGAGAGGAGGCCTCCAGCCCCTCCTCAAACTCCCTCCACCCCGGGGCCCCTCCCTCCCTTCCCCTTCCCTCTTTCTCCGTCACTACATCCATGGCACTCTAAATCCTATTCACCTTCTTTCTCCTCCATCTCCTCACTAAACTGTAAGCCCCAAGGAGAGAGGGATTTTGTACTTTGTTCCCTCCTGGAACCCCAGCACCGGAAATAATTCCTGGCACGTGCTGAGGGCACAGGTGAGTGCTGCTAAACGAATGTCCTCTAGGATCCTTTAGAAGTGCCTCTTGGAAAACAGGCCACCCAGCTCCCACTCTTTCTCCCTGAAAGGCCAAGTCTGCAAAAACAAGGAAACCTGACCACGCTTGGCTGGACACCATGGCTGAGGGGGAGAAGGAAAAAAAAATCAGTAAGACCCAGGACCTCCAGGAGAGGCTCCTAGCCCAGATGCTAGTCCTGGCCCGGACCCCACGTTATTGCGAGCTTGAAAGGCCCCTCCGTCTCTGGGCTAGAGCAGGTGCAGGGAACTCTCTGGCTCTGATCACTGTGGGCAGGTCTCGGGGGAGGGGGGCAGGGGGAAGGAGGGGCAGGGGGAGGGCTGCCCCTGCCCTGACAGAGAGGTGGAGGGAGGACAAGACCTCACCAGGCGGGAGTGACTTTTATTTGAAGCCAGAACACACCTTATCTGGGGTTTCATCTATAATCTGTGACAGTAAAAAAAAAAGGAAACCAGGACCTGAAGGTCCAGGGAGGGAAGGGGGGCTGGTGGGTCCTGTCAGGCCACGTAAGGGAAACGGAGCAACAGCCCTTCGTAGGGCTTCAGGTTCAGGTGCTCCAGCTCCAGAGACTCGCCCTCCTCCCGGCCCACATCCGTGCTGAGCAGCAGATCGACGCTGGCGGGCAGGCTGGCGCTGGCCGGCACACCCGAGGCCCCCAACCTGGCACGCTGGCCCACACCCCCGAAGTTGAGCACCACCAGGAAGCGCTCGTTCTGGTCCCAGTGGCGGACATAGGCGAAGAGGTCGGGCCCCGAGGGGAGCACGTGGAAGTCCCCATGCAGCAGAGAGCGCTCCTTGCCTCGCTGATCGCTCAGCCTCCGGAACAGGGAGAGGAGGGAACCGTGGTCTTCATTCTGGCCCTGCGAAGGACAGCGACAGCCGGAAAAGATAAAGGACGCGCCTGGGCGCAAGCTTCTACAAGCCACCTGCCCGCCCTCTGCTGAGCAGGTCCGGCCCCCCGAAAACCCTTACCTTCACACTCATGTTGCTACTTCCGGGTCCTGAGGATTCATCCCAGAGCATGACCGGAGCCTTCGCAGGCTGAGAGGCAGAGAAAACGGGACTTGGAAAAGGCCTGGGCCTGCTCTCCCTTCTCCTCCCATTCCCAGCCCCATCCGTACACAACCGCCCCTGACCGTGGCCTGACTTCTACTGGACAAGCAAGGCAGGCTCCCGCCTCGGGTCCCTGCCCACGCGGGGCCCTCCACCTGGAGGGCTCTTCTCCCGGAGACAGCCACAGGCCAGCTCCCTCACGGCCCCCCGGCCTCTGCTCCGCTGCCCCACTGGATCTTCGGTGGCCCCTTGAAGGAAAACGTCCCCTGTCCCTGTCCTCTAGGCCCCTGGCCCTGCTCTCTTTTGCACAGCACTGAGCGGCACTGGGCACCTTTATTCTATTTTATTATTTAATTTCACCACCTCCAGCTCTTCTGTGCACTGCTGTATCCTCTGCCCATGGCTAAAGGTAAGCCAGTGCCTTCGTGCCCATGGCCCGACCACAGCGGGGCCCGCCGTGCATTTCTCGGACTCATCTGGGCTCTCCACTAAACCATGAGTGGCTGGAGGACACAGACTCCCCTGGACGCGTGAATGAACGAATGAAGGAGCGGACAGGTGAGGGCTGGCTCCCCATACTGAATACCTACCAGGGGTCAGCCATCGCATTTTAAAATATCATCTCATTGAATCCCTACAAGAAACGCAATATCGGGGCGCCTGGGTGGCTCAGTGGGTTAAAGCCTCTGCCTTTGGCTCAGGTCATGATCTCGGGGTCCTGGGATCGAGCCCCGCATCAGGCTCTCTGCTCAGCAGGGAGCCTGCTTCCCCCTCCCTCTGCCTGCTTGTGATCTCTCTCTCTGTCAAATAAATAAATAAAATCTTAAAAAAAAAAAAAAATAAATGCAATATCCCAGAAGAGATGATGAAGGCGACGGGAGGGAAATGACTTGCCGAGGTCACACGGCGACCGATTAAGGGGCTGACTGGGAATCAAATGCGGTTCCAGCCGAGGCTCACGTCTGCCTGCTGCCATCCACACGACCATCGTGACAGATGAACACGACCTCCCCCCAGCGTGCGGGGGAGGCAGCAAGCCGTACCTGGCCAGGAAGGACAGCTGCCTCCAGCCCAATCTCGTCTCCATAGTTGAAAACCGGGGTGCCGGGCAGGGTGAAGAGCAGCAGCTGGTAGAGGCGGAGGAGATGAGCCGGCACGAGGGAAGTCAGGAACCCCGCCTGAGACAGCTGTGGGAACGGATGCGCTGCGGTGAGCCCCAAAGCCCGCCTCTGCCTCCACCAGCCACCATCCCTGCCTCCCAGAGGCCCCCTCCGGCGCCCCCTCTCCCACACTGCGGTACTCACGCTCCAGCTGCACCAGCGATGCTCAGTGGTGTTCAAATACTGCGTGACCAGGAATCCCGTGTGCTCCCCGGTGGAACCAGAGCTTGACAGGTATGAGCTCGTCAACAGCAGGTCCTTGGTGGAGCCAAGCAGGCTCAGGATCTGCTGGAGGTCAGCGGACTCGGTCCCGGCAATCAGGAGCCTGCACAGAGCCGGGCAGGGGGCAAGGTTGGTAAAGAGCAAGAAAAGAATGAAGGTGCAGAAGGTTCTTTGGACTAGGAAGTCCCCTGTCCCCGGGGCCCAGCACTCAACGGAGGGGTTCTCACAAGGAAGCAGAGTTGGCGGGGGAGGTCTGGCACCCACCTATCTTTACTGAAGCTCTTGGTCACGTTCTGCCACTCAGCCAAGAACGAAGGCGCATCCTGAAAGAGAAAAAGCAAAGTCAAGGAGCAGGGAACACTCCCAAGCCCTGGAGAGTCCCTCTGCGCTCACCCGTGGAAAGGGACTCACCGTCAGATTCTCCACGTTCCGAACCTGGAACCCATCCACGCCGGCCTGCAGCCAAAAACTCAGGGCATCCTACGGGGAAGGGGGCAAAAGAACAGGGAAAAGGTATCAATACTCTGACGCAAAGGCTTACAAAATCCAGCCCGTGTCAAACTTTGCCCACGACGCACTTCCTCATGACCTTGGGAGAGTCACTTGCCTTGACCGGCCTCACTTAACCACCTCTATCATAAAGGGTTTTTAGCCTTCGGTTCCCCCCCTCCTGAACTGGAAGAGGCCCAAGAGAAAGAGTATGTTTATAAACATAACTTCATTTAACCCTTAGAATGTGTGGAATGCTTATATACTCATGTCGGAAATGAGGAAACACTCTCAGAGCAGCAAGGAAGCATGCCCAAGACCACAGGCAGAGAGCAGCAGACACGGGACCTGAAATGCTAGCCAAGATCCCACGACAAGTGTCCTTACTCCTCTCCCAACGTCCTGAGGCCTGGGAAGGGTAGGACGAAGAGAGCAGGTCAGAGCAAGCCCAAGGAAGAACGAATGTAATTCAAAGTACAGCCCCAGGGCAGTGTAGATGAAGATCTGAAAAGATGAGTCAGCTCTGCTGCTCAGGCCCAGGCCTGAATTCCACGCAACGGGGTGAATGTAGAACATAGGGCCCCACCCCCACAGCCCCAGGCCCTGTGCTCTCTCCGCTCGCCTCCATTTTCTTTTTCTTTTTTCCGCCTCCATTTTCATCTGAAGCTACCAGGCCTCACGCCACATCATCTGAAAACATTCCTTCATCAATAACTTTTAAGAGACTTTTTTTTTTTTAAGTAAACTCTACCACCAATGTGGGGCTCGAACTCACGACCCTGAGATCAAGAGTCAGTTGAATGCTCTACTGACGGAGCCAGCCAGGCGTGCGTGCCACCTCCCCCCATCAATAACTCTTAAAGGGTCTTCCGACAATTAGCAAGGGCTGAACTGGATGACCCCAAGGGTCCTATGGAAATGCTGAGAGTAAAGAATTCTACCTCAGAATCACAGGGGCCAGCAAAGGGTCGGGGTCTGGTCCATTTTTATTCTACCCCTCCTGACCCGGTCAGTGTCGCAGAACCCAGGCATCAGGAGCTTGGATGACAAAGTCCCATTCCCAGCCTGCTGGGTATAGTCTTTGCACCTATACCTTCACTCAGGGAAGGCAGATCACAGAAATGAGACTACTTGGGAGCGCCAATCTTAAACACAGCAAATCCCTCTGAACCTTAGCGTCTTCATTTACAGATGAGCAAGGACAGGGTCCCTGCGTGGTCACAGAGAAATTCAGAACGCATACAGACTACCTGGCACAGAATACCCGGACGCGTACAAGTTCAGACTGGGCTCCTCTCCAAAACACATCAAACAAGAGCTGGGAAACCAAACGGAACAGGAGTCCCACAGAGAAGCAGCTTCCTCTCCCAAAAGGAAGAAAAATCAAACCCAGATTGACATCTGAGAAATTCCTTTCCCGGCACTGTTACCATCAGAGTCAAGGAAACAAGACAAATCACTGGCCAGAAAAGGAACAAGCAAAAAGGGGGGTGCACTGTTGGCCTCCAGTGCTGCCTGCGGGAAGAGTGCGCCAGTTTGGCTCCAAGGAGCAAGGGGCCCCTCGGCTGGAGCCCGGCTACGTTTACGGGGCCTGCCAGGAGGATCCACACAGCCCCAACATCCAGCTCGCACCGGCCAGCAGCATCGACACTCACCTTCATCTTGGCGGCCACAGAGTTAATCTCCGTGGGGAGGAACCATGAGTTCTGGCCCCTGTAGTTGGGAGTGAGGTCCAGAATGACCCGGATGCCTGGAGCAATGGAGGAAAAGGTAGTCATGAGAAAGACTGTGGGGTGAGGGAAAAGTTAGAAATCAACAAACACAAGCCGGTGGACTATCCCCTATGTATTGTGACACAAATGCTTAGATCTGAACCCAGCTTAAGATCTTCTAGGGCAGAAGGCACATAGTGTAGTAGAGAAGGCTGAGCTATGGGGCCCTGGGCTCCCCACCCCCAAAGTGAACCCTTGGATTTTATTTGGCTATTTTTCTCAAAAGGATCCGCTCCTCTACAAGTTTAAAAACCACCAAATTAAGGGCGCCTGGCTGGCTCAGTCAGTAAAGCATGTGAGTCTTGATCTCAGGGTCATGAGTTCAAGTCCCACATTGGACAACGGAGCCAAATTAAAAATAAAATAAAATAAAAATAAACCACTGAATCAGGAAAAGCCTACATTTTGCAAATAAGGGCACTGAAGCCAAGAAGTTAAATGGCTGGACACAAAGCAAGTACGTCTCTGAACCACTTGACAAATTCCTTTCAGGCTGAAGCCTAAGAAACCTTCCCTGTACCCGCCTTAGGAAAACTCAGACCTAGTCAGGAGTGAACCAAACAAAAATCCTATCCTGTCCGTTCCTATGGCCAGAAGGCCAAGCCCTTCTCAGCTGCTTCCCAGACAACTCCAGAACACCCACTCTTTTTCTTGGCCGACTGCAAAAGATTGTCAAAATCTTCCTTGGAGCCAAAAGTGGGGTCGATCTGCTCCAAGTTGGTCCCCGCGAGGTCATCCTTCTGGTTCTTGTGAATTGGGCCCAGCACAAAGCCCTTCACCTTCAGGGTGCTCAGGTAATCGAGATGCCCCTTCAGGCCTGAAAGAGGGAAGCAGGGTTAGAGTGAAGCCCCTCTGAGAGGCCCCTGATCCGGCCTATTCTCCCCTCTCCCCGGAACTAAGTGTGGGGTCCGGGGTGCGCTTGGATCACGAGACTCAGAGTTGCTGATGTAAGATGCCCTGCACATTACTTGAGAAACGTCAGCGACCGGCTTCCGGCGCCGCAGGGGAAGGGAAGACGCTGAGTCAGGTACCCCCCGCGCCAGAGGGAGTGGAGGCGGTTTTCTTCCAAGAGAGGAAGGAGGGTGCGGGGACGACTCGGGGCCGGGAGGGGGTCAGGACCGGAGCCGGTGGCCCGTTAAACCCGGGGCGCGCACAGAGCTCACCGGCGAGGTCGCCCCCCTTGGGGCCCTGGAAGGCCTGAAGGTCGCCGATGCGGTAGAGGGCGCCCTTGTGCCACCAGCTCTGCGCCGGCAGCTCGCGGCAGCGCGGGGCCCGCACGATGATGACCACCGCGCCCGCGAGCATGCCGAGCCAGCCGAGCCAGAAGAGCACCAGCAGCGCCCAGCGGGTGCGCACCCAGCCGGGGCTGCCCGCCACCTTCAGCAGCTCCTCTTTGGACAGGCCGGTGAACTTGGCCGCGGCCGCCGCCTCCGCCTCGTCGTCGGCCACCTTGATCTTCACCAGACCGTTCTTCTCGGCGCCGCCCGCCACGACCACGGCCATGGCCGCCCCGGACGGCGCGTTCATCGGCTGCTTCTCGGGCTCCAGCTCGTTCAGCTCCACCTCCTTGAGGTCCACCTCTGTGTCCTGGCTCATGGTGCCTGCGGAACCGGCGACACGATGCAGCCTGCGATCAAGTGATGGTGGACTCCTGCCCCGACCTCCCGGCCTCACCACCGCCTCGGGGGACCACGGAGCCCCGCGCAGCTTCGGCTACAGCGTCCGCGTCTGCCGGGGGACGGGCGCAGCCTCCGGGAAGAGGCCGGGGAGCCCCGCCCCCGCCCGCCCCTTAAAGAGGAACGGCCCGGATCGCTCTTTCTGGGCCCGCTCGCCAACCTGTTCGCCCCTAAGGTTCCTTCCCGGCGGACGCTAAGAGGGCTGAGCCCCGAGCCGCCTTTAGGTGGGCGGAGCCTGATTTGTCCCGCCCCGAGAAGGGGACGACGAGGGGCAGTCCAGGGCCGCGGGGGACCCAGGGCCCCTCTCCGCCCACTCCGAAGGCGGGTGACCACCCCGACGCCGGCCTCCGTCTGCCCCCGGCCCCTGGGCGCAGGCCACCGCGTGGTCGTCCCAACTTCGCACGGCCACTGGCGCTCTCAGAGCCAGCCGAACGCAGCTCCCCGTCTTTCCCCGACCTAGCCTCGTCTTCTCAAGCCTCTGGGACTTGGCGCTAGACCTCCGCTTCCCCGCAGGGCTTCCTCGTCCTTCAAGACTGATCTTGAGTCCAGTTCAAACAATTCATCACGCACCAACTACTGGGCGCCCACTACAATGCTTTGCTTTATTAGCTTGACTGAATGAACTCTAACCCGGTCTTTGTGATGTTTTAAGATGAATCTGTTCGGACAGGAGAGTTGAAGCTGACACTCCCCGTCTTACCCCACCCCGCCCCAGTTTCTGGCGCCAGGATGTCGGGCAGCCAGGAATCCGACATCCAGAAGAGCCTAGAGCGCCGGGTGGGCAACTTCAGGCCTGTAGCAAACATTCCAAGATTGGGCCTCAGTTAGAGGCATCCACCATTTTCCTACGACAGACCAGACTTTTCCCCACTTTGCAGGGCCTCCCACAGATTAGCCCAATCTCCCCAGGGTGCCTGGGTTCCTTTACCCACCCACCCCCGCCCCCATCGCTTCACTGTGCTAAGCCTTGGAGGCCCCTGCAGAGGCCTTGAAGATCATCTAACCTCCCTCCACAGAGATCCTGGGATGGAGGGGAGGTGGGGCAGAGACAAGGTTCATAGCAAGAAAAAAACACAGGTTCATAACAGGGACGGCCGGACATCAACAGCATGGGGCACAGACGCTCAGGAACTTACTGTTCCTGACCAGTGCCAGGCTGGTTATTTTCAGAGAGGAGCTGAAGGAAACAAGTTCTTTCTCCCTCTCCACCTGGGCTGGAAGCCAAGATAGCTGTGTAGTTGGAAGAAAGCAGAAGCCAAGATCTGAAGAAAGAGCAGACAGAAAGGGGGGCCAGAGGAGAGCCAAGGGTGTGAAAAGGCTCATCTTCTGCCTTCCCTTTCTGCATGCCACAGCCCACACCCCACCCCCAACCCAGGAAAGCCAGAACCAAATCCTAGAGGGAGGCAGGCCAGAGGGTAAAGGGTGGTGGAGGTCAGACCAGTGTGCGATGATGATAGTAAGTCCAAGGTGCCTTGGGCATGGAGATAAGTGCCAACCAGAGACTCTGAACAGACTTTATTCCCAGGGTGAAAGCTCAAGGTTGAGAGCTGGGGTCAGAAGCTCTCCTTAAGATGGTCCAACATAACACCCCTGGGAACATACTCTCTCACTCACAGCCCCCCCCCACCAATGGTTCCAGACAGATGAAGCCAACTCCTTCTGTGTGCAGTGAAGAAGCTAGCAACTGACCTCCCCAAGTTTATCACCTCCCCACACACCTTCCACGGGGACTAGCCGCCCAGCCACATCAGCCTTTGGACACCTGCCAGTCCCACAGCACGCCCAGCTTTGTCAGGCCTCTGCATCTTTGCACCCGCCATTCCGTGTCCTTCCCCTCCCGTTCTACCACTCGACCTCGAGAAGCCCCTGTTCATTCAAGACCTAGCTCAGATGACAGCTAGGTCTCAACTTCTCCAAAAGAATTCTTTTTCCGTCCACCTCTGCTACAGCACATACCCTGTTTGTTTATTACATTTCCTTTTCTGAGTGTCCGCACGTCCAGACAAGCGGCAGGAGCCTTGTGCTATCTGTCCGGGGGCCTGCCTACTTACAGAAGTAGCTTAAGTAGGCACTTCATGGGTGTTTGAAGATGCGGGGATGAACTACACCAGTCAAACCCAAATATCTCCCCTCTTAGAAACAACAAAAGCAGCATACAAAGATAAATGGCGAAAAGCGAAAGGACAAGTAAACAACACTGTATGATATCATAAACAAGCAAAACAGGGGCGCCTGGCTGGCTCAGTCCTTGGAGCACATGACTCTTGATCTCCCGGTTGTGAGTTCGAGCCCCAGGTTGGGTGTAGTGATTACTTAAAAATAAAACCTTTAAAAAAAAAAAAAAAGAAAGAAAGAAAAGGAAAACAAACCATGGCTTGTTCAACCAAAATGAAATAAATCTAAGGGAAGGAGGGACAAGAAAGAGGGCAGAAGGTGGCTAGGGATACTCAGATCCTTCAGTGTCTTTTGATACATGTAAAACTTTAATATCTACCGTAGGAATGCAGAGTATATCATTTGTCAAGAAGAATTAAGCCTTCAAGAGAAGGCTAGGACAAAGCAAAGATAAAAGGCGGTCCGAAGTTCCAGAGACCACATGAGGCCAGACGTTTTCAGTAATTTACACTCAGGCAGGCAGACAGGGGGTTGGGCCCTGAAATACAGAGGGCTAAGTGTACGGAGAAAATTCCTTTCTAACCCTCTGTTGCAAAAATTCATGTCACGTGTTTCCCAGCAAACGAGGATGGCAGTTGATCCTTGAACAATGCAGGGATTAGTGGCACTGCCAAAACTCTGCATGTAACTTTCCACTCCCCCAAAACTTAACTACTGATAGCCTACTGTGGACGGGAAGCCTTACCAACAACATAAACAGTTGATTAACACATATTTTGTAGGGTATATGTATTATATCCCGTATTCTTACAATAAAACTGGAAAAAAAGGGGCGCCTGGGTGGCTCAGTGGGTTAAAGCCTCTGCCTTCGGCTCAGGTCATGATCTCGGGGTCATGGGATCGAGTCCTATATCGGGCTCTCTGCTCGGCAGGGAGCCTGCTTCCCCCTCTCCCTCTGCCTGCCTCTCTGCCTACTTGTGATCTCTCTCTCTCTCTGTCAAATAAATAAAAATAAAACCTTTTAAAAATAAATAAATAAATGAAAATACAAACCTTTAAAAAAAATAAAAATAAAACTGGAGAAAAGAAAATGTGATTCCGGAGATCACAAGAAAGAGAAACTACATTGACAGTGCTGTATGTATCAAAAAAAAATTTTTAAATCTGCATGTAAGTGGAGCTGTGTGGTACAGACCTGTGTTGTGCAAGGGCCAACTATACTTGATCTTAGCCAAAATACAAAAAGGATTTCCAAAGACAGAGCAAAGATGGGAGGATAGTTTGAAACTCTCCAGGAGACTGTCTGTCCAACAGACTGGACAACTTTGCCAAAGCCCAAGGCATTATTCCAAAGACCCAGAAACAAAGCATCCAGGCTCTGCTTCTAAAATATTCATTAGGGCGCCTGGGTGGCTCAGTTGGTTAAGTGTCTGCCTTCGGCTCCGTCATGATCTCAGGGTCCTGGGATGGAGACCCACATCGGGCTCCCTGCTCAGCAGAGGGTCTGCTTCTCTCTCTCCCTCTACCCCTCCCCCTGCTTGTTCTCTCTCCCTCTCTCTCTCTCTCTCTCTCTCAAACAATCAAGTAAAATCTTAAAAAAAAAAATAAGTTAAATAAAATATCCACTAGCCTTGGGGAGTTCAGACACTTGAAAACCGGGTGACGGCTGAAGTTAAGGCACTTGGCATTTGGAAGTCAAAGCACTGTGGAGATGAACACAGAGAAGAAGGAGGGATAAAAGCCAAAAAGACTAAAGGAAATACAACCAAAGCCATCTCTTAGGAGAGAAATAAATACACCATCTGAAAAGTATCTGGCACTCAAGTAAATTAGACAAATGAACAACAGTGCTGGCAGCCTTTCTCTCTAATGCAACTAAGTATCAAAAGAGAGAAACATCAGAGATCTAGCAGATCAGTTTAGGGAAGAGACAAAGAAGCATTTTTAATGTATTATTCTTGGATAGATGACATCAGATATCTATCTGATCAGAGACAGAATACTGATCTCATGCCAGAGGCTAAATAGTAATAAGAGATTCACTCAGCTTTAAAACGACCGAAGCCCTCCAACATCATCTCCTTCTACCATCATGGTCACACAATACTGGTGGGTAACATCATTTTCCCATCCCCTGTGACCTTCAGAACTTTCTACCATCAGGTGCCTGCGTGGCTCAGTACATTAAGCATCTGCCTTCAGCTAAAGACATGATCTCCAGGTCCTGGGATCGAGCCCCACATGAGGCTTCCTGCTCAGATGGGAGTCTGCTTCTCTCTCTTTCCCTTGCCCCCCCCGCCCTTGTTCTCTCTCTCTCAAATAAAAAAAAATTTTTTTAAGTGTATTATTTTTCTTTTTCTTTTTTTAAAGATTTTATTTATTTATTTGACAGAGAGAGAACAAGTTGGCAGAGAGGCAGGCAGAGGGAGAGGGAGGCTCTCCGCTGAGCAGGGAGCCCGATTTGGGGCTCGGTCCCAGAGCCCTGGGACCATGACCTGAGCCGGAAGTAGCCGCTTTTAACCTACTGAGCCACCCAGGCGCCCCAATAAATAAAATCTTAAAAACAAAACAAAACAAAAAAACTTTCTATCATCACATTCTTTGGAAGAAAATTACTAAGTGCAGCCACAGTCAAGGTGTGGAGTTAAGCTCCCCCTCCGTGGGGGGTGAGGACTATCTACATGAATTACACGGGATTTTCTATACAGGAGATTTGTCTCGTCTCTCTCCTTTATTTACCTATTCATTTATTTATGTCAGTATGGACTTGTGGATATCTATTTTATACTTTGGTTTAGAATTCAATACTATATTATTGGGGTTTTCCCTCAAATTGTTCCACCTTTGGCCACTGTGAGCTCTGTTGGGTTGACTCCTTTAATACATTTCTCTTCCCCCGTCCCCCTGCCTCCCGCTCAAACACACTTTTTTTGAGCACTTCCTTATGTGCTGGCACTACAAAATGATCCAGGCTCATCTTGTCTGCACACGAGAGCCCCAGCCCTAGAATCCGCCACTTCTCTAAGAAGCCTAGGTCCTTTTATTGGAGAAAGGTATTAGAAACCAAGATCTGGGCACTCAGGTGCCTTTTGATAAAAGTTATCAATCGAAAATGTTGTCAGTCTTGGTGGGTTATCTGGGCTTGGGGGAAAAATAAAACCGTATCAATGTTTTCTTTTATATTCCACATTTTTATTTTTGGTGACATTTAAAAAATCTTTCTTGGAGCCCCTGGCTGGCTCAGTCGGGAGAGCATGTGACTCTTGGTCTCGGGGTTGTGAGTTAGATCCCCATGTTGGGTGTAGAGATTACTAAAAAATAAACAAAAAAGTTCTCTAAAAAAGTCTTTCTTTACTTTAAGGCTTGGAAGATATTCATCAACATTTTCTATGCAAAAACATAAGGTTTTGTTTTTGACATTTAAGTCTTCAATCCATCTTTTTTTTTTTTAAGATTTTATTTATTTATTTGACAGAGAGAAAGAGACCACAAGTAGGCAGAGAGGCAGGCAGAGGGAGAGGGGGAAACAGGCTCCCCGCTGAGCAGAGAGCCTGATCCGGGGCTCGATCCCAGGACCCCGATATCATGACCTGAGCTGAAGGCAGAGGCCCCAACCCACTGAGCCACCCAGGCGCCCCTTTATTCCATCTTTAAATGATTTTTATTTATGGTATAAGGTAGAAAGCCCATCTTGTCTTTTTTATAAATGGCTAACTGTGATATGATAAAAGCATAGAGAGAGAGAAAAGGAGAGAGCACTCAAACACAGCCTTTGTCCCTAGTTCCTGACACTGAGTTCCTAAATCCCTTGGAATTCCTGGGTGATAAGAAAGTTCTTTCTCCCAAGGAGGCCACTCTTGGTGGTAGCTTCGGGGTGGGGACTGCCCACTAGAAAAACCGAGGCACGACTAAAGGGTTGTAACTTCCAGTCCCATCCCCCAACTTCCAGCAAGAGGACAGGGGCTGGAGATTGAGTTAATCACCAATGGCCAATGACCATGTCTGCGTGATGGAACCTCTGTAAAAACCCGAATCAGTGGGGCTTGGAGAACTTCCGGGTTAATGAACAAGGACCAGGAAGTTGACACACCCAAGTCCACAGGGTCAGAAGATCCTGTGCTTGGAACCCTTCCAGACGTCGCCCTATGTACCTCTTCATCTGGCTGTTCATTTGTCTCCTTTATAACGTCCTTTATAATAAATTGGTAATAGTAAGTAAAGTGTTTCCCCGAGTTTTACGAGCTGTTACAGCAAATTCAGACCTGAGGAGGGGCTTGTGAGAACCCCGATTTATAGCCAACTCAGAAATGTGGGTAACGTGGGACCCATAACTTGAGATTAGTGTCTGCCATAGCGGGCACTCTTGGGGGACTGAGACCTTAACCTGTGGGGTCTGTGCGAATGCGGGACCGTTAGTGTCAAGTCAAATTAAGTGGTAAGCCCTCTAGTTTGTTTCATGGAATTAGAAAGTTGTATGGTGTGCCAACCCGCACCTGTGGTGTCAGTATTCTGAACAGAAAACAGATCATGGTCATGTCAACCAAGAAAAGGAGGTGAAACTGGGCTCTCAGAATTGCAACCTAGGGAGCACAGATTCCAGAGTAGACAGAAAAAGTGTCCCACTCATGTGGGGAAAGCAAGAGGTTTTAATGAGGAAGTAGAAGGGCAGAGCACCTGGGGGGCTCAGTTGTTAAGCATCTGCCTTTGGCTCAGGTCATGATCCCAGAGTCCTGGGTTCGAGCCCCGCATTGGGCTCCCTGCTCAGTGGGAAGCCTGCTTCTCCCTCTCCCACTCCCCTTGCTTGTGTTCCCTCTCTCACTGTCTCTGTCAATTAGATAAATAAAATCTTTGAAAACACACACACACTTTTGATTACTATCTAATCGATTAGTCTATTGGTGCCATCAGATGAAACTGTTCTTGGTATGCAGCAGTTAACTTTTCTCTCCTCATAAAATTCCAACAGTTTTATGGTTTGAATACCAGTTGTTCTGTTGGGATTATATGAGCAACTGCTTGTAAAACAGTTACTGCTTCTGACCCAGTTTATATGCGTTAGTGGGGCGCCTGGGTGGCTCAGTCAGTTAAGCATCTGACTCTTGGTTTCTGCTCAGGTCATGATCTCAAGGTCATGATCTCAGGGTCATGAGATGCAGTCCTGAATTGAGCCCCGAGTTGGGCTCCCCATTTAATGGGGAGTCTGCTTGAGATTCTCTCTCCCTCTCCCTTTGCCCAAATAAATAAGTAAAATCTTTAAAATAGGGGCGCCTGGGTGACTCAGTCAGTTAAGTGTCTGCCTTTGGCTCAGGTCATGATCTCAGGATCGTGGGATCAAGCCCCACATTGGGCTCTCTGCTCAGCGGGGAGCCTGCTTCCCCCTCTCTCTGCCTGCCTCTCTGCCTACTTGTGATCTCTCTCTCTCTCTCTGTCAAATAAATAAATAAAATCTTTAAAAAAAAACTAAACTAAACTAAACATACTTTTACCATATGATCCAGGAATCATACCCCTTGGTATTTACCCAGATGAGTTGAAAAATTATGTCCACACAAAAACCTGCACACAGATGTTGATAGCAGCTTTTTCATCATTGCTAAAACTTGGGAGCGTCCAAGATGTACTTCAGTAGGTGAACAGATAAAGAAACTGTGTTACATCCGATAATGGAATATTATTCAGTTCTATAACAAGAAATGAGCTATCAAGCCACGAAAATACAGGGAGGAATCTTCAATGTGTATTTGTAAGTGAAAGAAGCAAATATGAAAAGGCTACATACTGTATGATTCCAACTATATGACATTCTGGAAAAGGCAAAACGATGGAGATGGTAGAAAGATCGGTGGTAGGGATGCCTGAGTGGCTCAGTCGGTTAAGCGTCTACCTTCAGCTCTGGTCATGATCCCAGGGTCCTAGGATTGAGTCCCGAATCGGGCTCCTTGCTCAGCGGGGAGCCTGCTTTGCCTCTGTTTGCTGCTTCCCCTGCTTGTACTCTCTCTCTCTCTGACAAATAAATACATAAAATCTAAAAAAAAAAAAAAGATCAGTGGTTGCCAGGAGTTGGGAGGGTGGGGGGAAGGGAGGACCAACTAAGTGGAGTATAGGGGATTTTTAGGGCTACAAAACTATTCTGTATCATTGTAATGGAGGATACGTGTCACTATACATGTGTCAAACCCCACAAAATGTACAACACAAAGAATGAACCTTAAAGGAAACCATGGTCTTCAGTTAATAATAATGTATCAATATTGGCTCATCAATTATAAGAGGTGTACTTCACTAATCGAGATGTTAGTAACAGCGCAAGGGGTGGGGGGTGAAGGGAGGGTAAGGAAGTATATGGGAACTCCATTCTTTCTATCCATTTTTCTGTGAACTTAAAATTGCTTTCCAAAAAATAAATAAATAAAATATATACATAATAAAAATATAAATAATAAAATATATACATAAATAAAATATATACATAATAAAATATATACATAAATAAATAAAATAAAGGTGTTGACTACAGAGGAAACGAAACTCAGAAGTTTAAGGAAAATAGAGCACCTGGCTGGCTCATTGGTAAAACATGCGACTCCTGATCTTGGGGCTGGGAGTTCAAGCCCCATGTTGGGTGTATGAGTTGCTTAAAAATAAAAAAATAAAAAAATTTCTCCCCCCCCAAATTTTTTTAATTAAAAAAAAGTTTAAGGAAATGGATCTTCTCGCAAGTTTAGAACAAAGATTCCCTTTCATCCTCAAATTAGAAAGCAGCATTAGAACTGATTAGCCAGTTTCTTTAAAATAGTACTATCAGTAACTTTTTTTTAATTTCAATATAGTCAACGTACAGAGTTGTATTAGTTTCAGGTGTACAATATAGTGATTTAACACTTCCATACATTGCCCAGCGCTCATCAGACAAGGGCAATCCTTGGGCCCCTGGTGGCTCAGTTAGTTAAGTGTCTGCCTTTGACTCAGGTCATGATCCCAGTGGGGAGCCTGCTTCTTCCTCTGGCTCTGCCCCTCCCCTCTGCTTGTTCTCTCTCTCTGTCAAATAAATAAATAAAATCTTTAAGGAAAAAAAAAGACAAGGGGACCCCTTGATTCCCATCCTGTTTCACCCATCCCCCCACCTCCCTCCCCTCTGGTAACCACCAGTTTGTTCTCTATAGTTAAGAATCTGTTTCTTGGCTTGTCTCGTTTTTTTCCCCTTTGCTCATCTGTTTTGTTTCTTAAATTCCACATATGAATGAAATCATATGGTACTTTCTAGGGCACTTGGGTGGCTCAGTTGGTTAAGCGTCTGACTTTGGCTGAGGTCATGATCTCAGGGTCCTAGGATCGAGCCCGGCATCAGGCTTCCTGCTCAGTGGAGAGTCTGCTTCTCCCTCTCCCTTTGCCTTCCCCCCACAACACTCACGTTCTCTCTCTCAAATAAATAAAAATCTTTAAAAAAGAAAGAAAGAAATCGTATGGTATTTGTCTTCCTCTGACTTATTTTGCTGAGCAGAATACTCTCTAGCTCCATCTGCAGTGCTGCAAATGGCAAGATTTCATTCTTTTTTTATGCCTAAATAATATTCCATTGTGTATATAGACCACATCTCCTTTATCCATTCTTCTGTCTATGGACACTTGAACTGCTTCTATAATTTGGCTATTGTAAATAATGGTGCTATAAACATAGGGGTCCATCTATCCCTTTGAATTAGAGTTTTTGTATGGGGGAGGTAAATACCCAGCAGTGCGATTATTGGATCATAGGGTAGTTCTATTTTTAACTTTTTTTTTTTTAAAGATTTTTATTTATTTATTTGTCAGAGACAGAGAGAGTGAGCGAGCACAAGCAGGGGGAGCGGCAGGCAGAGCAGGCAGAGGGAGAAGCAGGCTCCCCGCTGAGCAAGGAGCCCGATGTGGGACTCCATCCCAGGACCCTGGGATCATGACCTGAGCTGAAGGCAGCCGCTTAACCGACTGAGCCACCCAGGCGTCCCTATTTTTAACTTTTTGAGGAACATCCATACTGTTTTCCACAGTGACTGCATCAGTTTCCATTCCCCCCAAGAGTACAAGAGGGTTCCTTTTTTTCCACATTTGTTGTTTCTTGTGCTATTGATTTTCACCATTCTGACAGGTGTGAGGGGGTATCTCGTTGTAGTTT
Source organism: Potos flavus (assembly GCA_028534135.1). Lineage (NCBI taxonomy): Eukaryota > Metazoa > Chordata > Mammalia > Carnivora > Procyonidae > Potos > Potos flavus. Next base: position 89,206,350 of record CM052884.1, on the reverse strand, counting down.
TGATTTGCATTTCCCTCATGATGAGTGGTGTTGAGCAGCTTTTCATTTGTCTGTTGGCCATCTGAATGTCTTCTTTGGAGAAATGTCTGTTTGTGTCTTCTGCCCATTTTTAATTGGATTATTTGTTTTGGGGGTGTCAATTTGTAAAGTTCTTTATGTATTTTGGATACTAATCCTTTTTGGATATGTCATTTGCAAATATCTTCTCCCACTCAGTTGGTTGGCTTTTAGTTCTGTTGACTGCTTCCTTCACTTCTGCATAGAAGCTTTTTATTTCGATGAGGTCCCAATAGTTTATTTTTGCTTTCATTTCCCTTGTCTAAGGAGACATATCTAGAAAAAATCTTGCTATGGTCGATGTCAGAAACCTTACTGCCTGTGCACTCTTACAGGATTTTTATGATTTCAGGTCTCACATTTAGTTTACTATCAGTAATTTACAAAACACTTTTACAAGTAACTAACATTCAATTTTTTTTGAAAGATTTTATTTATTTATTTGACAGAGAGAGAGAGAGAGCACACGCAGGGGGAGTGGGAGAGGGAGAAGCAGGCTCCCCGCTGCAGGGAGCCCAAAGCAGGGCTTGATCCCAGGACGCCAGGATCATGACCTGAGCCAAAGGCAGATGTCCACCCGACTGAGCCACCCAGGCACCCACAAACATTCAATTTGCAAGAAAAATTGAGACCTAAATGTTTTTCTCTACTTACAAAAAATTCTGTACAGAAAAATCAAGTTGAGGGGTGCCTGGCTGGATCAGTCAGTAGAGCATGAAACTCTTAATCTCGGGGTCGTAGGTTCGAGCCCCATGTGTGTGTGTGATTAATTAAAAGATAAAATATTTTTAAAAAAGAAAAATCAAATTGAATTTACAAATTACTAGAATAAGAGTTCAATAAAAACTAGACACAAAACAATTGTTCTGCATGCCAGGAGCAAACAACTAGAAAAAAAATTTTTTTTAAGATTTTTAAATTTTATTTATTTGACAGAGAGAGACACAGCGAGAGAGGGAACACAAGAGGGGGAGTGGGAGAGGGAGAAGCAGGCTTCTACTGAGAAGGGAGCCGGATGCGGGGCTTATCCCAGGACCTGGGGATCATGACCTGAGTCAAAGGCAGACACCTAACAACTGAGCCCCCCAGGCTGCCATTTATATTAACAACTGTTAACCTTCAAAATAAAACTGTCAGTTATTTTGCCAGCAAAAATGGGACTATTCAAGAATAGCAGACAATTGCATTTCAGGATATGTGGGTAATTTGCAAGTCTATAGAACTGAAAATATCCTTGCTATTATCTAGAAATGTCACTTCTAGATTCATAGCCCAGAGAAACTGTCATACATGTCCACAAAGCAACATACAGAAGATTTCACTGCAGCATTGGTTATAGCATTAAATATTTGGTCATCTGAAAAAACGCTATCACCAGGGGACAAAATAATTTGTAGAAAATTTCTAAATAGAGGGGTGCCTGGGTGGCTCAGTGGGTTAAAGCCTCTGCCTTCGGCTCAGGTCATGATCTCAGGGTCCTGGGATAGAGCCCCACATCTGGCTCTCTGCTCCGCAGGGAGCCTGCTTCCCCCTCTCTCTGCCTGCCTCTCTGCCTACTTGTGATCTCTCTCTCTGTCAAATAAATAAATAAAATCTTAAAAAAAAAAAAAAGAAAGAAAATTTCTAACTAGAATACTATGACTAAATCTTAAAGAACCAGGGCAGAAAAGACAAAATATGCATCAAAAATAAAGCAGGAAAGGAAGAGGGGATACAGCAGATTCACCTTAAATTTTTTATTTCAAAAACCAAAGACACAGTGGAATACCGACAGTCTGCATTTTAACCGAGAACTATCCCGAAAGGGAGAACCAACCATACCATTCATGGAGGTACTGTGATAGCAGATTGGTCTGTGGAATGGATGGAGCCCGCCTCCATTCAATCTCCCTGTTCCAAAATTCCACTTCATAAAGTATCCTCGGGTAGAGGAATTTTTAAATTTTTAATATTTACAAAATATTAAGTGATAAGAACACACACTATTCATGATCTTGAACCAAAAAACAAAGAGGGGTGCCTGGGTGGCTCAGTGGGTTAAAGCCTCTGCCTTCGGCTCAGGTCATGATCTCAGGGTCCTGGGATCGAGCCCCGCATCATCGGGCTCTCTGCTGGGCGGGGAGCCTGCTCCCGTCTCTCTCTCTCTGCCTGCCTCTCTGCCTACTTGTGATTTCTCTCTCTGTCAAATAAATAAATAAATATCTTAAAAAAAAACAAAAAACAAAGAAACAACCTACAATTAAGTTTCCCATCAGAACTTGCTTCCCAAATTTTCACTCAAGGCAATAAAGTAGGCTTAAAGCTGTCCCTTATAAAATTCCACATCTCAACTCTTCCAAAAACCTGTCTAATTCTTCCCTGGGAGACCTTCCCATTGGCAGAATTGAGAAATTCTGTTCTCGAATTGAATTTTTCCCAGAGGTGAATGCCCTCCTCCCAGCTCCCGGCAGAGCACTGCTCATTTGCGCAACCCTTCTCCTGCGCTAATGGAAGCAGTGCCTCTTGCTGCCAGGAGGGGGCAGACGCTGCTTCCATCCCCGAAGAGCTTCCTTTCGCGAGGAAGCTGTCTACAGTTCAAGTATTTCTCCAACAACCTCTTCAGGGGCTTACTTCATAGCACAGGACAGGCATTCAATGAATTCCAGTGTCATGCCTTGTTCTACACGATGGGGATAAAATAAATTATACGGACACGATTTCTGTCGTCGGGGAGTTTATGAGGATAACCGGTCAAGTAGCACAGGGAAAGGAATGCAGTAGTGATATTAAAAGTGAAAAACGAAAGGGGGCCTTGTTGGCTCTGCCGGTAGGTACAGACTTGAACCTAAGAGCAAAGGAGGACACTGAGGATTTTGAGCTGAGATCAGATTTTTCATTTAGAAAGATCACTCTGAGCACCGCGGTGGCTCGGTGGGTTGAGCGTCTGCCTTTGGCTCAGGTCATGATCCTAGGGTGCTGGGATAGAGCCCCAAGACCGGCTTCTTGTTCAGTGGGGAGTCTGCTTCTCCCTCTCCCCCGGCCCTCTCCCCTGCTCATGCTATCTCTCTCAAATAAATAAAATCTTTTACAAAAGAAAAAAAAAATCATTCTGGGGCACCTGGGTGGCTCAATCGGTTGAGCGTTTGCCTTTGGCTCAAGTCACGATCTCAGGGTCCTGGTATCGAACCTTGCGTTGGGCTCTCTGCTCAAGTGGGGAGTTTGCTTCTCTCTCTCTCCCTCTGAGCTCTCTCTCTCTTTCTTAAATAAAACTAGAAAGAAAGAAAGAAAGAAAGAAAGAAAGAAAGAAAGAAAGAAAGAAAGAAAGAAAGAAAGAGAGAAACAGACAGACTACCCTGGCTATAATATGGAGAATGGATTAGAAGGGGGTAAAATCAGGGGTGCCTAGCTGGCTCAGTTAGTAGAGCATAGGACTCTTGATGTTGGGGTTGTGAGTTCAAGCCCCACATTGGGTGGAGATTACTTAAAAATAAACTAGAAGAAGAAGGAGGAGGAAGAGGAGAAGGAGGAGGAGGGAAAGTGAGAGCCAGGAAACCAAGTTGGGAATCTGCAGCAGCAATCCAGGGGAGAATGGCTTAAGCTAGGGTACTGAGAGGGAGAAAAGCAGCTGCTGGCATCTAGAAGCTGGCCTGGCACGTACAAAGGCCTTGGTGTTCTCCTGTTGAACATAATTTCAGAACATTAATGTAAGACAAGGCCCCCCTGTGATTGTGATGGGTCAAGTCAAAATAAGCCCATTCTTTAAAAAAAAAAAAAAAAAAAAAAAAAGATTTTATTTATTTATTTGACAGAGAGAGATCACAAGTAGGCAGAGGCAGGCAGAGAGAGAGGAGGAAGCAGGCTCCCTGCTGAGCAGAGAGCCCGATGCGGGGCTCGATCCCCGGACCCTGAGATCATGACCTGAGCCGAAGGCAGAGGCTTAACCCGCTGAGCCATCCAGGCGCCCCAAAATAAGCCCATTCTATAATCACATCTGAACACAGAAAAAACATGAACAAAAGTCCAAACAGCTCCCTATCCTGCTAATATGAGTGGCTGTTGTTTCTTTACCAATCATAGGTTAGCCTCATCTGACCATAGTCTTCCCTCCTTCTATGTAAGACTTATTAAGATATCCAATAATAAAACAACGCCACTTCCTGAAAGCAATGAATCCAAAGTAAAGCCTCACTTGTTTAACCCTCCCTAAAATCACCTAACGCAAGCCCAGATCCCATAATAAGTTCTAAAAGCCTCCTACTGAGACACCCTGCGGTTTCCCGTGGTATGTGTTCTTCCTCGCTGTAACAAGTAATAAACTCAAGGGGCGCCTGGGTGGCTCAGTGGGTTAAGCCTCTGCCTTAGGCTCAGGTCATGATCTCAGGGTCCTGGGATCGAGCCCCACATTGGGCTCTCTGCTCAGCGGGGAGCCTGCTTCCCCCTCTCCCTCTGCCTGCCTCTGCCTATTTGTGATCTCTCTCTCTGTCAAATAAATAAATAAAATCTTAAAAAAAAAAGTAATAAACTCGAGTTGCTCCAATACAAATATGTTCCTGGCAGTCTTTGGCTAGAGAGCATTTACAGTTTATCAGCACTGGAGATAATGACCACACTCTGGCTTAGACAACTGAGCAAGAGAGGGCCCATTGGAGAAGGAACAGATTTGTAGGAAAAGATGATAAATTCAGTTTTGGACAAGCTGAGCTGGTTATGGGCCATCCCAATGAAGATGTCCGGCAGACCATTAGATATAAAGGCGTGCAGTTCAGGAGATGCTGGGTTGAGATGATGTTGGGGACATGGCAGAATATATATGGCAAATGAGGCCAAGGTTCTGGGTAAGTTGGTCTAGGCAGAGCATAGTGAGTGAGAAAACAAGCGGACCTGGGGCAGAACCCTAAAGAACGTGTAGGGATAGCTAGTGAAAAATGGTCAAGAAGCAAGGGGAGACCCAGGAGAGGGCAGGGTACCCGAAAGCAAGGATGGAGAGCACTTCAGGAAGAAGGGCAGGTCAACAGTGCCAAATGCTACTGAGAGGTCAAGAAAGACGGAAGTATTGGGGCACCTGGCTGCTTCGGTGTTGGACCATGTGACTCTTGATCTTGGGGTCGTGAGTTCCAGCCCCACATTGGGTGTGGAGATTACTTTAAAAAGGGGCGGGGAGGGGTGCCTGGGTGGTTCAGTCGGTTAAGTGTCTGACTTCTGCTCAGGTCATGATCCCAAAGTCCTGGGATCAAGCCCTGCATCGGGCTCCCTGCTCAGCAGGGAGTCTGCTTCTCCCTCTCTCTCTGCCCCTCCCCTGCGCTCACGCTCTCTCACTTTCTTGCTCTCTCAAATAAATAAATAAAATTTAAAAAAAAAAAAAAAGAAAAAAAGATGGAAGGATCTTCTAGGATTAAGTGAATGAGATCAGTAGTGGCCTCGATGGAGGGGCGAGTACAGGAACTAGAGTGCAATGGGTTAAGGAGAGAATGGGAAGAAAAGACCTCCCTGGAATGGGGACGGGGCAGTTTCAGCGATTTCTACTTTGTCCTTCCCTCTGTGACAGCTCTTTTTCCCAGGCTGAACACCTGACGTGAGGTTACTCCAAGTATATCAACCCTGCTAAACACCCAGGGACCAGGGAAACGATGGAGTACACAAAGCAAGCCCTCATTCCAGCTCCCACTCCAAAAATCAATGGAATACACTGTCCCCAGATAGAGGACGTATCAGATGTTAAACTGGTAAGAACAGATACCACACTGGATCTTAGCCAAAAGGCCGAAAATCACTGCTACCTGTATCAACTCTCCGTCATCCCTTCCGTCCCAAACCTTCCTCCCTCGGGTCTACAAATACAGCACGTGAGCCTGTCCTTATACTCTTCAACATCCTCGTCTCCCCTGAGACCAGGCTAATGCTTCCCAATGTCACGGTTCACCACAACCCAGATAATTCTATCATCAAATTGGGACTGTTTCTCCACTGAGGTTACTACTGGCCGGTCTCCCAATTCCTGGCAAAGCAGTGGTTATTTGCATATCCTCCTCCTCCCTTCAGGGAGGCAGTGCCTCTTGTAGCCACCTGGGGGCAGGGTTGCTCCCTGAGCAAACTTCCCGGACCTCTAAGCAAGGAGCTCATTCCCACCTAGAAGGCAATGAATTGGAGCTGGAAAAAGGTCATTCGAAATTTATGGAGATAAACTAATATATATTGAGTCCTTCTTAGTGTCTTGCATTCTGCCAGGCAACAAGGATATAATGATGATTTACACAGGCATGATCTTGAACCTAAAAGAGTTACAATGGGCAGCAGGAAGATCAGGCTGGGGGATAGAGCAGGGGGTAAAAAAAAAAAAAAAAAACTGGCAAGGAAAGTGGGGTCTTGACGGCTATATTGACGGTCTGGTCTTTAGCCTAAAGACTATGGAAGGGCACTGAAGGATTATGAGCTGAGAAGTGAGACTTGACCACAAATGTTTTATTTGGTATATGTGCTGCCGAAGCGAGCACGACAAATGTTTTATTTGGAAAGATCTCTCTGCTACAAGGTACAGAATGGGTTGATTAAAAGGGAGGAAACCAGAGCTAGGGAGCCAAATTAAATTTGTTGTAAAAACCACAGGAAAGGTGTGCCTGGGTGGCTCAGTTGGTTAAGCATCTGTCTTCAGCTCAGGTCATGATCTCGGGATCCTGGGATGGAGCCCTGGATCAGGCTCCTGGCTCAGCAGAGAGCCTGCTTCCCCCCCCCCCACCCCCCGCTGCTCTCCCTGCATGTGCATTCGCTCTCTCGCTCTCTCTCTGTCAAATGAATAAATAAAACCTTTAAAAAAAAAGATTTTATGCAACCTACTAATGAGAGAACAAATAAGATTTATGACTGGTTCAAAGGAGAATTCTAGGAAAGGAGTATTTTAGAGTCCATCAGTCAAGAATGCTGATATGAATTTGTTCATTGGTAGATATAAAACTGGCTAATGTCACACAAGGATATCACAGAATTATAAAATAACCAAATCAAGAGCAAATAGGAAGTCCAACAAAAGGGCACACTCCCTAGAAAATCAGATAGCCCCCAAGATGTGTTGGCCCACTTTACAACATCAAAAGAACACCAAGCAATCACTTTGCCTCTCTCCAATTTTTGGAAAAAGGCAAAAATTTTTTAACAGAGTCAAAAGTAGAGACCAGGTTTGAATCACAGCTCAACCACAGTAGCTATGTGTCCCTGGGTGAGTAACTTGATCTAATACTCAGTTTTCTTATCTGTAAACCAGAGATGAGATTTTTGTTGTCGTTGTTTCCAAGTAGCCTCCACGCCCAAAGCGGGGCTTGAACTCATGACCCCCCCAATTGCACGCTCTATTGACTGAGCCAGCCAAGCACCCCAAAATTATTTTCCAACTGAGGTAATAATTTATATAAAGCACATAGTATATTACCTTCCCGGGTGCCATGGGAAGCAGTTAATGGATGTAAAGATTTTTCTAAGATCTATTTATTTATTTGAGAGAGAGCACGTAGTGGGGAGGGACAAAGGGAGAGGTAGAGAATAGGAGAATCTCAAGCAGACTCCCCGCTGAGTGGGGAGCTGGATGCAGAGTTTCAACACCTGATCCTGAGACCTTGGCTAGAGCTGAAGAGTCGGGGCCTTAACCAACTGAGCCACCCGTGAACCCTGGATGTTAATATAATAACATTAAACACCCTCCACCCATTGTTTTGTCTCGTTGTTCTCATTTCTCATTACTCGACACCCCAGCCTTTTTATCCTGGTCAAGCAAATGTATTTACACATATACATACACACACACACAATTTCATTTAATTTGACTACTACATTCTTCACTTGTGGAACAATCCCCTTTCTTATCCAAAGGAAAAAAACATTCAATGTTCATTTATTCCATGGATAATGAAACTTGCGTTATTTCCACCAAACTTCAGTCTCCCTTTGACATACACAAAATCTCCCTGGTTCTGTTTCAAAAATCCTACTCACGGGGTGCCTGGGTGGCTCAGTTGGTTGGACGATTGCCTTCAGCTCGGGTCATGATCCTGGAGTCCCAGGACTGAGTCCCGCGTCGGGCTCCCTGCTCAGTGAGGAGTCTGCTTCTCCCTCTGATCTTTCCCCTCTCATGCTCTCTCTCTCTCAAATAAATAAATAAAAATCAAATTTAAAAAAAACCCTACTCACAACCTGTTATGTTACCTACAAGTCAGTGAGCACAGCCCAGCCCTCCCGTCCTTCCATCTGGAACACTCTACCCCAGGTGGCTCTGTGCTCCATTTCCTTCAGAGTTCTGCACAAACATCCTCCTCATCAGGAAGTCAGGAAGACCCTCTCTGTCTGAGTGACATGACAATTTCTCCCTTTGATCCCAGCACTCCCTCTCTCCTTCCCTGCTTAATGTTTACCATAGCATTCAACTCTACTTGACATATTGTTTCTCTGTGTCTATCCACCAGAATACAAGCTCCAAGCGAGCATAAGGGGACTGTCTGCTTTGTTCCTTGTATTTCCTATGCCTAGCAGGTGTTCAACAAATAAATATTGGCAGAATAAATATTAACTGAATGTCACCTGTGATCTTCAATGGCCAAGAACACTGCCTTGTTTGTTGCTTATTCCTTTCAATCCCTTTGGAGCTTCCAAAAAGAACATCCAGTTTTTGGCATCCCCCCACCTTCTAGTCACGACACAAGAGGCTGCAAACTCACACTTAGGCTACCTTTGACCCACAGGCATATTTGGATTG